>CM053627.1:156107615-156126767 GCA_028646595.1 Phalanger gymnotis | reverse complement strand
CGCGCCGCCTCGCGCACTGGGCTCTGCTTGGCTCAGCTCCGCTCCCCTCGGCTGGGGGCTGGGAGTTCTGTTCGGGACAGACCTTACCCCGAGACCATCCAGGCAGACCTGGGCTGGAGTCCTGCTTCCCTCTGCCCCTTTGTGGGTTCTGTAGTTCTAGAATTGGTTCAGAGCCATTTTTTCATAGGTTTTTGGAGGGTCCTGGAGGGGAGCTCACGCCAGCCACTGCTTTCCAGTCGCCATCTTGGCTCCGCCCCTCCCAAAAAAAGGATTTCTACAAAGCAGAATCCAAAATTAGGATTCTATAGGAAACCATGAATCTCTAAGTAATATTTTGCTTCCTTTTTTAAAAAATGTAAATTCTACATTTAACTTAAAAATTTTTCTGCTTGGTGAACTTCAGAAAAACCTGGAAGGACTTGCACGAACTGATGCAGGAACCAGGAAAACATTATACATAGTAAAAGCAAGACTGTGCGATGACCAATTTTGTTGACTTAGCTCTTCTCAGCAATGCAATGATCTAAGACAATTTCAAGACTCATGATGGGAAATGTTATCCACATGCAAAGAATTATGGAGTCTGAATGCAGATTGAAGCATACTTCACATTTTCCACATTTTCCGGGTTTTTTTTGTTTTTTTTTTTTCTTGTGGTTTTTCCCTTTGTTTCTAATTCTTCTTTATAACATGAGTAATGTGGAAATATGATTGCATGTGTATGGCCTATATCAGACTGCATTCCATCTTGGAGAGGGTAAAGGTGGGGAGAGAAAATTTAAAACTCAAAATCTTGTAAAGGTGAATGCTGAAAACTAAAAATAAATATATTTTTTTAAAAAATAATAAAATAAAATAAAAATTTTCTGCTTGTCTGTGTACCTTTTCTGAACTTCTTTCTCTTTTGTGCATTTGAAAAAAGATGTTACCACAACTCTCTTTTTGGGTATCAATATTGTTTATCTCCTGCATACTCCCACTCCCAATTAAAAACTCTGAGTTTTAAATAAAAGTTCTTATAGAAAAAAAGCATAGGCAAGCAAAACAAAGTCATGTAGTAGCTATTTCCAAGTACGTGAATCTGAACTTGTATCCACTGTTTCCCTGTCAAGAGTTAGGAAACATGGTTTCCTTGCTCTCTTGGTTCTGCTCAATTCACTTTGCATCAATTCATACTACTGAGGATTTCCTGAAATTGTCTCTTTTGTTATTTCTTAGGGCACAATAATATTCCATTATTTTCATATACCAAAATTTCTTTAGTCTTTCCTTATTTAAGAAGTAGTCTAAGGTATCCCCTTAATTTCTATTTCTTTTACTTTCCTTTTTCCATTCTTCATAATCAGGAAGTTTATTTTGTTTGTGACTATTCCCTTGCTAGTATTAGCCTCCTTCTTAAGCCCCTCTCCCTATTTCTCCATGTTTCTTTGTTGAGTTTCATGTATTTCTATGCCAAACACTGTGTTTTCAATTTTCCATTGTCCATTTATGAGAAATGAGGTTCATCTAATGCCTACTCCCTCCAGTCCTTCCTCAATTTTGTATATTCGTCTTCTTACGCATTCCAATTATGAGAAATAGCAAATCCATTCCCTTCTTCTATCTTTCTACACCAGAGTATTTCTCCTTTTACCCTCCCTTCTTCAGACTGTCAAAAAAGAACCAATCCATTCCTAAGACCTCTGCTTTTCTTACTTAACTCCTTTAATATCTTTGAAGGAATTAAAGCTCTGAAGGGATACTTGTTTTTTTTCTTCTGTTACAATGTGGGCATTAAATCATCCTACAGCCCCTTCCAAATGCTCAAATAAATTTACCTCCCTAGCTTTCTCTGGACTCTTGTGTTTGTATTTCAAAGTTCCCGTTCAGGTCTGGTCTTTTCATCAGAAGTGCTTGCGAGTACTCTCATCTGGCCTAACCATTCCAGATCTCAAACTGTATTATAAAGTGGCAATCATCAAAACAATCTGGTACAGGCTAAGATATAGAGTGGTGGATCAGTAGAATAGATCAGGTACATAATACACAGTATTATGCAAATGACCATAATAATCTAGTGTTTGATAAACTCAGACATAGAAGCTTTTGGGACAAGAACTCACTATTTAACAAAATTACTAGGAAAAATGGAAAGCAGTATGGCAGAAACTAGGTATAGACCAACATCTTATACTGTACATCAAGATAAGCTCAAATTGGGTACATGATTTAAACATAAAGGATGATACCATAAGCAAATTAGGAGAGCAAGGAATAGTTTACCTGTCAGATCTAAGAAGAAGGGAAGAATTCATGGCCAAACAAGAGGTAGAGAAGATTACAAGATGTAAAATGGGTAATTTTGATTATATTAAATTAAAAAGGTTTTCCACAAACAAAACCAAATACAATCAAGATTAGAAGAGAAGCAGAAAGCTGAGAAAATTTTTTGCAGCAAGTGTCTGTGATAAAGGCATTTTTCAAATATACAGAGAACTGAGTCAAATTTATGATATTACAAATCATTCCCCAAATGATAAATGGTTAAAGAATATGAACAAGCAGTTTTCAGGTGAAGAAATCAAAGAAATCTACAAACTAGAAATCAAAGCTATCTACGATCATATGAAAAAATACTCTAAATCATTACTGATTAGAGAAATACAAATTAAAACAACTGAGCTACCACCTCACACCTATCAGATTGATTAATATATAATATAATAATATATATAATATAATAATATTAATATATAATATAATAATATATATAATTAATAATAGAAAATGATAAATGTTGAAGAGGATGTGGGAAAATTGGGACACTAATTCACTACTGATGGAGATATAAACCGATCCAACCATTCTGGAAAGCAATTTCGAATTATGCTCAAAGGACAACCAATATCACCATTAGTCTGTGTCCAAAAGAAATTAAAATAAAAAAAAGGAAATGAACCGATTTGTACAAAAATATTTATAGCAGCTTTTTGTGGTGGCAAAGAATTGGAAATTGTGGAGATATCCATCAATTGGGAAATGGCTGAACAAGCTGTAGTATGATTATCATGCTATAAGAAACGAACAAGATAATTTTGGAAAAATCTGGAAAAACTCACATGAACTGATGCAGTGAAGCAAGAAGAACTAGAACACTGTACACAGTAACAGCAATACTGTATGATGATCAACTGTGAATGACTTAGCTATTCTCAGAAATACAATGGCACAAAACAATTCCAAAGGATTCATGATGAAAAATCCTATCTATCTCCAAATAAAGAACTGATAGGAGTCTGAATGCATATTAAAACACTATTTTTCCACTTTATTTTTTCATGGTGGTTTTTTTTTTGGCCTGTGTTTTTTCACATGACTAATATGGAAAGAGGTTTTGCATGACTACACATGTATAATTTATGTCAAATTATGTATAATTTATATCAAATTGCTTACTGTCTCAGGGAAGGAGAGAATTTGGAACTCAAAATTTTTAAAAACATGTTAAAAACTGTTTTTACATGTACTTGGGAAAAAATAAATTATTAAAAAAAAGAAAGTACTCTCTTCCACAATGCCTACCTTCCTCCACCACTCCATCCCTGTCCCCACACCATTTGCCTCTGTACCCTGCCCTCTTGTGCTACTTGTTTCTGTATGTCCTATACCATTTGCCCCTGCACCCTCTGTGCCTTATTAAAGTGTGACTGCAGCCTCACTTCCATTTCATAATTCTATAGACTAAATAGCAATTCGTGTGTTTAAAACAATAAAAAAAAAAGGAAGGAAAAATACCTTAGGAGCTGCAAAACAGGCTCATATTCTTGTGACTCCCAAATGTTCTTTTCTAAACATGCACAATACAGCTCTCTGATCTGAAAGTGAACAATGCATTTAGTGAGAAAAATAAAAGCTGAAGTTACTGTGTATTAGTTTGTCAAAATTCTATACATTCGACAACCCAATTAGAATTATTAAAATGACTAATTTCTTCTACTGATGTCAGATGTGTTATGAACTGAGTACTTTATAAGAACTTCCTTTAAATGAATATGAGGTAAGTGTGTATACATTTTGGCTGATACCACTGGACACTGTGCAGAATTGGTAAACAACAAATGGGAAAAATAATGTGTTAAGTCTAGATGTGGCTGTTGACTCAAAATGTGTAAACACATGCTCAATCATAGCAATTAAATAAAAAACAATAGAAATTCCTTCACAATTGATCTCTGGAACTGATGCAAATACAGGGATCAAATTCTTCCATGATAATCTACTGTACCCATAAATTCCTACAGGTACCTATACTGCAATATTTCTGTGACTGACATGTCTGGTTTCTTAGCTGTTTCCTGTATGTGGCATTCCACATACAACCCATATATGGGCTATTCTTTATGTTTAAAGGGCATCCCTCCTTGTCTCTGCCTCTTAGAATTTCTATCTTCCCTTAAAACAGGGCTCTGGTAACATATCTTATGAGACCTTTGCTGATTCCTTAGCTATTAGTGTTTTCCCTTGAAATTACTTTGTATTAATTTGTATATACTCTAGTACAGAATGTTTCCCCCTCAGCAGAATGTATACTCCTCGAGGGCAAGGAACATTTTAGTTTTATCTTTGTATTCCTGATGATTTGCCTGTAATAAGTATTTAATCAGAGATGGAAGTTCTAGGCCAAAAGTCTTACATGAAGCATAAGTATTAATCTTATATAGTGTTTCCTCCTTTTACAGAATCATAGTTTGTTAGAGCTAGAGGGCAACTTTCTCATTTTGCAGATGAGGAAACTAAGACCCAGAGAAGCTATTGAGTTCACTCAATAAATTAATAGTATATTAATAGTAATAGTATTTCTAGGACTAAATCTCAATTTAGTTCAATTCAATAATTTCTTAATTTTTTAAAAATCTCACAATAAGTTCCTCTGTAAAAGCAGACAGACTATATGACTTAGGTGATTTAGAAAAGAAAATTACATTTATACATTTCAGTTATGTTATAGAGAAGCTGCATATACTGTGAAATGTGGTTGTTTATAGTTGTAAACATTTGGAGAGAAAACATTTTTTCTGTTACCAGTACTAACTCCTGTGTGCAGCTGTAATTGATTCAGATTTGCAAAACTTTTTTTTTAAACAGGACATAACTCTACTCCAAATTCTGATTCCTAGAATGCTCAGGAAATCAAAGCATGTAACTACCAGCATTCCTACTTCACAAATTTCCAATTAGAAAGTATTAGTTACCTGTCGGCCCAACGGATACTTGGGAAGAGAAGATGTGAATGCATGAAAACACCTCAGAACTAAGAAGAAATTCTCATGGTAAATGTGTAGCTCTTCCAGCAATCTCAGAGTTTCTTCCTAAATATTATTTTAAAATTCTCAATATATCATTCAATAACAAAAGCAATGTAATAATACCATGTTAGGAGAATTTTTTATTGAAAAATTAACTATTTCCAACTACAAGCCAATAAAAGAGCAAATTCTGAATTACAAAATGGAGCTCTCAATTCATCAGTTTTTAGAAAACAAACAATATACAAGACAAGAGCTAGGCAAATCTAAACACATTTTCCATCCAGTGATTATAAGCCAGGTATTCTTTTGCCAATGCTAGAATCAGTTCATATTTCTAATGTTACGGAGTTATGAAGCAGAGATGGGCAAATGTACAAATGAGCATCTAATTGGTAGTTCTATTCTACCAGTCACCTCTCAAGAGTAAAAAATGGAGCAAAAGTGTTCTGTGCAAGTGTGTCCAATAGTACTCTACTGCCTCACTAGTATCAGATGAGCTGATGAGATGACCAGAAAACCATATGCAATTACTCATGAATCAATGCAATTAACTCAATGAAATTATGCTCATAGCATGTGCTTTCATGAAGCTATTATTACAAGGATATGTTTACCTCATCCATGAAAAAAAAATATAAAAGAAGAAATCTAGGGGTAAAATTTTCCTCACTGTTCTGTAGTGGAAATATACATAGTTGACTACTCAATCAATCCTGGTGGTTGTTGATAAAAAGGATAGAAATTTTAACTCATGGAGAAGATATAAACTTGACAAAGTGAGGCTTGTTTCTCCAGGTGTTATGGAAAACTCGATCTCATCACTCCGTATGGCTTCTTGGCTGTTTATGAAAATAAGCCAAAAGTTTAATGGGAAGTGAATTCCAAAGGCTATTGAAGCCCCAGAAGCCCTTCATATTTCTAATTTGAAAATACTTCAAGCATACTATATAATGTGGATATATATTTCCTTCACTTGACCACTGTGGGCTGTTGAGCTTGTAGACTGAATTCCATACATTTGAAATTACTTTAGATTCTAAGTTTAATAACGCATGAAACAGGTGTTACAAAGTAGAACAGAAAAAGAAGAATGTATATGAAACCAAGAATCTAAATTATATACAGTTTGCTTTGCCTTTTATGCATAAACACATAATTTTCAAAGTCTGCCTGTCTCTTTTTTTGTGACTTTTCTTCTGTTCTCTTTAATGCATTTCTTTACCCCCTTTTATTTTAAAAAATATTTTTATTGATATCTTTTTTCTTTTTTTTTTACACTGCCTACATTTCTTTGTGTATCCCCCTTCCCTTTTCCCCACTCAGGAAGCCATCCTTTATATCAAAGATTTTTTTAAAAGGGAAGAAAAAAAAACTCAGCAAAGCCAATCGCCATATCGAAAAATACATGTATTATATGCCCTGTCTCATATTCATCAGTCCCTAACTCTGCAAAGGAGAGGGCGAAGGCATTTTCTCACATCTCTGTTTGAGAACAAACCTGTTTTGATTCCATGCATTTTAATGCAATATTTGACTTTTCAGAGTACTTTGAAATTGTTTTGGCAATAAATTTAAAAATTTCCCAAACTATCAAATGACCTTTTTACTAGGATATGTTTCCAAACTCTTTTACCTGAAACATTTTTTCAAAGCTTGACATTAACAAAGTATCCTCAGTAATCATTGTCTTCAAATTTTCATTTCCTAAGAAGTCAAATGGAAGACTTAAACTACAACACTGCGTCTCCCTTCAAAAATACTTACTTAGCTGATAAACTTTATCTTAAGCTCTCAACCGCGTCGAAAATAACTGCTCAGATATAGATACAGTCAAGTAAATTGGATCCATAAATGACTAGTTTGATCAATTTCCCTCTACTCACTGAAAAAAATCAATTCCTTGTTCAGCAAACTATGGCTCATTACACTGAAAGCATTTTAGGAATAAAAAAAAATGCTTTTAGCTCTAAGATGTTTTTCTACTATTCCTTTAATTGGCTGTTGAGTAATTTAAGTAGTGACAAGGTAAGATCTGAGTCCTATCACACTAAGAGTAGTCACATTCAAAAAAGCACATTAGTTGTAACATAAAGCACACCATAACTACTTTACATCATAAACTACAAAACGGAGAGGTCGTAAAGTCTGTACTTGGTAATTTGCTTTTTTGTACACTTTGACAGCTCTGAAATAGAGCTTTTGTATAGAAAAAGATATCTGTCATTGATTATTAATCACATTTCATACTGGCTCACACTGCATATGGTTTATTTCTGTCTTGGAAATTAGATTTGTTAAGTGAGGATGTCTCAAAGCAGTTCATCTTCTTTAACGTAGTCATCCACAGGTATGGTCCTTGACATATTTACAAATGATCTGAAATTTAAATAGGAGTCTTTCCATACATTCATGTACTCTGAAACCCTTATTGTTCTCACAGCAATAAAAAACTTATATGGCAGATGAAAGATCACACTATTATCTTTTTGCCAAAGAACACTCCAAAATAGTTTTTGAGACTGAAATCAAAGTTGCCTTTCCTGTATTGTGCACCTATTTTCCACCTTTCACTTTTCAACTTGAGATGGCAAGTGATGACATAAGGTTATCTTTTAAAATTATTTTCACAGTTATTTATCCTACTTTGTACTCTGTCCTAGAGTGATGAAAAAGTATTTCTTGAATCTGGTTTCCAAATCCTAACTAAAAGTATGGAAGAACTGGATCCTCAGAGATGAGTCATTTTGGACAGCTGAAATTAACCAGATAGCTGGGAATTAACCTTTGCATTTAAAAAAAAAAAGTTGTTTTTTTTTTCTGATGGAAATTTTTTGCAAGAAGCCTTTCCTAGTGCCCCTTAAGTTTAGTGCCTTCCCTCTGAGATTACCTCCAATTTAGACTGCAAATGTCAGTTTGCACATAGTTGCTTACATATTGTCTCCACATTAGTTTGTGAGCTCTTTTCAAAGAAGGAGCTATTTTTGCCTTTGTGTCTCCGGAGTTCGCCTGGCACATAATAAGTGCTTAATAAATGTTTGTTCAATAATCAATAAAAATTTGTCAGACACCTACTATGTGCCAGGCACTATGCTAAGTACTAGGGATATAAAAAGGGGTAAAAGACAGTCCCTGCCCTCAAGGAGTTTACAATCTATGGGGAGGGGGGGAAAGGGGAGACAACATGCAAACAAATATATACCAAACCATCTATATAAAGGATAAATAGGAATAATTAACAGAGTGAAGGCATTAGAAAGAATTAAGAGAGTCTGGAAAAGGCTTCCTGTAGAAGGTAAAATTTGAATTGGGACTTAAAGGGAATCAGGGAGGTCAGTAGTGCTAAGGGCAAAGTAAGGAAAGCATTCCAGGCATGGGACAGCCACAGAAAACATGCAGAGTTGAAAGGTGTAGTTCACTGAATACCAGAAGGGACAGAAACATTGGAGTGATGAAGTCAAAATGTATTTGCCAGAAAGTAAGATGCAAGAAGACTATAAAAGTAGAAAGGAACTAGGTTATGAAGGGCTTTGAATAATAAACATGGAATTTTGGTTTTGATTCTAAAGGTGACAGGGAGCCACTGGAGTTTACCATGTAAGGCAGTAGCACAGCTGGGATTGTGTTTTAAGAAAATCACTTTAGTGGCCGAATGAAGGATGGATTGGAGCGGGGAGATCCTTAAAAATGGCACACCCACCTGAGAGATGTTGCAAAGGTAAAATTGCCAGGCCTTGACAACATATACCACTTTCTTCTATAATGTACATTTCTTGTACATGTACAAGTTCTTAAACAGTAATAGCAAATATAATTTAACCTTTTCTTGACTCATTATGGACCATCATTATGGACATTAGTATTGAGATGTGCTGTAGCTGTACATGAAAGTATTAACTCACATTTGCAAAGTGTCCATTATTATTTTACTTGCTTTTCCTCACTTGTATGTTAAGAAAGTTGAACAGGATTATAATCTCCATTTTGAAAAAGAATAAATGGAGGTTCAGAGAAATAAATTGACTTGCATGGTTAGTAAGTAGTAGAGTCAGGAGAGAACCCTAGTCTTCAGGTTCCTAATTTGCTGTTCCTTCACCTCCAAACTGTGTGAGGATTTTGCCTACTTGTATATGGGAACTAGCTTGTACCAGCTCATGAAAACCAACTGTTGACTATTCAGTGAGAACATTTAATCTCTGAAATAAGCAAATGCCACAAATGAGGGCTCGATTTATTATTTTGTTGATTGTCTAGACTTAAGAAAGTGATAGAAAAAAATGTTAAAAATTTTTCCTGGGAGAGTCACTTAGCAGCACAATCCTCGATGTGGGAGTGAATCAGCACTGACAATAGCTTTGGAAATTAATTCCTCTTTTTTTTTTTAAAAAAAATTTTTATCAAAACTTTCCTTGACAACTACAAGTATTCAATATTAAAACAGAAACAAAAGAAAAGAACAACAAAATACTCAAATATTCAAGTGATTCAGTAATCTCACATGTGTAGGTATTCTAGATTTTAAAGAACTACAAAGAATGGTATGTATTAATTAGTTATCTGACTCATTAAATTTTTTTCACAGTGGCAGTTATATTATCTTTGTTTTCACAATCTTTTTTTAACTACTGTGTGGATAAAGTAAACTTGTAGCTATCATCATGGCATTGCCTTTAATTACACAGTTGTTGTCAATGTCCACTATTCTTTTGGTTACCCTTTCTGCATTTTATATATGACTTCACATATTCTTTTGTATTCATAACTACATATTTACAGCTGAAAGAGATCCTAGATACTGTTTCTTATGGTTCAATAATATCTCATTACATTCTTATTCTATAATTTAAGTCTTTTGCCAATCAATGACCATTTATATTTGTTTCTAGTGCTGCTATGAATTTTTCATATAAATAGGTATTTTGTACATAGGGATCAATATGCTAGATATCTGAAAGAAGGAAAATTACCAAAAGCATGAGAAAAAAGTCTCTGACCTTATTATACCCTTAAAAAAATAGGGGGACGAGGAACTAAAAGAACACCAATAATTACCAACCTATATGCTTGTTCTCCTATCTACTACAAAATCTTTATTAAAGTCATTTATACATGAACTAGTAAGGAACAAGCAGGCTTTCAAAAGCCATATTCATTAATGACCACATCTTTATCATTTCACAATTAACTGAATGATGTAGAGACTATAAGATGCCACTGTTTATTTGTTGATTTTTTTAAAAGTATTTTATTTCACAAGACAAAATGCCACTTTATGTGCTCTCTTAGAAACTGTCTTTAATTTATACATTAAAATCATTCAAGATTTCTTGGAATATATAACAGAAAAAATTCTGTTTAATGACGCAAGAGGCATAAAACACTTTTCAAAGGTATCTGCTATCTATGATGGAGGAAATCTAGGTCAGAGTCAAGACCACAAAGGGATTCCCTACAGATTGTGAGGTCTTCCAGATATTACTATTTGTAGATGGCATTATGATGATTGCAACAAATCCCATAACACTGCTTTACCACCACTCTGGGCTACACACCTACCCCTGGCTTCTCTGGCTTTCCTGCCATCTCCAGGTTCTGAACTCAGAACTTACTGCCTTAAAAATGTTCTTGATGTCAGCTTGCCTTTTGGTCATTTGCCTTTTAAAAAAAAAAGGTAGGTATAGTTACATGATGTCTAGGGAAGTGTGACAGCTGAAGAGAATCCATTTTTAAAACAATAGCATAGCAATCTACCCTACCCTGCATACTCCCATAGCACTGCAAAAGTATTTTTCTTTATTTGGTTCCAAGGATCTAAATACAACTAACTTCTTTTTAAAAAAAAAAAATTAGTCAACGAATAAAGCAGCTTTTTCAATTTCCAGAAGACCATTAATACCATTAAAAGCATTCCCAACTTTGGATTTACTCTCTATTCTTCACTATCCTTGACATGACATATCTAATTTTTGCTGATTCAACCTTCATAATACTGCATTCTATTGCTTCTCTTACATGGCCACAACCCTAGTTCAGGTCTTCATCCCTTCTTGCCTGGACTACTGCCATAATGGCAAATAGTTTCCTTGCTTTCCCTTTGCTGCTGTCTCTAGCCCATCTCCACAAAGTTGCTGAAATAATCTTCCTAAAGTATAGGTCTGATTTTGTCACTCCTTGTTCAAGAAACTCTAGCAGCTCCTTATACTGCCTGTGCGATAAATTACAAATTCCTTGGGCATCTGTATTTTACAATCTAGCTACAAATTACCTTTGTACCCTTACTTCACATTATTTCCCCCTCATACATTTCATGTTTCAGCCAAAATGGCCACTTGCTATTTACCATACACAACACTCCATTCTCTTGCCCACCTCCATATCCAGAATACACTGCCTTTTTCATCTTAGACTCTCAGAATTCCTTGCTGTCTTCAACACTCAGATCAGGGACCACATTCTACATAAGACCTTCCTGATCTCTTCCTGTTGCTACTGCTTTCCCTCTCTGGCAAGTATTTTATATTTATTTGTTTCCATATATGTTGTATCTTCACTACTCCTTGCTACCTCATAGTAGAATATGAGCTACTTGAAGACAAGGCCTATTTTTTTTTCTTTGAATCTTCAATGCTGACCTCATAGAGAGAAGGCTTAACCAATTTTTATTGAATTTAATCAGATAACTTCTGATTTCTCCGTCACAAACACAACAGCATCTGCATCTCTAGATGTTGTTTTTTTTTACCCATTTTTTTTACCTCACTTATTTGCTCATGTGACTGGGGAAGTAGTATTTCTGACCATTTCAAGAATTTGTGCTTGAGTGTTTGAGGAAGGGATACTTCAAAAGCTATAATTAATCATCATCAGAGAGATATGACACTACTGTAAACATGATGCTAGGCCACAATTTTCCTTAACCCTAATGTAATGTCTGAATTTTACCAGAATTCCAGGCATAGACAATATTGGAAAATCACATTTTAAATACTAGAATAAGACTCAAAGAACTATATAATGCTGGGGTGACAGATTAGCCTTTTTTTTCTGTAATAACATTTCATATTCTGAATACAATCCAGTATGTAAGATTAGGTAGGTTTCCTCAAATGTACTCTGAATCTATATTAGAGAACCTTTGTGCTAAATTTACTAGTCAGATTCTGTTTACCTAGATAGGAGAGGCTCAATAGTATCTTAAGGCTTTTCATTTCCTAGTAGCCTTATGGTAATTGGAGGTGGAGAGGTATTGACAATAAAGTCTCTGGGGAAAGGAGAAAATAGAGGCTGATGATGAAATTTCCAGCTTGTGGAGGAAGGAAAAGGGAATCTCTGCCAGCTGAGAAAGCTTCTGTGTAAGGCTTCAGTTTTTACTAACTGCTTATAAGGAGATCTGACCTAAATGTTCTAAGTGGTACTTATCTAATACAAAACTAAACAGGATCTGTTACCTATTTCCTTTGTGTATATAGTTATCATTGTTGAGATGATTCAGTTTCATGTCATACAAGGATCAATTGAAGAAACTGAAAATGTCTGGCTTGGAGAATAAAAAACTTAAGAGGGAACATATATCTCTTTTTAAGTATAAGATATAAGACTTTCATTTAGAAACTCAAATAGAAAAGGGGGCCACTAACCCATACGTAAGGATCCCTGAGAGTCACATATTGACTTTGTTTTAAAGTGTACTGTTATCTGTGTTTTATTGTATTTTTATCTATTTTGTCAAACATTTCCCAATTACATTTTAATCTGGTTCAGGCCACACCCAGGAGAGTTGTGGGCTGCATCTGCCTGGCAGATTGGATACCTCTGATACAGAAGACAGATTAGACTGACTCTGCTTGGTCCCACAGGGCAGAGCTAAGACAAAATTGTGGAAAGGGCAGAAAGGTAGATTTTGGCTTTCTATAAGGAAAACATTTCTAAAAATTAGAGATTCAAAAGTGGAACATGCTGCATCATGACTGATATGGGTTTCTGGATGGTTCACAGGAAATCTCTGCTCAGATATGGTTGGACTAAATGACCTCTGTCTACCAGGTACCTCTTCCAACCCTGAGATGTTATAATATTTTCTGTATAATAACTATATTTTAAAGTTGAGTTTCTACAGCCCCTATGAAATGGATAATTATTTTAATTCTACATTTCACTTAAGGTTCAGAAAACTGGATAAATTCTCCACTGATTTTTTTCATTAAGTCTTACTATACCTTGATATTGATATTAACACAATGTAAAAATGCCTAGAGAATTGATATTATTGTTTAAACTTTTTATACCTCACATTACTCAGTGAAAATGACTTTTTTTCTTCTTAAAGAGAGAAAACAGTGTATTTATAACCTTTATGGTAGTGTTCATTGATGTCCTAAACAATCAATCAATCAAGTCCGCTTAAATGTCAAGGAATACAAAGACAAAAATGAAAATGTTTCTGCCCTAAAGGAGGTTACATTTTATCAGGGGAGTTTGCTACTGGAAACCTCAATACAGTATATTCTAGAGCAGTAGTGCCAAACAATGTTAAACTCAAATAGAAATGGAACCACTAAACCATACACAAGGATGCCAAGGGCACATATTGACTTGGTTTTAAAGTGTACTATCATCTAAGTTTTATTGTATTTTCATCTTGTTAAGTATTTCCCTATTACGCTTTGATTTTATTCTGCCTGAAACCCATGGCATGTTTGACACCTCTATTCTAAAGGACTTGTTTTCTGCCTTTTGGGGACATCTTTTAGAAATTATTGGATCTGCATGGTACAGTGGGAAGATCGGGGACTGAGAATCAGCTCTGACATTACCCATGGACCAAAAATAAGTCCCTTCAATTCTCTTGGACTTCAGTTTCCTTATATATAAAGTGGGATATTAATAATGTGCTGCATACTCCACAGTGCCACTGAGTCTTTAGAATAAATCTTAAAGTGTTATATAAATGTCTTATTAAATTATCTTTGTTAACTGGTCAAAGGACAGAGAATTAAATAATCTCTACTCTGAATACAGAATTGAAGAACTGGAGAAAGCATCCCAAACTGACAAGAAAAGTTTTCTTGGAAATTATAAATGATTCTCACTAAAATATTCTTTTAAAAAAATTAATTAAAATTGGTTCTTTCTCTGAAGAATGAATTTGTTGAAGAATAAGTAGGGAATAGAGAACTTCCAAGTGAGGAAACTCCCACTACTAGAGGTTTGTCCCTTCTCTGCACTTTATAGTCTGAATTGCCTAAAGCACCAAGAGGTTGTCTTGTCCAGGGTCACACAGCCAGTAGGTGTCAGAAGTGGGACTTGAACCTAGGTCTTCCTGGTTCCAAGGTCAACTTCCTATTCACTATGCCAGGCTGGTTCTCAAAGAATAAAGAATGCTTTATTATTAGTTTATATTTTTCATCTACACAGAAAAATTGTCAAGTAATTTTGGTTATCTTACTAAATATACATCTTTTAAAGTTTATTTTTACTAGTCAAAGATGGAATTTTCAGCACTGATTAGTGATTAGATTGTCAAACAAGCAGAAATAGAATCATGGATATATGCAATAGAAAGGAATTTAGAGAATGAGTCTGATCCCCTCGTGTTACAGAGAAAACTAAAGTCCAGGCTTCCCCAAGGTTACATAACTAGAAAATAAGATTCAAGTCCAGGTCTGCTGACTCTCAGTGCAGTGTTTTTTCTCTTGTGCCATGCTTTCTCATTATGAATATGCTATTCAGCTCTAAAGGTTCTCTACATTTCTCTGCTTTTGACAAGCAGTAGCATTAACAAAAGAGCAAGTGTGCTAAATATAATAACAAGGCATCATTAACAAGGACGATGAGGTCAACTAATTTGTGATTAGCAACTCCATGCCCTCCCTCAACTCCACTCCAGGACACAATCTGCTGTGCTCTATCAACATCTGCTTGGTGATTCACTGATTTGAGGATGTTGACTGTAAAACAGCTCTCACCTACTTCTTTGTACAAAGTGGTCAAATTGCTGACTCTTGGTAGCAAGCTTGTATTTATAGGTTGAATAATTTAAAAATGCTTTACAATTCTTCTCTCATTTGATTATCCCCATTTTACAGATGAGGAAACTGAGGCAAACCAAAGTTCAGTGACTTGCCCAGGGTCACATAGCTGGTGTCAGAGGCCAGGTTTGAACTCAGGTCTTTTTGACTCCAGGTCAGTGAGCCACCAAGCTGCCCCTTCTACTAGCTGAGGTACAGTAAGAAAATCTGTTTTTGCATATATTTCATCACTGACTATACAGAAGAATGAGTTTTTAATAAATATAAGAATATTGGAGTTTTTAAATTTAAAAAAGAAATTAACAGTGAATAATTGGAAGATGAATAAAAATCTGAGGAGACAAGTAGGGAACTAGCAAAGTACAGCTGAATGAGAGCTAGATCAGGGATCCCGAGTTCAAAATCCCAGCTCTGACACTTCTTCCCTATGTGACTTTGGACAGGTCACTGAACCTCTTTGGGCTTCAGTTTTCTCATCTATACAATATAACTTCTAAAGTTCCTTTGAGCTCTAAAACTATGATCTTATAAGACAGGATAGGCCAGTCCTTTGCGGGATAAGACAGTCTGCCTAGAAATTCTGATAAGTCGATGGTTTAGTTAGAGTAGCACAATCTCTGCTCAAGAAATTCAGATGTACTTAGGAACCTGAAGGGAACTGTTTCTTCATGCTTTAACTCTGGACCTGTAAGATTTTGAAAGAAGCCAGGAAACTCTCTTTTAGGAGTCTTTCATGTCAATGGTTCTAAAGGTAAACACTAATTGTTGGGTTCTATTTCTCTTCTTCTAAGTGAAAATACTAACTTATTCAGTATCTTTCTCACTTATCAACTGAAAAAGAATTGTATTAACATTCTATTATAAAAGAGAATGCCAACTGCCAAAGTACTGGGACACATTCTGTTCCTTATTTAATTATATTATACTCACTACACTCATTTCAAAATAATTTATAATTTTTAATTATAAATAAAACAAATGTAAAAGATCATATAAATATTTTTCTACCAGACTATTCTTTAGTAAGTAGGACAAAAGATAAGATATGCCACACAGGCAAGACATACTCATATACAATCAACATAAAAAAGCAGAGACTCCTTTAAAATTTTTATTTGCTCAAGAGCCCATATCTGAAAACCCATTTAATCTTATCTCAAAGCACTTAAGAAAATAAATAATTAACAAAAACACAGATAAGACAGAGCATTTGAAACATTGGTCCAAAATTAACTCATAGCTCATAGTTAAACTGAGAAATGAAGATAGAATTCCCAAGTGGCAGTCTATTTCTGTTGAAACAAATGTTTATGGTATTTAGAATCTTAAATAAGGCGACCACCACCATACAAGGAAGGTATCATTATATACATACAATTTTATTTTTTATGTTTCCTCTCAAAATATGTAAATCATTAAGCACATAAAATTAAAAACAAAACATATTTACATGGGGTACTTATCTGCAGTCTTTAAGGGCAAGTCTGAGTTCCAGCAGATTTTGCTTTTATTAGTAGAAGAGTCAGAAATTAGTTGCTCCAAGGAGTAACTATGTGCTGGGAAAGCTACCTTTTGATAATAGTCCTGTTTTGTAAAGAGCAAGAAAACTGTTAAGAGAAGTCATGAGAAAGGGCGTGGAAGAACAGAATACTGCCAGAGGGGCCAGGGTGGTTTAAAGGCAGCAAGGAAGAGAAGAAATTTCTAAAAGGAAGCCACATGATAAAGAAGCCAGCATCCCATCTCTGCTCTGACTCTTCTTAATCTGTTGCCATGCTGGTACCCTTTCCTTACCACTCTGTAAATTCTCTGCAGAGTATAAGGCCTTAGCCAAGGGTCAATACCTTGAGATGAGGCCAAAGTGAACCAGCATCCCAAATGAGACTAAAATACTGCAGTGCTTTGCAGTATGGCACAGAGCAGGGAGTAAAGCATGGAATAATCAGGCAGCAGAAAAGAGACTCCGGTGAAAGCTGTGGGCTTAATCTTGTGTCTCCAACTACCTACCAGAGATTTCCACTCGGATGTTCCATTGCTATTCCAAACTGAAAAAGTACAGAAGCAAATTCATTGTCTCCCCATCCTCACAATAAGCTGCTGTTCTACAAAGTTCTGGGATTTTATCTTTGTACTTACTATCTCTAATATCTATCCTTCCTTTTCCATTTTTACTTCTGCTATGCTAATCCAGGCCATAGTCATTTTATGCTTAGGTAACTTTAATAGGCTCCTAACTAGTCTCCCTTCCGTTAATATGAGTCTGAAGTTTCTACCTGCAGTTAGAGAAGGTAGACCCAACATGCCGAATGTTAGGATAATAATGAAAAAAACACTACTGAAGAAGGGAGATAGTCAATTCTTCCTGTGGGTAAGAGGGTGATTAAAAGATTAGAGACCTTCTAGAAGCAGACACCAAGAGCTGTGAACAAACTAGAGGGAACAGTAAGAAAAAAAAAAACCAGCCAGACCAATTACAATGGAACAAACAAGTTGAAAGACAGTTAAGAATTATGGTAAATTAGAAAGGAATAGTCTAGTCTAATAATCTAGCATGTGTTTAACAACACAGTGGAGACTTGATAAGGTTAAGGAAGAGAGAGACATTATGATCAGAATGGCTATCAATGAAAAGCAGGAGTGAATTCAAAGAGAAACTGTATAGGTAAATATACTGTGGAATATTAAGTGCTATCATCTGAATGATTTATCTTAATTCAGTGGTCTTCTCTAGCCATATCAACACTGTTCCTCTTTATCCCAATTATTTATTTGATTTTGTTTAATACAGACACAAGAGAAAATGTGTGAGCCAAACTGGATCTGGCAGTAGTTCTATTGTACATTTTTCTTTCCACTCTTAAGTGGTGTTTTAACATTGTAACTACGAATTTTGCATACAGAATGAACAGTAATGTAAGAAAAAAAAGAAAATACATGGAAACTAAGATTGCACCCTTAACCTTTGTTTTCAGTTAATTCATTTTTTTTAAAGGTGATTAAAAACAAGCTTGTACTGATCTTGGAGTTTAAGATTCTAGTTACTGCCAAAAGCCTGCATTTTTCTGCTTCCTTTTGTTTTTGCTCTAGATATCAGAGGGCTCTTTTTTTCCATCAGGAAGAAATTTTGGCCGGCAACATTTCCCATGCTTGACACATGCCCCTAGCCATCAGATAGAACAAAGCACTGATGAGGTTTAGATTGTGGGAGCCCCCTTGAACTCCCCTTGAATCTTCCCACTAGATGAGGCATTTGCCTGAGACCATAAACCTTTCATTATTGCTAGGCCCAAATCTCTAGGCTAGGTTTCTCTTAACCTAGACTACCCCTCCATTGTCTGGCTAGTTTCTACCCTTGATTCTATCAAAGTGTCTACGCCCAAATCTAGTCCCTGCTCTCCTAGCACAGAATGAATATAAATACTAAATAGTAACTATGTCTCTTTGAGGCAGGAACCCTGAGGGTCTTCCCTTCCCACTCTGATTTTTTTTTTTTGAGTTTTTGATTAAAGGGGCCATCTCTTGATTAACTTCTTAAAGAGGCCTATTCACTGAATGGGCATTACCTCACTCAAAGTGAGAACCTAAAAAGACCATAGCTTGAAAAAGCCAGGGTCTCCTAATGCATCCTGGGCCATCTTCAGTTGTCCTAGTGAATATCAGGCCATTGGACTCAGATGGCTCTGGAGGAGAAAGTGAGGCTGGTGACCTTGCACAGCCCTCTCTCACTCAAATCAAAGTCAACCACAAGTCATGTAATCATTTCCCTGATGTCATGGTCCTCTTCAAAAACAAAGGACAAACACAACAATTTAGTTGAGTAGAAAAGACACACACACACACAC
>CM053627.1:156083875-156107115 GCA_028646595.1 Phalanger gymnotis | reverse complement strand
ATTAATGCTGAAAACTAAAGATGTTAATAAAAAAAATTATTTAAAAAAAAAGAAATCCTTTTTTTGTTTAATTTTAGAATTTAAAAAAATTGTGATAAGGCTGATGGCTGATGTCTTTTGGGTTTAAGTAGCAATGTGTACTGGATGGCATTTTCTCTTCCATCTGATGACCCCGATTTGAAGCGCTATACACCTAACTAAGCTTCGACTTGAGCCTAGTACTTTTAACCTTTTTGCAATATCTATAGGTTCCTGTTATCTCCTGGGAACATCCTCTTGTACTTCTACATTCCGAAGACTAGCTATGGGAGAAACAATCAAAGTTATTTTCCAGTTTTGCCTCCTTTTACCCCTAAAGACAGTATATAAATTTGGGGAATTGAATGTTTCAAAACAAATACCTTATTAGCACATCCATCTTCAAAATAAAATTTTAAGTAGGTGTTACAAGATTAGAAATATAATCCAAGATAAACGCTAAATATTCATTGAAGGGAAAAGACCAAGAATTCAAAGACAGTATTTAAGAGGTAGCATATAAATACTAAAATTGTTCCTTTAACTCCTTCAGTGCATATATGATCTCAATATGGATATTCTTTTGTAACAGTAAGGCAATAAACACAACATCAATGATAATCGTGAATATGCCTATTTAGATCTGTATCACAAAGTATACAAGACTCTCCACATAGAAGATAGAAGTAAACCATTTATTCAGACACCAGAGAACCATATCCCACAAGCTGTTTATCCATTCAGTCCACTTCATCATAACAGCAAGGAACCCAAAACATTCAATACACAATATAACAACGTGGACCCTTGCCATCCCAAAACCTCTCTGACCCCCGCCTGCTGGGATCTTCCCCAAAACAAACTCACAGTACAGCTAAGTCAGCCTGTTCAGTTCTAACAATCAGGAGGGCGGCCATTAGCAGCCATAACATCTCTCTCTGTCTCACTCTCTCTGCATTTCCTGTGACACAACTTCCTTTTCCTGTCAGGAAGCTCCTCCTACCACATGAAACTTAGGCTTTCTGTGACATAAGCAGGTCACATGGCCCATTAGTGGGTGGGAACTATCTTCAAATCTTATTGCTACTACATCATTATCAGTACAGATCCCAACTTGTCCACAGCTTTTCATCTTTTATGACTTTTCCAAGTTTTCCCATAGATAATTCAAAAAGATCCACCCAACATGCCAGGGGCCTCCTCTAAGTCTTTTTATATTCCATGAATACTTTTGCAGCACTTGTACAGTCCATCTGCTACCTCCTTCTGCTACCTTATTGACCTCCATTTTTTCTGATCAGACATTTCCTAGATATCCCTTAACCACTTTTGGCATGTAGGTCATCATTAGAAATATTTTGTACCCTATCTGTGCACACTTAACATCTCTTTGATAATTTGGGGGTCTCCTGCACCTTTGATTTTTCAAAGATTGTTTTTTTCTGAAATTTAAAACCCTGTAGCTTCACTGGGAAAGCATGTGAGTTTTTGAAAAACCATGAAACAGAAAAATATTGCAATCGCCCTGTAAATATTCTAAGAGTAACATAAAATTTAAGAGAAATCAGATAACATTTTTTCCAATCTTTTTATCAGAAAACTAACTAAATTTCAGATATGTCATTAGTATAATTTAATAATTATTCAGTTGTTCCCCTTGTCCCCATAGCTCAAATACATTCAAATAGCAGAGTAAAGACATTATCCTTTTAATTAAGATGGAATATACAGGATATAATCTGGTTAATTATGTACATCAGCAAGCCTCACAGAAAGAAGGAAAACTCAAGAAATCAATAGCATACGGAAAGGACTAAATGCATTTCTTATTATGTCTTCACTAAAACTAGTCTTGTACCAGGAAATAATTTCAAAAGAAAGACAATCCAAGAGAGGAAACCCTGAACCTTAAAGTGAACAGAGTTTGTAACCAAGGAATAGCTAGTATGCTCTTTTCTTGATCCTAAAGTCTTCTAATAGAAACTCCCTGGAAAATAAAGATTTTGCAGACTTTTGCAATTCATAAGTTTGGGAATGGAGATTATAATAACATTTCTGTATCTTTTTTAAATGTTTTTTTCTCTTTTACAGATCTTTGTTAAAAAAAAAAAACCAAATGTAATATATTTTCCACCTAAAGGTGGCATCCCTCTTAAAATAAACTTTTTTTTTTTGTTACAGTCCTTGGATTGTACTTGGAAATAAATTTAAGAAAGTAAAAGATGAGAGCATAATTAAGAGACGAAGAAATTAGATTCAGCAACTTAACAAAATACAAAAAAGAAAATTAAGGATCTATGATAGTCATTTACAAGTAGTTGAAGGGCTTTCATTTGGAAGAGAGATTATTTTATTCTCTTTGGCCCCAGGTGGCAGAACCAGATGGAAATTGTGAAACGGCAAATTTAGGCTTGGTATAAGGAAAAACTTCCTAATAGTTGGAGTTATCCAAAAGTACAATGTGCTGTCCCTGGAGGTAATGGTTGCCACTTCAGTGGAGGTCTTCAAGTAAAGACCAGATAACCACTTGTCAGGTATGTCATAGAGTATATGCTTGTTCAAGAATGAGCTGTACTTCATGATCTCTGAGGTTGCTTCCAACTTCAAGGTTCTTTGAAAAGCCAATGCCCTTTGCATAATAGCCCCACAGAACACTATCAGAATGCAGTCCAAACATAGGTTGGATAAATGTTGTATTTAGAACATTCTGTCACTAGTTCTATTGGCATGGGACTCTGACATATAAATGAAAGACAGGAAACACTGCGTCTGGTGTTTTTGGCCCATCTGTAACCTTTGAGCTTGCTACGCTATCAGCACCTACAAATTGCACCTGATTAATAGCAAAAGGAGTTCAGAATATAAGAAAATTATTCAAATTTCTGAGAAAGGCTTTTGGCTTAACAAATAAAATATAACTGAACAAATTCTGTTGAGATCAGAAAAATGGCATTGCACATTATTAGTGTTTTATTGGTTTAGCTTAGTTGGAAGAGATTAGAGATCTGGAGGCATAATAATGCATTGTCTGATTCTTCAAATGCACTCAAGATAGTGTAAATATCCAGTCATTAATAATAACACTTGCATTGTCTATGAAATATTTCCCAAATAGTAATCTCTTGATGCTTCTTAAGGCAGAAGGTAATAGAAGACATCTTTTTTGTTTGTTTGTTTGTTTTGGGTTTTTTGGAGGGGGGAGGCGAGGCAGTCTGGGTTAATTGACTTGCCCAAGGTCACACAGCTAGTAAGTGTCAAGTGTTTGAGGCTGGATTTGAACTCAAGTCCTCCTGACTCCAGGGCCATTGCTGTATTCACTGTGCCACCTAGCTGCCCCAGAAGATATCTTAAAGTAAGAGGGTTGGTAATTCCCAAATCTAGTTTTGTAGCATATCAAGGTTTCTCCAGTTACTTCCAATTTGAAACAAAATAGTATGGTGATTATATTTCAGAGATGTTAGGAGTCACTGTTCCACAACATACAGGATGGCAAGGGCTGAAATTTTGGGGTAAATATACCTATCAAAAGACAGCTACGTTTAATATTGTTTGAAAAGGCCGGAGGCCATAGAAAATGCTATTCTCTAGCACAAGCCACCCTTATCATTACTTACATCTTTACATAAAAGGTGCCAGAGGAATTCTAAGATATTAGGAAGATAGTGGAAAAGTTTGTCTTAAAAATGCATTAGGGAGAATAAATTATTAGAGTGGTTCACTGTTTGGAAACTAAACCATTACTGCAAAATTCTTGCTGATTGATAACCTTCTGATTATTCCTTTGAACTGGAGTCAGTAAAATTACAGTCACTCAGCTACAGAGACTTTCTGACCCTTGGATAGAATTTCGAGAAAGTTATCATTTTATAGTGGAAAGAGTACTAGACTGGGAGTCAACAGATTTGGGTTCTAGACTAGTTCTGCCACTAATTTTCTCTGTATTTTGGATAAGTAATGCTTCTCTAGGACTTATTTTCCTAATCTATAAAATGATAGATAACTACATACTGGTATTTAAAGGGTATTTTATACTCTGTGATTCTGTTATTCCCATTCTTGTCATGATTTCATCTGACTTTCAGAGCAAGGAATCATCAAAGATGCTTCTTATGGCTTTAGTTGTTAAAATGCAAAATGATTTACAAAGTCTTTAGAGACTATTTGTAAAGTCATTGGGGCTAGTACTCTATGAAAGAAAGTCTCTCAGTTTCTCTCTACATGTGTATCTCTGTTTTTATATTTCCTGCAGTGTTTTCCTTTCTGTTTCTCAGTGTTCATCCTTCTAATTTACTCTTAATTTCTGTGATATTAATGATTTTGTGGGTATGTGGATACTTCTTCCACCAAGCACATTGTATCCACTCCACATTGTTCATGATATGGTGTGATCAAAAATATTCTTTACCTGGTAGGCATAATCTAGTTGAATCTTCTGGAAAAAAACCAACCTTCCTTCTAAATGTATCAGGGTAATATTTAACATTAGAAATATAATTTAAGGCAGTGACTTTGCCCAAATTTACTAGTGTTTAATACAATCAAGAAAAATTATTTTAGGTCTCCAAAATGCAACATTTTTAAAGCTGCATAAGAAACTTTGAAGCTTATGGCGTAATGGGAAGAGAACACTGGTTTTTGAAATCTTCAGACTTGAGTTCAGATCCCATTTTTCTATTCATTACCTATGTGACCTTGAGCAAATCACTTAACCTGTTTGTGTATCAGTTACCTCATCCATAAAATAAAGGGATTGGACTATGGGCTCTCTAAAGCCCCTTGCAGCCCTGCATTCCATGATCCTGCTGTCATCAGATAACCGACACAGTCCATGACAGGCCCAACCTCAGAGGGTTTTCAGCTGTTTGTACCCGCTGGCAGAATCTTCTAGAATTCAGGGTACCATACCACAATGACCACACCACAATCTTTCTTGAGTGAAGAATTCCTCTCCCTTACCTGGCCATAATATGAAACTGGAATATATTATTTGTCGTATTTCTTGAAAAGAGTTTTGAAAGAAAAATTTTTAAAAACTTCAGAACTCATTGTCTGAAAAGTTAAAGAAATAAGTTTTTCTTTGTGACTCTTTTTATTACATTTCTCTTAAATAAAGCTATTATTATATTTGAATTAAAGCTATTTTACTTTAGGGGTTTACTCTTTAAGTTCCTTAAGTCACAATATTCTTCCGCTCCCCACCAAATAAAAGGAGGGAAGACATTTTAGATACATTTGTTTGAGACATGGAAAAGTTTTATAAATTGTCTTGGGTAAGTTTAGTTATGTCTGACTAGGTTTTACAAACTTGCTACTCAAATAATATGCTATAGAACTTGAGAGAGATTAATCAACTTCTTCTGGCCTGTTCTTACTGGAAACTCTAATAACCAGCATCTAACTAGGAATTACTGGCTTTAAGCATGATGCAATGGAAACACTTCATTGGCATATATGATAGTCGTCCCCCCACCCTTATCCCCTAGGTATATGTTCCAAGACCACCAGTGGATGCCTGAAACTGTGGATAGTACCAAACCTTATACAGTTCTTGCTTTAACTTTTAACACTTGTGTTAACTTTACTCCACAGAATTATGTTCTCTCTCTCCTTGGCTGGGTGCTTCTCCTCTCACCACTCTACCAAAAAAAAAACCTTAAAAAAAATCCTCCAACTGAAAGAAGAAGAAAAGGAGAAGAACAGAGATGCTGAGAGGCTGCAGGGCTTGGCTTGAGAGCTCCAGCTTTAGAGAGGAGACCTTTGCCCTGCTCTGCCCACCTGCCATAATGTTTTGTATACATACATAGATATATATATATACACATACACACATATATATATACATATGTATATATACATATACATACACACACATACATACACACAAATATATATGTATGTATTGCTAAATAACTGTCACATTTAAGGGAAACAAGATTTTCGGCCCACAAGCTTATTAATTTTTTACCACTTAATAGTAGTTTATTTTTTCCAGTTACCTGTAAAGATAGTTTTCAACATTCACTTTTATAAGGTTTTGAGTTCCAAGTTTTTTCTCTCTCCCTCCATCTCCTCCCCGCCCCCACACCAAAGACAGCAAGCAATCATAGGTTATACCTGTAGAATCCATTAAACATATTTCCACATTAGTCATGTTGTGAAAGAAGATTCAGAATAGAAAGGAAAAACCATGAAGAAAGAAAAAACAAAAAAAGTGAAAACAGAATGCTTTGATCTTCACTCAGACTTCATAATTCTTTCTCTGTATATGGAGAAGCATATTAATCTTAACATATGAAAAATTCATATAGACCTTTTCTGGTTCTTTTAGCTGATATATATATACATATATATATGTATGTATATATATACATACATATATATATATATACACACACACACACACACACACACATATGTAAAGAGTGACAGTCCTCTAAAACCTTCCTCCAATTAGTCATTATGGCATGAAGTTTGATCACCATATTGGTGATGGAATATCTCTACCTTTAAGTATCAACTAAAACCCAATCTTCTGCAAATAGCCTTTTCTAACCCCTTCTTAATTCTAGTGCCTTTTTCCTGTTAATTATTTCCTAGTTATCCTGGATATAGCTTATTTGTAGATATTTGTTGTCTCTTCCATTTGACTGCGAGTTCCTTGAGGGCATGGACTGTCTTTTGCCTCTTTTTTTATCCCTAGTGCTTAGCACAGTGCCTGAAACATAGCAGGTGCCTAATAAATGTTTGTTGATTGAATGATTGATAGTTTCTAAATTAAATTGCAGATAAACTATCTAATTGAGATATTACATAATATGACCCATCATAGATGTCTTTTATTTTCCCCCTTTCTAAAGGGCAGTGGGCAAAATCTACTCTTAAGTATCTGTTGGACCTGCTACTGAGTAAGATTCACTTGAGCAAGTTCTATTTTCTACTTTATCAGTTACTTTTATGTTGTCTTGTTAAGATAAGTTTGTCTTTTCCTGACAAACTCTGGGGGCTGAATTAGCTTGTAGTTATTTAAAGAATTGCTACTCTAGAACTTCTAACTGCATTTGATGCTTGGAAGATAGCCACCTATTTTTTATTAGGAGAGAAAGCAGGAAAAAAAGGGAGAGAAAGCAGGGTTTGCATTCAGTTTAGCTGTGTACCAAGTCAGCTACACATATTCATATTTATATTGATATGTACATCTCAGTACTTCTAAATAGGAGAATATGCCCTCACCTTTTTGCAAAAATAATATAGCCAATAAAATGAGAGTAGTACAACTATTAGTGATGATTAAATTTGTTGTCTCTAAAGAAAACAAATGGCAGATTTAAGCTGTTATGACTTACCTTTAGGCTTAGACTTTAATTATTCTCTCAAGCTTCTGGATAGAGTGGCAAAAGTCGTAGATGTATGAGAAAACTACTAAATATGATTTTTCTATATTTTTATTTCGTGTCTCTGTAAGATTAAGTATTTATGATGAATTTAGTCAGACGTTTCTAGTAAGAGTTATCAGAAATTTGCTTTGTTTTAGTCCAGAGCTAAGAGAGACAGAGAATATGTGTGCAAACTCCTTCTACCGATTCATTACTTATGTCTTTTAATTTTAGATCTATTTTTGCTTTTGCTTTGTCTGAGATCAGGATTGCTACCTCGACTTGTTTTACTTCAGCTGAAGCATAGTATATTCTCCTCCAGCCTTTTACCTTTACTCGATGTGTGTCTCTCCACTTCAAATATATTTCTTATAAAAAACATGTTGTAGGATTCTGGTATTTAATCCATTCTGTTATCCATTTCCATTTTATGGGAAAGTTCATTCGATTCACATTCACAGTTATGAGTATTAACTGTATTTCCCTCCATCCTATTTTAGCCCTGTTTATACTTTTTTCTCTCTCTCCTTTCACTCTGTCCCTTCTCACCAGTGTTTTGCTTCTGCCTACTGACTCCCTGAGTCTGCCTCCTCCTCTATCATACCACCCCTCTTTTTTCCCCCTCCCCTCCTACTTTCCTATAGGGTAAGATAGATTTCTATACCCAACTAACTGTGTGTGTTGAGTCAGTTCCAGTAAGATTAAGATTCAAACAATGCTCAACCCCCCCTTTGTCCCTTATTTTCCTCTACTTCATGTGCTATAGTTTACCCCACTCTCCCTCTACCCTTGTGTCTTCTCTCAGCGCAATTCTCTTTCCACCCCTTAATTTTTTTTTATATCATCCCACCAAGTCAATTTACACCCACACCCTCTGTCCTTTTAACTGCCCTAACAGAGATATAGTTCTTAAAGTTACAA
This sequence comes from Phalanger gymnotis, assembly GCA_028646595.1. NCBI lineage: Eukaryota > Metazoa > Chordata > Mammalia > Diprotodontia > Phalangeridae > Phalanger > Phalanger gymnotis. The sequence continues at coordinate 156,098,803 of CM053627.1, read as the reverse complement.
GTATCATCTTCCCATTTATGGATGTAAACAGTTTAACCTTATTGAATAACTTAAGTTTTTCTCTTTCCTGTTTACCTTTTTATGCTTCTCTTGAATCTTATATTTGAAAATCAAAATTTCTGTTTAGCTCTGGTCTTTTCATCAGGCATATTTGAAAGTCCCCTATCTCATTCAATATTCATTTTTGCCCCCAAAAGATAATGCTGTTTTGCTGGGTAGTTGATTCTTGATTGTAATCCAAGCTCCTTTGCTTTCTGGAATATCATATTCCCAGTCCTCAGATTCTTTAATGTAGAAGCTGCTAAATCTTGTATAATTCTGACTATGAGGCCTTGAAATTTGAATTGTTTCCTTCTCACTGCTTGACGTATTTCCCCCTTGACCTGAGAGTTCCTGAATTTGTCTATGTTGCTGGGAGTTTTCATTTTGGGATCTCTTTCGGGGGGTGATGTGTAGATTCTTTCAGTTTCTATTTGATCCTTTGGTTCTAGGATATTGGCAATTTTCCTTGACAGTTTCTTGAAAGATGCTGTCCAGGTTCTTCTTTTGATCATGGCTTTCAAGTAGTCCAATAATTTTTAAATTGCATCTACTTTCCTTGTTTTTCCAATAAAATGTTTTACATTTTCTTCTCTTTTTTCATTCTTTTGATTTCGTTTGACTGATTCTTGATGTCTCATAAAGTCATTAGCTTCCATTTGTCCAAACTTAATTTTTAAGGAATTATTTTCTTCAGTTAGCTTTTATGCTACCTTTTCCGTTTTGCCAGTTCTACTTTTTAAGGAGTTTTCTTCAAGTTTTGTGCTTCCTTTTCTAAGCTGACTTATTTTTCATGATTCTCTTGCATAACTCTCATTTTCCCCCCAATTTTTCTTCTTTCTTACTTGTTTTTTAAAATCCTTTTTGAGCTCTTCCAAGAGGGCTTTTTGCACTTAAAACCAATTCATATTTCCTTTGAGGCTTCAGATGTAGGTGTTTTGACATTGTTGTCCTCTTTTGAGTTTGTGGTTTGATCTTCCCTGTTGCCAGAGTAGCTTTCTATGGTCAGAGCTTTTAAAAAAAAAAAAATTCTGGCCTAATTAGTGATTTTTAAAGTTAAGCTCTGCTCCTGGGGCATAATGGCCACTGTCCCAAGCTTCTTGTGCTGGGGGCCAGGAGTCTAGTCACTGGCTTGCTGTGGCAGTTTGAGGTTCCAGGGCTGGCAGCTCACTTGTTGCACTGGGACCACCTGCCCTATTAGCACTGAGTACACCAGACCTCAGGAGCTGTGCCACTGGCCTGCTGAGCAGGATTGCTGATCTGTGCCTGGGGCTAGGGGCTTCCTTGTGGCTTGCCCAGACAGTGCCTGTGCTGGACTGCCCTCCTCTTACCCAAGTGAGATAGACTTGTCCTGCTGTCCTTCTAAGTTATCTTGAGCTGGAAAGTAATTTCCCTTCATCTTTTTGTGGATTCTGTTGCTCCAGAATTCATTTTGAGGTTTGCTTTAAAGTTATTTCCAGAGAAACTGGGGGGTGCTTAGGCCATTTCCTGGTTTTTCTGTACCATCTTGGCTCTGTCTACCCTCTACCAGTCTTACAGTGTTGCCAGAGGTTTCTAATACTTGCCCATGTTCACATACCCACTATATTTCAAAGGCAAGATTTAGATGCAGATCCTTCCAACTCCCAAGACTATTCTCATATCAACTATGGCCAAATATACCACTCTTATGTTTTTTTTATATGAATAAAAACGTTTTGTTCCTATGGAAACTAAAGAAGAGTAGCATATTAAATCTGTATATATATGTATGTATGTGTATATATACATATGTATACACAGAGAGATATATTCATATATATATAATCATATATATAATAATTAATTGCTTTATCACATTTCACAAAATAACATATCTCAGATTTTTATTGTTGTTCAGTTGTGTCTGACTCTTTGTGACCCCATTTAGAGGCTTGCACTCTATCCGCTGTACTCTATCTACTGTGCCACCTAGTGACCCTTAAATTAGATTGTGGTCTCCGGGAGGGGTTGTTGTTGTTCAGTCATTTCAGACTCTTTGTAACTCTGTTTGGGGTTTTCTTGGCAAAGATACTGGAGTGGTTTGCCATTTTCTTCTCCAGCTCATTTTATGTTGGGAAAACCGAGGCAAACAGGATTAAGTGCCTAGGTCACACAGCTAGAAAGTGTCTAAGGTTAGATTTGAACTCAGGAAAATGAATCTTCCTGAGTCCAGGCCCTGCACTTTCTCCACTGTGCCAACTAGCTGCCTGAATCATAAATAGGAAAAATTTGCCCAATTCCATCAAATTATCAGTTCCAGTCCTATTTCAAGTTATATTATTATTATTATTATTATTATTATTATTATTATTATTATTATTTTGCTAAATACCAAAGTGGTCTTTGGAAAAGACGTAAGATACTTTCTTGTTTAAAAAAAACCAGGTAATTGATGTTTGGTTTAACACTAACAGAGGTAAAAGTCACCCAGATTTGTAGAAAACAGCATTTGTGAAGGAATATCTCTCTGATCCATACAGTCAAATGCACTAAAAGTTATGGGATCCAGTCTCGTAAAGGTGGAATCCAAGTTGCAAAATAATAATATGCCATTCTTATGCCCTAGTAGCATTAGAATAAAGAAATGTGTGTGCGCACGCGCACGTGTGTGTGTGTGTGTTGTGATGAGCCTGTGTATAAGATAGTATTGAAATTTATGCTGAGTCAGTTTGAGTGACTCCATTGTTTTCAGTCTTGCTTGTCTTCCAGGTATGTGCCAGGCAATCTGTAGGGAAAGGAAGCATGTACTTTGATCTAACCCCTTGTCCTTTGTAGTACCTGCTAAGGCATGTAGCTGAACATGCTTTCATCCCATCTCCTTACTTCTAATCTCCTTTCTCCTATGATGTGGGCAATAAAGTACCTGAGAGATGCTACCCCACCCCGTTTTAGAAATGTACACCTCTCGGGTTTGTCTTTCCCTTATGAAATTTTTCTATAAAATCCGCTTGTAGTTTGAATTTGGTGCCCAGACGCTCTGAATGCCATGTTGCCTTGAGATACTTAATAAATTCTTTTAAATTTTTTTCTACCTGAGTTTTCTTCATTATTGAGGGCAAGGCCTAAACAAAGATTTTCTTTTAGTAATTGAGTTGGGTAATTATTATAGTCCCAGGCCTGAAGTTGGGAATTAAAGAAATCCAAGATCAACCCAGACCTCATGCTGCCGTCATACCTTACTTCAAAAACACACTGTGTTACTACTTTGATGAATGCCTGAGAGCTGGCATATTAAGAGCTAGAGGTTGTGATTCACCCAGAGGAGCCAAAGGTCCAGCAAAACAGATCCCTCAGCTGCATCTGACTTCTGAAGTGACCTTTTCCCATTTTAGATCCACTGTCAACATACCCTGGTCCCGGAAAGGAGGAGAGAAAAAGTGACTGTGTTTAATCCACATACCACTCATGGATAATCAAGAATTGAATTTCTTGAATTTCTTCTTTGTACCCTATAGCGACCTTTTGATTTGTAGATGAAGAATCACTTTTGAATTAGAAGAGAAATATGTTTTAGATTTTCTTTTCAAAAATAGGAAAAGTTTTTACCTCTTGTCCCTATTAGTTCCTGTTATACATTATTTATGAATATGACATTTTTATGTTTTTTCAAATTTCAGTTGAGATAACTGAAAGCTTTCCTTACCAGTCCTAGTTAACTTGGTTTAACATTGTTTAGTATTCTTTTTGCTCTAACTTAGTGATGTTAATATTTGTCATCAGCATGCCATTAGTATTTTCTCTCCATATGCCTTGCAATTAAGAATGTAATTGGCATAACTATATTTCATGGCTTAATAAACAGATCATTAACCTTGACCTGATTGAGGTTCATTCTGATTCTGAGCAAATGCTTTGATGGAGAGACCGTACGCTGATCCTGGGATGTTTAAGTTCTCAATCCTGTTTTGGATCTAATTTGCTCTGTGACTTTGGGTAGGTTACCCTCTCTCTCCATTTTGCTAAATAAGAACAGCAGTTACCAATCTCTAGGACTCTTATGTGGACCCCAGGGCTGATGTTTGTGAAGCATCTTGTGCTTAATACTTTTGGTCTCATTTCAAGCAGTTATTCCAGGTCACAAAACTTTTGTACTTGGTTTACCTAGAACATAGGATCAGCTGTTAAAGAGTTTCCTCTCACTCTTTGACATTCCTAACTAGCACAGAAGCAGTTTGTTTGCAAATAGATTCTTTGTGAAGTTATTGTGACATCATTGGCTGAGTAATCAAAGGAATTTGTATTGAAGGAGCCCAGCCTTGGAGAAATTGTCACAGCTTCTTGGTTTCCTTTGAGATTTTTTTCAGCTCTTCAGATTTGAAAATTATCATGTGAAGTCCCCCAAATGCTACTGAAAATCAAATGAATTGCCAAAAAGCTTCTCTATGAGAAAATTGTTGTCTGCTAATTAAAAGAATGGCTACAGTGCTTTTCCTGAGCAGAAACACTGAGTTGTAGAAATTCTGCCTTTCCAGATTTCTAGAAGCCCTGCTTTTTTGTTCATTAATTTGCCAATTGCATTACATCTTCAATCACTGATTCTGCTTTTCTAGGATGTTGGCTAAAGATGAGCTGATGGCCATACTTCAGAAATGTGTAGAGGTTTTTAAATCCTCTCCTGGAAAACAGCTTGGGAGCACAGCAGAGAAACTGCAGGAGTTCCTTGCCCAGTTTCAGAGTCTTGAAGGTGAGTGTGTAATATACTAACAGTTCCATTGGCCATGCTAGTCACTCTGAAATGACATTATAGAACTCATATTCTGATGGACTGAGTTATGAGGAGGAAATTCACTGTTTTGAAATCTTATCATGGTCCTGATCCTCAGAAGCAGTCCATGAGCATGCCAAATGTTTCTCCTCCAAATTTAGCTTAAACAGTAATTATTGTCAAAATACCAAAAATAGACGTTTCTGTTCTAGCTGTACAGTTCTTACGCTTCATTTAGAATAATTAGTTCTTTTTTAAACTAATGAGGGAAAAGAAGCTCATACTTACAATTCCTTTTTAATTTTTCTTCAGCATTTTACTCATTTCTTTGTGGATTTCAAAAACACTCTATAAATCATTTGCAAACTTAAAAGTCTGATAGCTACAAACTGCTTTCAGGGTAAGAAGACTCACTGCTGTGCTGATTGCCAAACTATGTATGAGGCTTGCTCCAAAACAGATTTATAAAAGGTTGTATCTTTGATGTTTGAAATGATCTGAAGTGCTCAAGAAAGCTCTATGGTGCTAAGAACACTGTAGGTTAAAGTTTATTTAGATATGAAGGGATAGCAGGATAACATCGTTTAATATTTATTGAATTTACCATATGCGTATGACATAGGTAAAAGACAGCATATCACACTTTTAAGGGCATTTATGCCTTAATGGGCAAAATGAACCCACAGAAATCCTCAACCTTTCATGTACTCTTCTCCCTTGATCCATCTCTAACTTAATAGGGGTAGTGGTTCCTATTTTTTGGAGGAAGCAAGAAATTTCCACTCTTTATTTCTGGGTACAGAAATGCTTCGTGAGTATGACAGCTTGGTGTTTGTCAAGTGGAAAGTTGTTCCACATAAGGAAGAATCAGTGAGGAAATCGGTTAAAAATTTATCATGTTAAACATTAATGTTCTAACTTTAAGGTTTAGATAATCATATTTTTGGTATATCTGTTAGATTCTAAGCTCTGATTTCAGAGATCCGGTCTTTTTACTCAAACCTATGTATTTCCTTTCATAGCTGTAGTACTGTACTGGGTACTTAGTTAATATCAATGGATGATGAAAGGAGAGAGATTTGAATGGGAGGACCAGAGGAAGTACTTAGAGCCAAATGATGTTCCAAATGTGCAAAAATGTTTTTAATAGTAGAAGTTGAAGCATATTTCTTTCATCTATTGAAGTGTCCAACATTTAAATTCCCATCAAAAAGTATAACCCCAATTTTGAATTTGAATATGCCATTTTTTAGATGAAGTTATTATCAAATCGTGCCTTTGAGAACAGTTGGTGCTAGAAAGGCAATGAAAAAGTCATGTTACATAGTAACACTGAGGAAACATTGTTTTTAGAGATTATAAGGCATAAAGCAGTCTGAAGTGTCTTAGAAATTGAAGAAATTATTAGATTATGTACTTGAAAAGGGAAGTGAAATAAAATTGAAATCTTTGAAAGGGTAAAAATAGTAGGTTTACCAGTTTTGTTATGTTTCCAAAATCCTTTTCCACCATGTAATCTCAGTTTAAAATTATGATAGTTAAAATTGTTCAGGAGCTTATATTTGATGTGTTAATTTAAATGTTGAAATGGAAATAGAATGCCTTCATTTTGAAAGATTAGAAATATTTATCTGCATGATTTTCTCCTATTCCTAAAACGTCTCCCACATTGCAACCTAGATTTAAACTTATAGTTGGGGTTTAAAATAGGAGTAGAATCTCATGAATGGCTCATTTATTTTTAATGATCAGACACGATTTGGGTTTGATTTTTTTGAGGCAAGAAGAATGTACTGTATGATATACATATGTGCTTGAATTGCATCTTAAAACAGAAAATATTAATAACTGAACTGAAATTGATTGTTCGGAAACACCACTGCCTTCCTCCTTCTAATCTTGAATTAAGCCAAATAATCCATGAGAGTGCTATGTTATTAAAATCAAACATGTGTTAAGATTAGGGATGGAAGAGAGATTTTTAAAACACAAGGAAGGAACATCATGCTACAATTCTCTCTGGCCTCTGTGCTTTTAGAAAGGGTGAAGGGCCTCTTCTGGTTTTTAAGCTATGTAATGTTTGAGTACCTTCCTCTTGATATCCTGAGCCTTCTTTGTAGCCAGATCAATTAGATGTAGGCAAATCTAGGCCAGCTTCACCAAATTTCTCTAATTAGAGCATACAAAAAAAAAGAGTAGGGATCAGCTTTTGGTAATTTAATATTCTGGAATAATCATAGCAAGAAAGTTTGTAGATGTGACTTGTATTTTTTTTTCCCAATAAATACATGAAAATGTGTGTACTTGCTTTTAATCCAAGTTTTAGGAACTGAAAATTTTGAAGCCCTCATTGTAGCATAAATTATGTAAGAATATGTTTACTGAGTTTCAGCTTTCAGAAGAAAATCAAATTATCTCATAGAACTCTGGCCCCTTGCTACATGAAAAAGCAATATGACCTTTGGTTTAACCTTGATTTATCAGGACTCTATCTGTTCTACTTAACTCAATTGACTTCTTTAAGTGCTGAATGTTGTTTTTATTCTAGAAACAGAATCCAATGAGGAAGAGAATGGGTCAGGCTCACAACAGAAAGGACTTCAGAAGACAGACCTCTATCACCTTCAGAAGGTCAGCCCAGTTTCTTATCTACCAGCTACTTCCTGTCACAACCTTTTTCAGTTAATTGAGTGTTCTAGATTTGTTCTGCATGGTTGTTTTCTGGTTTTGTTTTAAAACCACAAAGCATACTTACTTTGTAGTTGACTTGTAAACTGAACATCTCGCCTGCCCCGCTGCCATACCCTAACTCTGAATGTAAGTAAACATGTTGTGGGAATCTGTTCGCCAGCACAGGTGGAAGTGTTCCCCTGGGAAAATGCAGTCATAAGGAATACAGCACTAACAAGGAAACAAGTAATTTCCCTTAACTAACAAGGGGGAAAGTATTTGATATGTTATGTTCATAGATTATACTTACGTAATCACTGTGATCAGAGAGCCTCGCTAATTCTTACTTCAGCAATCTAAGGGGCTTCTCTTTGTTTTATTTCTGTGCATATACCAAATCTAAGAATATTCATTTTTCAAACAGTTTTGAAACAAAAGTTCAGTTGACTGCATTTGGGACAAATGATAGCATTGGTGTCATGTAATTGTGAAATCAAAGAATTTTTATTTTTGCGCCATAGTGCCAAGTTAAAATAATTGTACAACAAAACTTTGTCTAGGTAGAATGGTTAATGTGTAATTTACTGATAGAGTCTTGAGAAAGATTGTTCATACCATAGTAGTACAAGTAGAATACATACCATTAGTACCTAAATTGAACTTCCAGTTTGCTTCTATTTCTGAAAGTTTAGTAGGGCTCCTTTATGAAATGAGGAGTATGATATGAAAGCTTCTGCCTTGACCTTTGGAACAAGAGCCCTTGACCACTACTGTCTTTTTCTGACACTCCTACCCTGAAAAAATGATGAGGGCTGAGAGGGAGTTTTGCCTGTTGTGCAGTTGTGTCCAATTCTTTGTAACCCCATAGACCATAGCATGCCAGGCCTTTCTATCCCCCACTGTCTCTCAAAGTCTGTCCAAGGTCATGTTCTTAGTTTTCATACTATCTTTCCATCTCTGTCCCCCTCTTTCCTCTCCTCCCACTCTTTTTTTGGTATACTACTGTCTAAACAATATTACTGTCCTTTACATGGAGATTTCCTAACCAAGTTACTGGAAAGTGTATTCTTTCATCTGTAGTCCCTGTTGGAAATGAAGGAATTAAGAAGTTCAAATAAGAAGCAAACCAAATTTGAAGTACAGCGGGACAGAGTTGTGGACTTGATAGACAACCTAGTGAGGTAAGCCTATTATTGTGCTTCAGAGATAGATATTGGATCCTGGTTTATTAAATCTAGAGAACTTATTATGACATAAGGCACTACATTTCCAGGATCAACTGATCCAGTTTAGTTTTTAATTTGGGCTTGTTTTCAGTCTTTAAGATATCCCATCAAGTATCATTCCTACTAATTGCTGCCCAAGGTCACAAGTTTAAATTTGATGCAGTACCACAATGCTTTTGAGGGAGAAAATAAAGTTTTCACACACTTTCTAGTGATCAAGTGTCTGCACTACAGACACTGCTATTACTGCAATGGCTTTATTGGAAGTAAGTGATGGGTCTGGACATTTAAAGTGCCCTGGGCAAGGTGCAGAAATGAAGCAACATGACAAGTATACTTTTCTTCACTTTCTAGAAAGGAGCCATCAGTCTAACTTGTTTTGTATGTTAAATTGATGTCGAGAATTATACATAAAGTAAATTTAGAAATCCACTGACTCAACATCATGAGTCAACATGAAGGTCATTCCCTATCACAAACCCTAATCATTATTGTGGTCTGTGGATTTCATAAAAAACCAGCTTTTTGCAGTGTATAAAAATATCTCAGGGTTTGCAAATTGCCAAGGACATTCATTTAGGTCTGCAGTGAAATTTCAGGATATAGCAAAGAAAATATATACAAAGAATGTAAAGCAGTAGAGGTTTAGAGGAAGATAAGAAATAGCAAGAAGTTGCTATTATCATCCTGGTTGTTGTTGATCATCATTCATGATATTTAGTATTGATTGAAAGCCAGCAGCAGGCTAGATATGGAAAAGAGAGGGACGGGATGCACTATTAGAAATGGAGGTATAATGGCACAAAGAATTTGTTTCTGATGAATTACATGTCCTCTGTGAAAATGAGAAGCTCCATTTCTTAGGACAATTTGATGGCAGAATTATTGTAGCTATACGATAGAGAGAGAGAGAAACTGTGATCTATAAGGAAGAAGTCCAAAATAACAAACTGCGATAAAAGGAAGATTATGGAGGGAGTACTATTCCATATAAAAGCGATAAATTGCAGAATGGTAGTGAAGTAGCAACTAGTAGAGAATCACTTTGTATAATTAATAGTTCTTATCGCATCTTGTTGGGCCAACACCTACCTTGGCCTCTGCTCTTACTATATCCAGATTTCTAAAGCAGAAGCTTTATTGTTTATCAAGCTGTGATTGTTGCCTTGAAGACTAGTTTTAAACATCTTGATTGTAGCCTGGACATCTGGTTCTTTTTTCCTGTTCATGTAGCTCCCAAAGCCAAAACTAGAAACCAACTCAACTCCCTTCTGTGTTCTTATATATTCAGCTTCCTGAGTAGGTGAAGAATAGTCTGCTATCACCTGGGCTCGTGTGCCTCATTTCCTTTCTATAATTTTTGACCCTCACTGCTTACCCAGCCTGAAGCTCACTTGTTCCTGCCAGGGCCATCCCTTAGTGTGTGAGGCAGAGCCAAAAGAGGGCTGAGAACAACTAAGCTGTGCTTTTCTCATTCCCACCTGGTGTGGGAGGAATAGAAGGAAGCACTTAAAACAACATTACAACTTAGCATGGTTCAAGTAGATAAGTCCTCAGAAACACGTCAGTGAAAAGTGTTGTACTGTGCGTAAAGATGCACTTGGGATTGTAAGGGCAAGCAAAGTGGGACTTTTTGCATATCAGAATGGGGAAGTAGAGCCCTGTGATCATCCTTCTAATTCCAGTCTTTGTGCTAGTGCTAGGGAAAGGAGGATAGATAACTTCCCAGCTGAGTTGGAGTCAGAAGCTTGTTCCTGCCAGCTCAGGAGTAAACTCTTGCCAAAAGTAGGCTGTGACACCCCCTCAGGTGAGTCATATGGCTGAAAAATGGTTCTCAGACCTGGTACAGATAATTAGGACCTGACCATATTTGGATTGATTATCTGTCCATCTCTTCCTGTGTTGCTTTCTGGAGAAAACTTGGTGAGGAACTGTAGTTGAGGTAATTACTAGCTAAGCTTCTCTGTTCCAACTATGTCTTCAGTGTTTCCTTAAAGATTTTCCTCATTAATGACACTCCTAGAGCAAAAGTCATTGTTCTCCATGTGTGAGGTCTTGGCTCATTCATTGTGCTCTTTGGAGAAGTGACATTTCATACACTAGAATCGATGGGGCACGTTAAGTATGTAGCCTAAGGCCACCAGCTAGACGATAGTTGGTTGGCCTGAGGTTAAATGAAGAAGTTTAGTATGGGATCCAGTCCATTTTCTACAACGCCTGTCCTCTTTTAACTTCCAGTTGAGATTTTTTTCCAGTATCCTAAATATTATTTCATGGGATATTCATACAGGTTTTTCCTAGCAACTATTATGTGACTCTCCTTTTTTTATCCAGTTTTGAAAAACATTTGTCATTCCTATCAGAAGATGTTTCCCTATATCTAGTATTGTTCAATAGAAGTCTCTAGCATACTCAGTGAAATCTTCAAAGCTCTTTCCTCAGAAGTTTTTTTTTTCAGTCCCATGCCCTGCTTAGTTGTAGTGTAGCCAAATTAATTAGTGAAGAGAGTAAATCTTTTTTTCTTTTGCAGGATCCTTTATAATGAGATAAATGTGTTATACTAGGGAGGATAGGATTTATAGTATCATGAGGATACTCTAGTTTCACTAGTATTACAGCCAGTCTCCTTCAAAGATGTCTAAGGGTTAAATCATTGATGTTTGTTAAGAGCTTTGGATTCTTTAGAAGAAGGCTGCTCTATAAGTAATACGGAGATAAAGTCCAAGAGAAAAGGACCTATAACCTGTCTCAGACTACTTTTTAGTAGAAAATGGAGTTGAGAGTAGAAACTGCTACATGTCAAATTATTGGTAGTTTTTTTTTTAAATATAATCCTTCAATTCCCAGTTTTGGATGGTACTAAATAAAATCCAGTCTTTTTAGCACCACCGCTAAGGAAAACTTAGCAAGCTGCCCATCCTCTACAGAATTCTGACCTGATCATTCAAAAGCACACATTACAGCTACCCAATTCCAGGCAGCGTTTAAGCATATCCATCAACTATTTTCACTTAAAAACAGAATTGTAGTGGTGCATTCCCCCCCAAGTTGTTTTCTACAGCTAGGCAAAAGAAATTCTGACATGGATGTTTTGTTTGTCTTTGTTGTTTCAACCGCTACATTTGAATTCTGACACACTAAAGGCAAACATTTGATGTTACTCATGATGTGGTTTACCTCCTTGTGCCCAGGAGGTAAATGACTTACAGTTACATGTGCTCAAAGTGGCCCAAGCACAATTAAAAGTAACATATCTTTTCAGGTGATAGGTTGAGTTTCTGAAATTCTCACATTTGCTGAAGCTGGCTATGTGGGTGTCATTATTTTTCCACTAACTTGCTATACCCATGAGGTGATGGTAATGACGTCAACAAAATGCAAATTCTAGTTTAAAGTTCTCTTGGTGTAAGCATTGAGTAATGAGTTTGGAAGTTAATACATGTGTTTGATGTGGAAAAGAAGTGCTTATAAGCAGAAGAGAAAACGCAGAAAACCATTTGATTACAGAAGTCCTTCCTTGGGATCTTATCCCTTTAGCTAAGTGAAATCAGGAAGACAGTTATTGATTAATTAAAGATTTCAGTAGGATAGCCAGATTGGAGTTGGGAGGACTGGTGAGAAGGTGGGGAGACACAAGCATTTATATACTCATAGACATACTATGTGCTAGGCACTGTGCTAAGGGCTTTATAAATATTGTCTCGTTTGATCCTTAGAACCACCCTGGGAGGTCCGTGCTATTATTAGCTCTATTTTACAGATAAGGAAGCTGAGGCAGTTAGGCAAATTGCCCAGGGTCACATAGTTAATAAGTGACTCAGGTCATCCTGACTTCAGGCCCAGTACTGTCCACCTGCCCTTGGTAAATTTTAAGTAATAACAATACACATCCAGTCATCAACTAATATGTTTTTATTCGTATAGTTCCTCTTATAGTCACTTGTTTGGACTGCAGAATGCATTTTCCCATAGAAACAATGTTATTTGATGTAAATAAAGCCAATAAACATTTATTAAACAGCTACTGTGTGCTAGCCATTTGGGATTCAGAAGTATCCCAGTCCTACTCTCAAAGAGCTTATAGTCTAATTGGAGTAGGTGGACATGTACACAAATGGATATTTTGTTAGGCAGAATGTGAAGAGTGCAAAGCACAAATCCAAGTAAAATACTGTAAGAAATGTAAGTAATGAAAGATCATTTTCAGCTAGAACAGTTAGGAAAGGCTTCATGAATGAAGATGTATTTATTATTTATTAAGTGCTTACTGTGTACTAAGTGCTAGAGAGACAAATAGAAAAGTGGGGAAGTCCATGCCCTCAGAGAGCTCCCATTCTAATGGGGGAGATAACACATATGGAAGGTTTCAAGTGTAAGTTAGATGGAAAGTCCCATGCTTAGAGTACAGTGGCAAAGCAGGTGGTAACGCCTCTTCTTTAGTGTCATTTGGACTGATAAAATCATCATAAAAGAATTTGTGATTTTGAACCATTGGATAAGACCAAGGTTTTGGTGGCAAGAACTTTATTTTCTGAGTATTCAGTAGCTGTGGTTGTAGCACCAGGAGGAACAGTTTCTAGGCTGCATTTATGTTGGAGTTGCTTCTCAAGATAATGATTAAGGACACTTGCCTGGGAGCCTTGCTGTGTCAAGGCTCTTGGCTTCAGAGTCCTGGGCTGTCTCCATAAGAATCTGAGGGAATATGGAGGTCATGGTGGTAGTGGTAGTTTGATTGGCCTGCACATGCTGCCTCCTGTCACTCCCTAAGGGTACTTTGCTGTTTCAGGTAGGCTGACTTGCTTGCCCTGTATGCAGCAGTTGGTTGGCAGTTAGTTGATGGGGATGGCTGATCTCTTCTCCACATGAGTTGCTTTCCCAGATGATAGCTATGAGGGCTGGGTTGGAAGCAGGAATGGTATTCTGAGGGGTGCTGCCATTCCCAGGGCTTCTGTGCCTATTTGTGGTAGTTGGTTAGCAGGTGTCACTAGTGGTGATAAGGAAGATAGATCTCCCTTTCACAATGATTTGTATTTGATCCTAGAGGTATTAGGGAGCCACTGGAGTTTGCTGAGCAGGGGAATGACCTTTGGTCACTGTTCAGACCTTTGCTTTAGGAATATCACTTTGGCAGTTGGGTTGAGGATAAGTTGGAGAATTCTCATTGGACAATTGAGGCAGGGAAAGTGGTCACTCAGGGGGTTGATGGACAGTGGAGGTGTAGATCATGTTATCCACTCATGTTTAGTGAATGTTTACTACTGCAAAGCAGACACAAAATTTAACCAGTTCTGTACAGTATTAACAAAAACTAACCATCATTTATGAGTATTTCTATGGGAAAATGCTTTCAAGTTTCCAGCTTAGAATACAAAAAATATCTCCCTGCCTCCATCTCCACTCCCATCTCAGCCATTATCCATTGGTAGTGATTCCTGTGACCCCCCCACAGCACAGGGGGAGGAAGTGAACATCAGGACTGCACTAAGAATTGGCTAGCATCTAGATGCTAGCTCCAAGTCAGATATTGCTTGTCTTCTCCTAGAAAGAAACTGATACAGGTTTTTCATGCTGCCAAAATATTTCCCACTTGCCCACAGGACTGAGCAAGTCCCATGATCTTTTTTTATGAAGGGATGTGTTTTTAATGCTTTAAACAAGTTAGGAAACATGACCTTTTGTTACCCTGCCCTCTGGTCTGTTTGTGTGTACCTCTCACATTCCCTTCCAACTTGGGCCCTGTGATAGCCTCTCTAGTCTGCCCAGACTGGGATAATGTTCATATCTTGGCATAGTCCAACCAATATGTACACATGTGGAACATGCTTATTAAATGACTTTTAAAATAATACTTTATTGACATTTTGTGGTCTCCAGCTTAATTGGGGGTGGTATGGGGATCTCTAAAATGTGGCTTAGTATCTACTAAGAACATTTAAAAATTTAACAATAAAGAATTTTAGTCTGCATTAATCTGAAACCATACATTTTTCTTTAAATCATTTTTTAAAATTTAAATCTCTAAATCTAAAATGTATGAAAAGCCCTAGTATATGCTTTCCTTAGGATATCTCACATAAACACTAATTTTCCTGAGAGATTGTTTTGAAAAAATTTCATTCCAAGAATTTATACCTGTCTTTAGCAAGGAATGAGTTAAATGTTTACTTTCTGAAAGCATATTTGAGTTCATTTAATATGCTTCTTTTATTTTTTTTTATTTGAAACACTTCTTTTTAATGCTACTTTATAACAACAGAATTTTTTTTT
>CM053627.1:156067896-156083375 GCA_028646595.1 Phalanger gymnotis | reverse complement strand
TTAACCGTTGAATTTTTCGACGGGGCGTGGCTGCTTAAAGACTAAAGAGTTCTATGTTCCATGCTTGGGCGGATGGGCTGCCTCACCAGCAGTCCTCCTTCCCCAAGAAGCCCCTACCCGGATGGCTTAAATCTTCAGCAGGCTGTTCACTCCTGCTCTGATCAGCCACTTAATTCCTCCCACCAGGTGGGCCTGGGGCCAGAAGCAACTGCAGCCTAGTTCTAAAGCTGCCCCACCTCCGCTGCCCCAGGGGCAAGTGGCCGAACTGCAAACTCAGTCACACAGCTTTTCCCACTAACCTTCTCTGATGTCTTTGCTCTTCGTGGGTTGAGAGGTCTGGTACATGCCACAGCTCAGTATTTCAGGATGACAGGGCACTTTCCGCTCGTCTCCTGGTCTGGTAGGTCTGCATCTGTTTTGTTCGCGCCGTGCGCGCTGGGCTCAGCTCCCCTCCCCTCCGCTGGGGGCTGGGAGGTCCGTGTGGGACAGACTTTACCCAGAGACCATCCAGGCTGTCCTGGGGTGGGGCCCTGCTTCCCTCTGCCACTTTGTGGGTTCTGCAGCTCTAGAATTGGTTCAGAGCCATTGTTTTATATGTTTTTGGAGGGACTTGGTGGGGAGCTCACGCCAGTCACTGCTTCCCAGACGCCATCTTGGCTCTGCCCCCAACAGTAATATGCTTCTTTTAAAGAAAAAGAAAGCTTATAAGTTCAAGTTTCTTTTAAAGTTTTAGTCCAAATTACATGTGCCATTTTCCTTCTGGAGATTTAATTTAAAAGTTGAAAATTTATTGTCTTGTTATCATTAAAGATATGAAATCTTACTTAAAAGACATAATTGTTACTATTTACGAATTTGTGCAAACCAATTCACTGCTCTGGGTATCAGTTTCCTGTCTGTAAAGTGAAGGTGTGGGGGAGGAGGATTTAAAGACCATTGAGGTCCATTCCACCCTTAACTCTATGATCCCAAAAGCTGAGCATTACAAAGTTAGCTTTCACTATGCGTTTTTTTTTTTAGTTTTTAAAAACAGTAAACTGATGAGTAATAGCAGTTTGAGAGACTTTTTACACGGAAAACTGTCTGTCTAAAAGCTGGCATCTCAATTTGACTGTTTCAGAAAACACCTGTTCCCTCCAGACTCACAGACGCTGTATGAGGTGGTCTATTTCGCCGGGGCTCATGTTCTGCGCGAGCACTTGAATGCCGCTCCTCGAATTGCTCTTCATACTGCACTCAACAACCCTTATCATTATCTGAAGGTAGGAAGTGAGTTCCTAAGAATAAATGGCATCTTAGCTGAGACCAGTAAGCTTTGGTCAATGCTCTGCTCCACACTAATGCAATCTATGTTAGTTGTCACAAAACCTGTTAGGGCTGATGTTCTAAATGATGTACTTTGTTCTTAATGGGCGTTTAGGAGCTTTTTCTTTAGAAATCTTAGGAGTTGGATTTTTAGTCTAAGTCGTCACAGTTGGTTTTATTACTAAAGAAAGACAACCAAAGCATTAGCAACTGCTGAATCATATGTCTCCTTGCTCTTTTCTGCAAAATGTTTATGATTGGTTCACACAGGTATCGATGAAAATTTTTTTACAGTAGATCATATCCATAGCCATACAATGACTGAAAAAGAATGCAAGGCTGTACTGGGACTTTTATTTGTAAATTACCAAAAAAAAAAAAAAAAAAGCATTTGGTAAAGTAAAATACCCCTGACAAAAATATCTTCCATTCATATTTTAAGCTCACACAAAATTCTTTGACAGGCGCAAGCAAAAATAACTTGTGCGTTGATCCTATATGGTCACCAATATCACAGAGAGGATAGGCTGTGAAAAACCCAGATAGAAGAGGGATTCTCAGAGATGGTGAGGTTCTCCAGATGTTCCCGTTTGTAGTTATTGCATTGAAACCTCAAAACACCATTGTGCCTCCTCAATAAAATCCATGCCACTAAGAAGGAGGTGAGCCTACCCACCCACACAAAAGAACCAACTGGATGAAGACTGTATTACCTAGAATATATACCCAGTATGCCAATGGTTAGACACATGTGTGTGGGGAGGAGGGATGGTAGGAGAATAGTGAGAGTGATATGAAGGTTTTGGAGACTGCAATATCCTTCTGCAATATCTGGACAATATCCTTCATCAAGTTAGGCAAAGAAATGGAAGACTGCATTGCATCAGAGAAATTGAGCAATCCCTTCTAAGTTCCCAAACTGCTTCTTGCTACCTGCTACGTCTTAGCAATATTTTTCTGGTGATGCTATGTGGCAAAGATTTATAAACATCACTGTCTCAGAACAATTAAGTTTTAGTTAATCAAAGATATATTGGAAATATGCAAGGCTGCAACAAATGACCAACCATGATTTATATGCAAGAAGTGGTATAAAAAACATCATCAAAAACATGTATGGCTGAAAAAGGTGTTCCAGTCACATACCAAGAATAAATGATAGCAGATGGAAAAACAGCGTGTTTGTTTCACTAGGAAGAGCATTTATTGGAAGGATGCAAATACAAATGGCACATGATGAGAAGACGTGGATGAGTTAAGATC
Organism: Phalanger gymnotis; assembly: GCA_028646595.1. Classification (NCBI taxonomy): domain Eukaryota; kingdom Metazoa; phylum Chordata; class Mammalia; order Diprotodontia; family Phalangeridae; genus Phalanger; species Phalanger gymnotis. Next base: position 156,080,807 of record CM053627.1, on the reverse strand, counting down.
TGTATTTGTGCAAGGAAAGCTCACCCAGATGAGTCACTTAATCCATCTAAGTACTGAATGAAGATCGCCTACATTTAGAAGTTTGGCCATGAGAGGGAAGAAGGAGGACTGTAACAAGATGAGACAGAAGGGCCAAGGAAAGGCTTTTTGTAAGACTGGAGATACCTAAGTATGTTTGTTGGCTGAAGGTAAAAAGCCAATGGTGAGGAAGTTAATAAAGATACATTGGCACCGGTGGAAATGACTGCTGGAGCAAGGTCCTGGAAGAGGCAGCAAGTGATTCTTAGAATCATTGACTGTTAGAATTGAAAGGGACCTTAGAGAGCATACAATCCAAATATTTCATTATACAGATGAGGAAACCAAAGCCCAGAGAGGGTAAGGGACAAATAGGGAATGCTGTAGATAGAGGGGCTAGGCTTGGAGTCAAGATCCAAGAAGATCCAAGTTCAAATCCTGACACGGATGCTTAGTGTGTATGACCCTGGGCACATCGCTTAACCTCTGTCTGCTCAACTAAAATGGGGATAACAGCAACTACCTCAAAGGGTTGTCTTAAGGATCAAATGAGATATTTATAAAGTGCTTACTTAGCACAGTGTGTGGCATATAGTAGGTAATTTTACTTATACATATTCTGGTATATAGTAGGTAATTTTATATATTTTTTATTAAGTAGCTAATAAGTGGCAGATCAGAAACACAAACCCAGATCTTCTGATTCTTGGCCCAAAACTCTTTCTATTATGCCAGTCAACCTCCCACAAGGGCTCCTGGCCACAGATAAAGGGGTAGGGAGTAGGTACCACTACTCCTGAAACTGAAAAGGGGTAAGAATATAGAGAAGTTTGGGGGAGTCGAGGGAGCTCCTCATGAATGACCACTATCACACACACATGTGCACATGCAAGAGTGTGTGTGTGTGTGTGTGTGTGTGTGAGAGAGAGACAGACAGACAGACAGACGGAAGAGAGGAAACAAAAAGTATGTGAACACACAGATGAGAAGGGAAAAGATTTTGAACAGAATTGAATTCTGCCCTTACTGTTCTACCAAAACTTCTTTTTCTAAGGCCAAGAATGATTTCTTGCCAAATACCTTTCCTCAGTCCTCCTACTTTACCTGTCCAGTAACTGCAACCCTGCTGACTGCTCCCCTTTGCAGTGCTTTTCCAGCACTTAACACTATGTTCTCTGCAAAGATGCATTTTCTCTTAGCCTCAGTTTCCTTATTTTTAAATGAAGATAGTTGCATTTCCTGACCCACCAGTTGTTATATGAGAAAATCACATTGCTAAATGTACAATATTATATACATGGTTATTCAGCATGCTTGGTCAACAGTGATGGCCAGAATTTCTTCAGAGATCCAACTTGTCCATTTTGATACTTTAAAAACCTCAAACAATTTGGAGTTTCATCTTGAATTTTGCACAGATGTCATTTTGTTCATAAAGGGCAGTCCTCACTCTGAACATAAGAGATGGCCAGCAATACCCAAGAGGTAGTGTTCTAATTGCACCACACTGCAGGAAATCTGAGTTGTGGCTCTTGATTTCCCAACACTAGACATGGCAGGAAAGCAGCAGCCACAAAGAGGAACTTAAGTCTGATCTTGAACGACTGATCCGTTTAAGATTTTTTGCCTGACTTTGGGTCCTGGGTTTAGCTGTCCTCAGAAAGAAAACAATCACTGCTACCCCAAGTTTCTGATAGGGGAAGTAAACAGAATTTCAAAATATTTTCCCTCTTCCTCTGCTTTTAACAAACATGACTTCTGTGGCACATGACTACCACTGTCACAAACATACTTTTAAAAAGGAAGCCTATGACAAAGTATCTGGGATCAAGCCCCATTAAGTTCAAATGTATTTCCATTCCAATGAGGATTCAAATACTTTTTTTTTTCCTCTAAGAACACATAGGCTACCATGTTGGTATTTCCTCTCAGGAATAGATGGCAGCATGTGCTACATCTTTAAAAGGACAAGTTTCTTGAAGCATTTCCTTAAATTACCAATATTATAATCCATAGATACAGTATATAATTTTGTCGTGTGCATACAAAACAAAACTAGCATTCTGCTGCAGTTGCTTTCAAGATAACCCTTATTTCTGGCAAACTTCTTTACTGTTAAAGCCAATAGAAGTAAGTGATTAGAAATTTACATTCTTAAGGTCTAATTCTTTTATGAATAGGCTCTTCTCTTGTTTTGAATGTTTGGCATCAACAAACAAAACCAAACCAGTTTTCTTATGACCTGTAAAATGGCTATTGTATGCCTTTCTATTTATGTAGGATTATGAATTGGCATCTCAATCTAGCCTTTAAGTCTCTATAATGTTGATGCTTCCTAAGTACTCACCTAGCAAACCTAAGGAAGTATCCCTAAATGGTATATAGTGGAAAGCACCTGCCACTATTAATTCTTTGTGACCTTAGTCAAGTCACTTAATCTCTCTCAGCCTCAGTTCATCTGTAAAATGAGAGGGTTGGACTAGAAGGCTGCCACTATCCCTTCCAGCTCTATGATCCTATACTACTCATTTGAGAACCATTGCAAGAGAAGTTAGACAAGCAGAACCAGAAGGAAAATATCCCAGTTACTACCACAATTTAGATGAAAAGATCACTAAAAAGAAACCAAACTAAAATAATTAAAAAATCAATAATGTGTCAAGAGAACAGCTAATGAAATGTTATAAATATACTTACGCTGTCTAGGAATAAACATTACTCATTGAGAAGTCAGGAAGGTTTTAATCATATTTCACATTTATTCATTCTGAATAAATGGGTACATCCCCTGAACGGAGTACAGGAGAGTACAAGGACTCAGACAAATGCCAGTGCTTTTATTGACTCTCAATTCAAATCTCTCTCCTGGCTCTTTATTGGCCAGATGCAACCCCCTGACTGCCTAAGTCATGCCCTCAAACGGCTTGTTCAGCATGCATACAAGCCTCTAATCTTTCCCCAGATCAGAAGCCTGGTCTCTGCTAGATCACAGCTCTGATTAGAACCAGTCACCTGACTTACAATCTGCTATCTGTGGAAACAAAACTCCTCCCACCATTTCTCACATGAAACAAACCTGTCTTCTCAAAGTAGAGGTGGAGGACAACAAAGACAGAATATTGTACATGTTATCTATGTGCTGTCCCCTCAGGTTGGTTTTTCTTAACTACTTTTTTTTTTTCAGGAGGGTTCAGTTCCCTAGGGACCCACTCCTTGGGGAGGAGAGGGGAAGAAATGACTGATATCAATGACGCCTTGTTTTATTTTCATTCTCCTTTTCATATAAGAATGTTAGAAATATTAAAGAAGATAAGGTAGTGTAATATAGTGAAAAAAAACACTCAATTTGGAAGAGGAAGTGGGTATAAATCATGACCTTCAGCTTGTCACTCTGATGGAGTGTTTGGGTGCTTGTGCTTGGACCCTAATTCTAACATTACATTTCTCCTTAGCCTCTGCTTGGGTGCCTGTAAGCCGATAGGGCTGCGTATAGATGAGGAGGGAGGGGTACCAATAGAGCTCCTGTAGCGTAACTTGCCTCAACCAACATTCTGGAAGAGGGAGTGAGAGAGAGGCAATGTGTTCCCCAAAACAAGGCATCCCTCATCAAAAGGGGAAATTGTGCTGATGCCCAAGCTTGTTGAAGGCTCAGGACAACCGTCCCTGCAAACATTGCCTAGGGTGCTTGAGGGGAAGAAACCCGACTACAGAGCAAGGAGAGGGGAGAGGAGGCTTACCTTGAGTTGAAAAGGCTTGAGACCTCAGACTGGGCCCCACGTTGAGCGCCAGAAATGCTGAGGGAGAGAAGACAAGGTCCAGGAACCCCAAGACTGGAGTTCCCAGACAGTGTCGTTGTGCGGGAGTATACCCCTCATGGACCTAAGTACTGGAGAGGGTTGGGGCCATCTGGAATAAATTCACAGACCCAAGCATTCTTCAAGTTAAGGTGCCAAAGATTTATTACACTTTTCAGCGGGCAAGAGTTCTTAGGAAACCTGTAGCCTTAGAGGGGTACAGTTGATGTTTATATAGGATATTTTGGAGTGAAACATGCCAAATATGTCAATTAGGTGTTTTGGGGTGAGATTAGGCAGTGGTTATGGAGTGGTCAGTTCTTAAAGGAACATGCACTTTTTGTATCTACTGCACAAGTATCTTACCCAGAGTTCACTGGGAAATAGCCCAAAGGGGTCTACATGTGGTTTTAGGTCTGAAACGTCACTAAGTCAACTAATGGTCAGGGCCGACTGGAAATATCGAGGCTGCCTCCATCGATGTCTTGTTAGACAAGATATATGTAAGGGAATGTACGTATGACTATGTCTAGGATACATGTTAGTAAGGTCAGTAAGTAGTAAATATCGTTATGACCCAGTGCACAGCCAATTTAGCATGTACACAGGGAATCTGGACCAATAAGGTGCAACTGGCTACTGTGTCAGGAGGAGAGATAACTATTTTCCTAGGGCATGCTGCTCTTGAACTGGAGAGGAACTGCCTGGAACAGTATTTTGAAGCTAGAGAAAGATGTGATTTTAGAACTGGATGTGGTTTTGGAATTGGGGTCCAGACACAGGTACCCAAGCAGATGCTAAGGAGAAATGTGATGTTAGAATCAGGGTCCAAGCACAAGCACCCAAGCAACCCATCAACTTCACTTTAGTTCTCTCATCTGAAATATGAAGGGAAGTGGCTTAAATGATCTATAAGATCCCCTGGATGCTGCCTTCCTTATAATGAATGAAGGACTTGATTTTATGACATTTTATAGGAGTTGGCCCAACAAACCTCAGACTTCCCTTTAAGATGTTGGTATTTTTTAGGCTTTATGATATTGAACTGGAACCTTCATTTAGTACTCAATTTATGCATATGGCTGTTAAAACTGTGGAAATGACATTTTATTGAAAATTTTTAAAAATCCACTTTTTAAAAAGAATAATAATGCAGCTCTGAATTTCCTAGTAATTATTGATCATAAAATAAGAAACAAAGAAATACTGTTCTTGCCTTCTGATCCTGAGAACACTCCTCAAAAACAAATGTCACCAAAGTCCTAATAGGAAAGAATGTACAGAATTAGCAATTGAGGTTATAAATGGAATTCACCTAAATAATGCAACATATTGAACAACCAAAAGATACTTTTAAAAAAATGTTCATTTTATTGCAGATTATTAGTTTCCAGTTTTGCCTCTTACCAACTATAAGAAAAGAATCACAATTTACATTATTTTTAGAATCAGGCTCTGAAAAGTGAAGATGACTCCATTCCAAATGTAGCACCTGATATCTGCATAGCATACAAACTTCATCTGGAATGTAGCAGGCTCATCAATCTTGTGGACTGGTCAGAGGTATGTTATTTGGAAAATAACAAGCTATGTATGCTCTATTTGTTTAGTTATATGTGACCACTTTCTTTGATTGTTTTAATTGCATTGGTTCTTGAGAACACACATTTGTTCTTTAAATGTCCTTTACTTCTACTTTTGAAAGTCCAAGTCCCCTCTTAATATTTTCCTTGTCGTGATAAAAGAACAAAATATACTTTGATATGAAAGCACATATTTGTAGATTACAAATTGGGAAATACTGGGTTCAGAGAGTTCTTGGCATGGCCCTAGACAACTGTGTTTGTTTCTTTTCTAAGAGATATAAGACTATACAGGAATAATATTATTCCTCCCTCAGATGGGTACTTTAAATATTAAGATACTAAGCAGACCCTTGTTTCACTTATGCCATAGTGTGATCTATATTATTGCATTATTTTCAGTGAAAAGTTTGTTTTCTAGTCAGCATTCTAAAGGCATGCCTCTAGCAAAGGATAGGGGAGTTTGGGGAGAGGAACTTTCCATAGCTCCAAGGGCTACTTTTCACTGGAGGTTAGGGAAAGTTGCAGGGGAGGGGAGTCACTTAGGGTTTCTTTTGAGCCTCTGACTTTTGCTGCCCTTAATTCCTCCTCCTCAGCACATATTCATATTTTTGAAACTTTTAAATGTACCTAGTTAACATGGCATCAGGTCATTATATATGATTGATTTAAAATACATTATTTAGGATTGCCAAACTTTTAAAAATAAAGGGTATTTTGATGGGAACAGAGTGAAGAATTATGTGTACGTATAGGTCAACAGCATTGTCTGATCTGGCTTAACTGGGGGATATTTAAAAAAGGACAAGACACAAATATGTACAGTTCATATGTGCAGAATATTTGGCAAGCCTAAAAATATTCCAAGTATTAAGTTCTATGTTTGGTCCCTTCAAAAGGCTTTTGCGACAGTAGTAACAGCTGCTGAAGAAACAGATCCAAATTCCACAGCCTCAGAAGAGATAAAGGAAATTATCCAGTATCCTTTTATATGGTTTTGCACTATTCAAATACACAAAACTTACTAGACTGTCAATTTCCCAAATCTTCACTGAGGATTTACAAAAACAAACACTATGACTAGATCTAATAACTAAATTCTTAGTAGCTAAATTTGTACAAACTTGTGCTGAATTTCTACTCTGGATACGATGTTGTGTATTACGCATACATACACATATATGCTCAGACACATACCTATGAAAAGTCACATTCCACAATGTAAATTTCTTTTTTACATCCACCAAAAATGGAATCTCTACCATTTGGAGAGTTGTCTGAGTCCTTGTTTTTCTATAATGTTTTAGCAAAGTTGGGAGAGCTATTTTATGCCACTTGGAAAATTTAGAGAGCTCCAGTTAGGTACTCAACATTGATTTTGTTTCTTCCTATTTCCTTTCCCTAGTTAGAGGTTCTAATGGAATACATTTTATTACTCCCCAGTTTCCCTTCAATTGATAGTTAACACCCAAGCAGAACCATGACTTGATGACTTTCCTTAGCTTCTGCCTTCAGTGCTCGATTTATTAGAGCTGTATCTGAACTAGAACTTTTAGGGTTTATAAAGCCTACCAGACAGAAGACCGATCATGTGGCAAGGCTGACTTGGGGAGGCTGTTAGAAGGCAAATCAGCAAAGTCAGAACAGCAGTGTTGACTGTTTTGTTCTCCCATACTGTGGCATCTGTTGTTTTTTTAAGTCGTTACAAGATTGTGAGTCAATCCTTTGTGAACTTATGAAGTATGTGTGATATAATAAAATCTTTTGACTAATGTAAATTGTTCACTTGCTGCAATTGGTTTAACACAGCTCACTCCCCTCATCCCTCCCCACCAACATTTGTTAAACTGATTGCTTTTAGTAGTTTGTGCAATGATTGGCTTCTCATCAGCCATAAATGTTCAAATAAAGTTTTTAAGTGGCTAACTCTGGAAGCTACATAAGTTCTTATTTTTATGGGGGTGAAGAATAGGGAAAGAAAACTTATTTTTTTCTTTAGAAAGAAATTCCAGGTAAACAAATTCCTTTCACCAATACATATGAACAGCTTGTACAATTAGAATGTAAATTCCTTGAGGGCAAGAACTGCAGCACTTCTACTTGGTGGTATGTATTACTGTTTGTTGACTGATTATTATTTACAATCTTAAGAGCAATACCTTGAGCACTTAGAAGTTTAATGATCTGCTCACTGTCACACAGCCAGTGTTGGGACAGGTTTGAGTCCAGTTCTCTATCCACCACAGGATGGTACCTCTCCCTTCTATAACAGAAAATATTAGCATAACTCATAAGCAATGGATTTAATGGTCTTTATGATTAAAGATTATTTTTCCTTCAGAAGGGCATATTAGAAACTTGTGGCTGAAATGGTTGCCTGAAGGGAGAGGAAGATCACATACATATTTCATCTAGTAAAACCTTAAAATTCTTGCTAGACCCAAAGTTCAAGAAATCCAATGAGAAATTACTATACCTCTAAACAGTCTTAGAGGTCAGCCAGCAGCCTGAGGATTATTAGAAAAGGGGCTTGCCCCCAAAGACGGTGATAACCACAGGATAGTTTACCAAGCAATTAAAAATGGCCTTGGACAGTGAAAACCTTCAAGGCTTTATATCTAGAAGCCACAAGAACAGCAAGCTCCCTAGAGAAAGTCCCAGGTAACCAAGGAAGTGTCTGAGTGACTGACCGCAGTCAGGGCTGCTAAAATAATTATGAGGAGCCTCAAGATCTAATTCTCTGAACCTCAAAGATGCAGAGAATCCTAGGAACCCAGGGGAAGAAGAAACTAAAATTGGAGAGAAGAGTAAGATTAAATATCAACAACAACAACAACAAAAAAAATACTGCACATCTAGACATCTTCAAAAAGCAGTAACTCCATAACAACTACAAATGGACACTCAAAAGAATAAATTTTCCACAAGGATTATATATGAATACCTAGGAGAAATAAAAAATTAAAATAAAGCTCTAGAGAAAAGAAGCAGAATAAGTAAATTAGAAAAGAAAGTGCTAAACCTTAACCCAAGAAAAGGACTCCCTGAGAACTAGGGTAGAGCAAGCACAGAAATCAAAGACTCCATGAGATAGCAAAAACCAATTTGAAATAAACTAAAAAATACTGAAAAATATATCTGATATAAAAAACAACCAACCTGGAAAACTATGATTTTTTTTAAAACATAAGGCTTTTTTTTTAAAGAAATCATAAATGAAAACTACCTACATCTATTAGAACCAGAGGACAAAGTAAAGATAGGAAGAATTTGTTTATCACTTTCTGCAAAGGAAGCCCAAAAAGAAAAGTCATAGTAATATGTCAATATTGAGAGCTCTCATATCAAAAATAAAATATTGCATGTATCCAGAAAACATCAATTTTAAGTTCCAAGGAACCACAGTTATAATCACATAAGACGTGGTATCTTCTACTTTAAATGAGGAGACCTTGGAAGGCGTTATTCCAAAAGGCAAAAAAAATAGGCTTATAACCAAGAATAAACTTACCTTGAAAAAACAACATCTTTCTACAGAAGAAAAAAAAAATGACCTTGAATGGAAGAGGCCTTTCAGGTATTTCTGATGAAAAGACCAGAGTTGAACAAGCACTTGAGCCCTTGGAAGAACTGTAGGACAATGTAGTGCTCACATTTTAATAATGGAAGAAAAAGTGTCCCTTCAGAACTTTAATGACACAGGTTATTGAGGGAGTTCAGGAAAGTAGAAGTCTTGAGAGTGGTTTGGTTTTGTCCTGGGTGTCTGAAAAGGGAAAAAAAGAAGGGAAGCTAAAAAGACAAATACTCTGGTGGATAAAGAAGGGGTAGAACTTCTTTTTTTCCATAATTGGAACATGTGAAAAGAGTTTACAAACAGGGAGAAAGGGCAGGGGTATGGGCATCATACAAACCTTGCTCTTACCAGAAACAAGTTGAACACACACACAGTTTAGTACAGAAATATATCAAGGAAATAAGCAGAGGGGGAGTGTGGGGGGCTTAAGAGGAGGGCTAATTCCAGGGAGAGAATAGTGACAAGCAAACTTCCTAATATTTTTCTTCCCACTTAGTAGTATTTTGTTTCTTGTAATTACATGTAGAGATAGTTTTCAATATTAATTTTTGTAAGATTTTGAGTTCCAATTTTTCTTCCTCCTTCCCTTCCCTCCCCAAGACAGCAAGCACTCCAATATTGGTTATACACATACAGTTAAACATTTCCACTTTAGTCATGTTGTGAAAGAAGAATCAGAAAAAAAGGGAAAAACTGAGAAAGAAAAAAAACAACAAAAAAGTGAAAATAGTATGCTTTGATCTGCATTCAGACTCTATAGTTCTTTCTCTGGATGTGGATGGCATTTTCCATCATGAGTGTTTTAGTCTTATAGTGTTTAGTGTTTCTTGGATCATTGTATTGCTAAGAAGAGCTAAGTCTGACATAATTGATCATCACACAATATTGCTATTACTGTGTACAATGTTCTCCTGGTTATGTTCACTTCATTCTGCATCAGTTTATGTAAGTCTTTCTAGAATTTTCTGAAATTGGCCTGCTCATCATTTCTTATAGCACAATATTATTCCATTATATTTGTATACCATAATTTGTGCAGCCACTCCCCGATTAATGGGTGTCCCCTCAATTTCTAATTCTTTGCCACCACAAAAAGAGCTGCTATAAATCTTTTTGTGCATGTGGGTCCTTTCCCTTCTATTATGATCTCTTCGGGATAGAGACCTAGTAGTGATATTGCTAGATTAAAGGATATGCAGTTTTATAGCCTTTTGGGCATAGGTCTAAATTACTCTCCAGAATGGTTGGATCAGTTCATAACTACACCATCAGTACATTAATATTGTAGTTTTCCCACGTATTCTCCTACATTTCTCATTTTCCTTTTCTGTCATATTAGCTAATCTTATAGGTGTGAGGTGGTACCTCATAGTTGTTTTAATTTGTATTTCTCTAATCAGTAGTAATTTAAAGCATTTTTGTGTGACTATAGCTTTAATTTCTTCATCTGGAAACTGCCTGTTCATATCTTTTGACCATTTATCAATTGGGGAATGACTTGTGTTCTTATAAATTTGACTCAGTTTCCATATATTTGAGAAATGAGACCTTTATCAGAAACACTGGCTGTAAAAATTGTTTCCCAGCTTTGTGCTTTCCTTCTAATCTTGGTTGCATTGGTTTTGTTTGTGCAAAACCTTTTTCATTTAATGTAATCAAAATTATCCATTTTGCATTTTATAATGTTTTCTATCTCTTGTTTGGTCATAAATTCTTCCTTTCTCCATAGATCTAACAGGTAAACAATTCCTTACTCTCCTAATTTGCTTATGGTATTACCCTTTATGTCTAAATCATGTACCCATTTTGACTTTATCTTGATATACTATATAAGATGTTGGTCCATGCCTAGTTTCTGCCATACTATTTTCCAGTTTTCTCAGCAGTTTTTGTCAAATAGTGAGTTCTTATCCCAGAAGTTGGAGTCTTTAGGTTTATCAAACACAAGATTACTGTAGGCATTGACTTTTGTGTATTGTGTACCTAATCTATTCCACTGATCCACCAATCTATTTCGTAGCCAGTACCACATAGTTCTGATGATTGCTGCTCTATAATAGAGTTTTAGATCTGGTATAGCTAGGCCACCTTCCTTTTCATTTTTTTTCATTAATTTCCTTCATATTCTTGACCTTTTGTTCTTCCAGATGAATTTTGTTATTATTTTTTCTAGTTCTATAAATTTTTTTTGGTAGCTTGATTGGTGTGGCACTGAATAAGTAAATTAATTAGGTAGAATTGTCAATTTTATTATATTAGCTTGGCCTACCCATGAGCAATTGATATTTTTTGAACTGTTTGGATCTGACTTATTTGTGTGAAGTGTTTTGTAATTGTGTTCATAGAATTCCTGGGTTTGTCTTGCCAGATAGACTCCCAAATATTTTATGCTGTCTACAGTTATTTTAAAATGAAATTACTTTTTCTATCTCTTGCTGCTGGGCTTTGCTAGTAACATATAGAAATGCCATATGGGTTTATTTTATATACTGCAACTTTGCTAAAGTTAATTATTTCAAGTAGGTTTTTAGTTGATTCACTAGGCTTCTCTGAGTATACCATCATATCTTCTGCAAAGAGTGATAGTTTTGTTTCCTCATTACCTATTCTAATTCCTTCAATTTCTTTTTCTTCTCTTATTGCTAAAGCCAACATTTCTAGTACAATAGTGAATAACAGGGGTGATAATGGACATCCTTATTTTTACCCCTCATCTTACTTGGAAAGCTTCTAGCTTATCTCCATTACATATATAATATTTGTTGATGGTTTTAGATAGGTGCTACTTACCATTTTAAGGAAAACTTCATTTATTCCTGTGCTGTCTAGTATTTTTAATAGGAATGGGTGCTGTATTTTGTCAAAAGCTTTTTCTGCATCTATTAAAATAATCATGATTTCTGTTAATTTTGTTATAGATGTGGTCAATTATGCTGATAGGTTTTCCTAATGTTTGAACCAGCCCTGCATTCCTGGCATAAATCTTACCTGGTCATAGTGTATTATCCTCATGATAAATTGCTATAATCTCTTTACTAACGTTTTATTTGAATTTTTTGCATCAGTATTCATTAGTGAAATTGGTCTATAACTCTATCTCTTTCAGCTCTTCCTGGTTTAGGTATCAGCACCATATATGTGTCATAAAAAGAATTTGGTAGGACTCCTTCCCTTATTTTTCCAAATAATTTATGTAGTATTGGAATTAATTGTTCTTTAAATGTTTGGTAAAATTCTTTTGTAAATCCACTTGGCCCTGGAGATTTTTTTCTCAGGGAGTACATTGATGGTTTCTTTGATTTCTTTTTGTAAGATGGGTTATTTAATTATTTTATTTCTTGTTCTGTTCATCTGGACAATTTATATTTTTGTAAATATTCATACATTTCACTTGGATTGTCAGATTTATTGGCATACAGTTGGGCAAAATAGCTCCTAAATGTTCTGATTTCCTTTTCATTTGGTTGCGAATTCATCCTTTTCATTTTTAATACTGGTAATTTGGTTTTCTTCCTTTTCTTAATCAAATTAACCAACTATTTTTTTTAAATAAAACTAGTCTCAGATGTATTAGTTAAATAGTTTTCTTAATTTCAATTTTATTAATCTTTCCTTTGACTTTCAGAATTTCTAATTTGGTATTTAATGGAGGTTTTTTTTTCATTTCTTTTTTAATTTATTTTTATTTAATATATTTACTTTTCAGCATTGATTTTCACAAGAGTTTGAATTACAAATTTTCTCCCCATTTCTACCCTCCACTCCCCACTCCAAGATGGCATATATTCTGGTTGCCCTGTTCTCCAGTCTGCCCTCGCTTCTGTAACCCCACTCCCCTCCCATCCCCTTTTCCCTTCCTTTCTTGTAGGGCAAGATAAATTTCTATGCCCCATTGCCTGTGTATCTCATTTTCTAGTTGCATGCAAAAAACTTTTTTTTTTT
>CM053627.1:156053902-156067396 GCA_028646595.1 Phalanger gymnotis | reverse complement strand
AAAAAAAAAAGGGGGGGGGACAATAGAAGGGAGGGCAAATAAGAGGAGGAGGTAATCAAAAGCAAACACTTTCAAAAAGGGACAGGGTCAAGAAAGAAAACTGAATAAAGGGAGATAAGATAGGAAGGAACAAAATATAGTTAGTCTTTCACAACATGAGTATTGTGGAAGGGTTTTACATAATGAAACATGTATGGCCTATGTTGAATTGCTTGCCTTCTTAGGGAGGGTGTTGGGGAGGGAAGAGGGGAGAGAATTTGGAACTCAAAGTTTTAAAAGCAGATGTTAAAAAAAATGTTTTGCATGCAACTAGGAAATAAGATATACAGGTAATGGGGCACAGAAATCTATCTTGCCCTACAAGAAAGTAAGGCAAAAGGGGATGGGGGGAGTCGGGTGACAGAAATGAGGGCTGACTGGGAAACAGGGAAATAAGAACATATGCCATCTTGGAGTGGGGGGAGGGGGAAGGGTAGAAATGGGGAGAAAATTTGTAATTCAAACTCTTGTGAAAATCAATGCTGTAAACTAAAAATATTAAATAAATGAATAAAAATTTTTTTTAAAAAAAAAATTAGTTTTCCAAGGAAAGCCCTATAAAACACACAGTCCCACATGAATTACAACTCTAAATCCTATGATCCCAAACATCTGGCACCTAAGAAATATGAAAATTTATATTTGATAGTACAGGGAACACTAAAAATATTTGAATGAAGAAGTTTATTGATATATTTTTGCTACGTAAGTGATTCTCAAACTTGAAATACAAATGTTGCTGATTCAGAAAGCAGCAGAGCAATACCAGGCACTTACCACTTTCTGAAAACATGCAGTGAGAGGTATCATCACTATTTCTTTTCTCAGGGCTGAACAGAGTTTAAAAAAATTATAAAGCCCAATATCAATTCAGGCTATCCTACATCATCCACAGATCACCTAAACTAGAACCTAAGAAATCTAGCTCTTCAGGATTGTTTCAAGGATCAAGTGATATTTATAAAGTGCTTAGCACAGTGTCTGACACAAAGTAAGCACAACATAAATGTTAGCTATTATATATGCTATTGTTGTTCTTCTATACTTATGATTTCTTGACCAACTATAAGGTTTATTGACAATCCTTTAAGGTTGTAGAGCAATCTGTAGAAGAAAGGTGCTAAATATCACGCTTTTAAAATTTTCAATTTGTCACCTTTAAAAAGTACAATTCTATAAATTAGTATACTGTCAATCACCAATAACTAATTTTCCTATACTAATTATCCTACATCTTGAAAACCAAAACTGCAATCAGAAGGCCAACATCCCAAATTGAACATAACTCTATAATGACTGTTACTTTCAAGTTTTAACCTTACCATAGGCTCTAATAGGTGACATCTTATATGCTTATACTTCAGAAACAGGAGACATGAAAAATTTCTCTACAAATACCCACACACATTCATGGAAAAAAGCACTGGAATGATGGTCTATAAGTAGTATTTGAAGACTTTTAAAAAATTCTCTCTAAACTTACAATTAAAAAAAAACTACTTCACATCAGGATTGTTTAAATCTTTTCTTCTAGGAAATGAAATGCCAAAGACAGTAGTTAATAATCATAGGTATATAAAATTGTTATAAATTAGGTCAGTCCATCAAGTATTCTCTTCTCATGAAAGTTCAGCTGCTTTTTTCCAAGTTATCCCTCCCATTCTTTCACCCACCTGGCTGGCCACCGTGAGTCGTAAACACAACAATACGAAAACAATGTGATACCTATTCTGCTATTCAGAAGTTATTACATTTAATATTTATTCTAGCAAAAGGAATGTGGCAGCAGTTTCTAGGTCAGTATATTCAATTAACAATGACTAAGTGCCTATGAACATTTCTGGTTAGTTTTAATTTTTTTTTTAAATGAAAGCAACCGTTAAGATTTTGGAAAACTCACTGGCAAGTTAATTCCACTGAAGCTTTTAGAGGGTTAAATAAAAATTTTCCTCAATAACTAGTGTCAATTATATAATGAGACTTGATTGAAGAATGACTGTCATGCTTTAAAAATGTCATCCTTTAAAAATCAAGCTCCTCTCCTTATTACTCCAATTTGTTTTTAGAAACATTATTTTTAAAGAATTAAGCCAGAAGTCAAACATAGAAACAAATGCCTACCATAAATCAAAACATTCTTTGTAATAGCAAGGAATTAAAAAAGTAAATTTACTAAATCTACTGATTAGAGAATGGCTTAAAAAACCCATTTGGTACATAGAATGAAAAATTATTGTGCAATAAAAAACAATGTTTGATGAAGTGAAAGAAGTTTGTAAAACTGAGGTAGAATGTAAATAAGCATAACCAAAAAACCCACAATATACATAATAACACTGTCAATAAAAAGATGAAGTTGATGAGTAATTGATAAAACTAAAAAAAAAAATTCCTTTAGGTAAGAAGGAATACTTTCCTGATGGCAGAGAAGCATCAGAATATTTTAGAGTCAGACAAGGAATCACCATATTGTTGCTTAACTGTTTTTGTCACAAGGGAGAATTCAGGCAGTAACAAGAAAAGTTGAAATGTCATCTATAAAGAAAAATGTCTAAATCAAAAATACATGGATTTTTTTAAAGAAAAAATTAATTTTAAATCATTCAACAATCATTTAAAATAAGCTCTTTCTATGTACTAGGGTAGTTACCTGCCTTCATGGAGCTTGACAACATTTACAACGGGATCAGGGGTGGGAGGGTGGGGTAGTCCTGAAAGAAGCAAAAGATTGATTCTATGAGGCAGAAGTATAAGAGCTTGAGGGACAGCTAGTTCAAAGGCACAGAGATAGGAAAGAGAGCACCCTGTGAGCAACAAGAAGGGCAGTATGGCTGGAATATATAAGTGAGAACAAAGGGGAGTAATGTATAAAAAAAGATTGTAAACATAGTAATGGACACTGTCAGGAAAAGTCAAGAAACACTTAGAGACTATGCCAAGTGCTGAGCTTTCAGAGAAAGGCAAAAAATAATCCCTGATCTCCAAAAGCTTAGTCTAGTGGGGGTGACAACAGGAAAGAAACTCTGTACAAATAAGATATACACAGGAAAAATTGGAAATAATCTGAGAGGAAGGCACTAAGATTAAGAAGGCCTGGGAAAGGCTTCTTGTAGAAGGTATGACTTTAGCTGAGACTTAAAAGAAGCCAGGTGGCAGAGATGAGAATGAAGAATTCTAGGCTTGAGAGACAGTCAGTGAAAATGCCCACATTTGAGAGATAGCATATGCTAGGAACAGTAAGGCAGCCAGTACCACTGGATCACAGAGTACTGGGAACGAGTGGACAGGATGTAAGGTGTAATTAGAGTGGAAAGGCAGGAAGGGTTCTCATTATGGAGGTCTTTAAAAGAAGATGATAAGGGAGCCAAACAAAGGGATTTGAAGTGACTGACTGGAAAATGGACTGGAGTGGGGAGACATGAGGCAGAAAGCAGAAAACTATAGCAATAACTCAGGCAACGAGGGCTTGTACCAGGGTAGTGGCAGTTTCAGAGGAAAGAAGGGGATATATACAAGAGATGTTACAATGGTAGACATGACAGGACTTGACAACTGATTAGATGTGGGGAAGAGGGAGTTAGACTGAGGAGTCAAGGATAACACCCAATTTTGAGCCCAAATGACTGGGAAGTTGGTAGTACCCTTTACAGTAATGGGGAAGAAGGGAAAGTTTGGAGCAAAAAATTGAATTCAGTTTTAGACATGCTAAATTTAAGATGTGTGTATGAGACATCTAGTTCAAGGTGTGTCCAATAAATAGGCAGTTAAGATATTTGAGAGATTGGAAGTCAGAAGAGAAGTTAGAGCTGGACAAATGGATCTAATAACCACCTGTTTACAGAGGTGATAGGTGAATCCTTGCGAAATGATGAGATCATCAAGCAAAATACAAATAAAAGGAAAAGATGGCCCAGGACAGAGACTTAGGGGACACCCAGAGTTAGCAGGGGTAACGTGGATGAAGTCACATAACAAACAGGAGTTTATTAGATCCCAGAAAATAGAAAGTCACCTCTAGTGACTTTTAGTTGGAAGGGGGCTAGGTGATGAAGTAGATAGAGTGCCAGGCCTGGAGTAAGGAAGACATTTTCCTGACTGCAAATCTGGCCCCAGATATTTATTAGCTGTGTGACCCTGGGCAAGTCACTCCACCCTGTTTGCCTCAGTTTCCTCATCAGTCAAATGAGCTGGAAAAGAATATGGCAAACCACTCCAGTATCTTTGCCAAGAAAACCCCCAATGAGATCATAAAGAGTTGAATGTGACTGAAACAACTGAACAACAAAGAGACTGAGTGGGGGGAATGATTTGGTCGAACATGGACAGGTATATGAAGAATGGATTGGAAAGGAGAGAAGATCTGGAGAAGGGAGATGAATTAGGATACTACTGCAAGAGACCAGGCAAGAGTAATAAAAGCTCTGAACTAGAGTTGTTAACTGTGAGGGGAGAAAAGAGGAAGTGTAGATGTTATTATGGAAACATTAACAAGATTTGGGAAACAATATGAAGGATAAAGGTGAGGGGTTGAGATTTACAATGAGGCTATTAAAATATATATATAATCTTAAAACTGAGGAGTAACCTAAAATAAATAGGTTCCCCACATCTAACTGGTCAATAGGCCCCAACCATGACTTAGAATCACTTTTCCTCTTTCAAGAATTATCCAGCCAGCATACCTATTCCAATATTCATTGTTAAGGACTGCCAACAAAAATGTCAACTATATATAATGAGGTGGACAAATACCACTAATAATATAAAACTGGCAATTTAATTTGTCAAAGCTAAGAAAATATTTCAAGAATGATTCATTCGAGAACCTGCATCTCAATCTTACTTAGCTACAAACAAAATAGTTAACAGTAACTCTCTAGGTGAGAGTTTAGGTTTTTACTCAAATTAAATAACAAATTAACAAACTTTCAAATTCGTATTGAATCTCAAAGTTCACGTCAGTTGTATCAATTTCACTAGGGTTTGATTCTAAGAATAAAACCTTGTAAAAGCTACTTTCTCATTCTTTTAAGGAAATTTTGTTGATTTTTATACATCAATCTTTCCCCAATAATGCAATCCTACCCCCCATAGAATTCTTCTTCCTTGTTACAAAGAAAATAGTTAAGCAAAAGCAACCACAATGACCACATTTTGTAGCACATGCAAACATTCTGTACCCATAGTTCATACTACCATCTCTCTGGGGAAAACGTATTTCATCATCAGTCCTTAGGAACCAATCCCATGCTTTGTCTAGTGCCTTTTAAAAATACGCACACACATATGAAAATATTACAAGAGCTAATAATCCTATAGTAAGAGTTAATAATAAAGTCCACAGGAAAACTAATATAAAAATGAGGACTATCATAATTAAAACAAAGACAGTCTTCATGGACATACAATTTTACTTTAAACCTTTCTTAAATCTTAAACCAATATGTAATGAGAAATAGAAGATTATATTATAAATATCCACAAACTTTGGGAACATGTACCCACACCATTCAGCATAATGGCACAAAGGTAAATATGGGACCACCACACCTACTTGTCGAATGATGATAAATACTGTGGTGCTCTATTGTTTCTTAATTATTATCATTTTTTGTGGCCATGGGCAGTTACCACCCAACAGCAAGGTGTAAAGGAGAGAAAGATGGAGAGACAGAGATAGAAAGATACAGACAGGAGGAGATACACAGGCAGACAAGGCAAGAGACAGAGAAGGAGCACCACCGAAGAGTTAGGTACTAGTCCAAGTTCAATTAGGACAAAAGGACCACCCTGCTCCTCTTCCTTCTCTGGACCTTAGTTTATTCATCTGTTAAAAAAAAAGGGGGGGGGGGGAGTGGCAGTTTAAGACCAATAAGACAGCTAAGATCCCTATTCAGCTCTAAAAATTTGTTTATAATACTATCATATGTATATATACACACACACACACAAACTATATAAATACACACACAAGCCCCCAAGGGCTTCATTAAATTACCATTTGTACACAAGGGCCCAGACCAAGAAATAGTCTTAGGACCACATAAATGGTATTTTAAAGTTTTCTTGTCTCTATTTTTTTTTTCCATTAAAAGAACACAGACATTTCTAGCTTTCTTCCACTTGGCAAGTTGTAAAATAATCCCACCAAGAACTGAAAGTTTGAGACTGGCAGTTACTTATGGATGAAAAATCCTAGTACCAAACAAATGATATCCTTTCTTGCTCTGGAATCCTTCAATTCCTTTGGAAATTTCAGAAAACTGAAGGCCTGGTAATTTTCACATAACGACATTAATCTTCAAATAACATACATAAAACTTATTTGAAAAGATATATTTCTTTTGGGTTTCTGTTAAGGAAATGTTTGACTTAGCAAGCTCAACAAGTATTTATTTATCAAGCACTTACTATAGGTCACATAAAGTGCTAGGTGCTCTCCATGAGCTGGGATTACAAAAGGGACATAACAAGCTTCTCAAATTTGAAGTTATGTGAAGCAAACATCAATTTGGTTTTGAGTTGCAAATATCTACCCACATTTATCCTCATCTTCCTGAGAGGTCTAACATTTTTAAAGGACACTTTTTCAAGCACCTTTGAAAGGTTACTGTACTTACCAAGGTAGAACTGCTGTTGCAACCAGTTACAATTAAATACTACATACATGTTGCTGAAATGAATATGGGGAAGGGGTTGTCTACACCAGTGGTATCAAAATCAAATAGAAACTGGAGTGACTAAACCACATATAAATAAACTAAAACTGTCTAAACCATCTTTGGGAGTCACATATTGACTTAGAAAATCACAGTATTAACGTTATGTATATTCTATTTTATTTACTTTGTTAATTCCCAATTTGGAACTCAGGAGTGTTAAGGCCTGTATTTGGTGTCTCTGGTCTACACCAAAGTTTAAAAGGAGCTTACAGTTACAACCACCTTTAAGGCCAACTGATAAAACTGAGAAGTAAAGCTCAAGTAACAAGTCAGATACAACAATCAGTCTTTTATCTAGTATCTCCATGAGGTACCTCTAATCTTAGGAAATGCTATATTACACGTAAACATACCTCTCAATTACTTTTCTTAACAAAACTCAACACTGTAATTATATGGCCAAGCTTGGCCCCTAAGAAAAGGTGAAAAAAAAATACATTTCTCTTTTCTTTATGGCAAAAGTGATGAACGATGTAGTATGCTGCAAATACTGTCAGACTTAGCCGATAAGTTGGTTAATTTTGCTCTACTGCTCCCCCTACTGCTCCCCCCTTTTTATTCTTTGTTCCCAGAGATGGCTTGCTTTTGGATAGGGAAAGAAAGGATATATTTGGAGATTAATATTAAAACAAGATATCGATAAAAAGCTTTAGGAAAGAAGCAAAACTTCATGGTGACATGATGAAGTGACTAAATCAGAATCTGAATCTAGGACCTATGATTCCAAATCCAATGTTCTTTCTATAGTACTATATACTTCTTTTGTGGTTCAGCACCAGGCTTACTTCAATTTACTCAGACTTTTAGACAACGATTACCAGCAATAACAAATGACATCTCTTCAGCAATGTGCAACATTTACAAAGCTCTTCCAGTAAAGCCAGGAGGGCAAGAAAGTATTATTTCTATTATTCAGATGAGTTTATAGAGGTCTCCACAGTCCCATGAAGCTAATGAGAGCAAGAACTGGAACCCAAGTCCTCAGACTTTAGGTCCTGGCCTTCTTTTACTGCCTCCCCTAAAAATACCCCACAATACAAAAAGTGCTCTGTAGTTGTCTCCCTAAGTTAAAGCTTTCATTAATTATTTTAAAGCTCAAATACACGGGTGTTCAAGAAGTCTCTTTCAAATATTACCAAGTATAAAAATGCATTCTACATTTCCTTTTATTTTCTAACAACAGAGAATTTAAAACCATTTCAAAAGCACCAGGACACACAAAACTGAAGAACCATTAAGACCACAAATGGAAGTTTATTTTCATATCTTACAGAAAAGCACAATCCAGTAGAAAAAGCACTGAAAGTGAAGTCATATCATAATTAAAAGTCAAAAGACACCTTAGAAGCTACTGCAAACCTGGACCTCCTCCTTATTTTACTGGAGAGGAACTAAAGACTAGGGAGGTTAAAGTGACTCAAAGGTCACCTAAAGCTAAATGGCAGACATAGTTTAGAACCCAAGAACCCAGAGCGTGTGCCATCTTCTGCTTCGTATGTGACCTGTAACTTTTCTGGGTGTACTTCTTAATCTATGAAATGAGGGTTGGACTGGATGTAGCCCTCAGTAATTCCACTCCAAATATACAGTATGATCCTATTCCTCAAGTTACACATTTGCTAAATCAATTGCAAAGTCAGTATCTTGTACATGCACTTCCTATGCCCCTCTTAGACATACATACAAGGTACAACCTGGATTAATAGGTAAGGCAGAATTTTTTTTCTTTACCTAAAGGCTCTAATTCCAGCGCCATCATACCAACTAATTCATGTAACCTCCCCCTTCCCCTCATGCCTATAATTTTGAGCTGAAGGAAAAGGAGGCTTCCTTTACCTACAAAACCACTAGAGAAAGCACAGAAACCTGCATGAGCATGCACACCATGGCAAATGACTAAGTTATGAGTGGCACATGTATTTATATTTTTTAACCCTTTTAAAAAAAAATCTCAACTATTTAATTTATTCCTTAACAATAGGGCAAGTATTAAAATGTGGCCTTAACTCATTGATAGTCCACAAATCTAAGAGTTTATTGACCTGCTGATTTTCACTTGGGATTTTGTTTTCTATCTACCTTTCAACGTCTAAGCAGAAAGTTTCACAATGGAGCACATTTCATTACTCAAATAAAATTAAGGAAGATAGTAAAAACTATTTTAAAAACAAAAATAGGAGGTAAAAAGTCCAAAGCATGGAGATTATTAAATATACTGTTTAGTTGCCAGATACACTAAGCAACTACGAGTGATTTTACAGCTGTCCAAATAACCACAAAATATTAAAACATTTCTGTTCAATATAAATTACATCTGATGCGGTATTCCTTCTTCGATATATCTCATATGTTTGCCTAGAACCATTTATATTTCATTTAAGCCAGCTAGTGTTTCAATTTGAAAGCATGCATCAGTGTCTGATACACAATCCATATTCCTGTTAAACCCTATCCAGATGCTGCAATTTCTAATTAATGGCAAATTTCCAATTGATACACCTGAGTTTTTACAAAAGAATTTTGAGATCAACCAATCCATTGTTGAACTCCTAAGGCATCTAATACTTAAAATTGGAACAACAGTAACAATGATGTCTCAAGTCTTATTTTAAGACGACTTTCTCCATTGGACCTCACATGACACTGTTTTGCAACAAATACTTTTGTGTAATATTGTACATTACAATATCTCTCATATTCACCTAACCCACTCTGAAGTACCATGGGGGTAGGAATTCTTATGTAAACTTTGCATCTCTTCCAACATCTAAACACAATGTTCTGCACATGAAGGTTTAATGAATGCTTAATGATTAAAAATGTTATATCCACAACCAGACTCATAATACTACTAAACCCAGAAGGAACCTAGGAGATCTAATAATGGCTAGCCCAACCTCTTCCTTTTACCCATAAATTTAGAAAATGAGACTCTAGATGATCTTTTTTTGCCCAGAGTTACAGAGGTAACAGTAATAGTAGGCTGGCAAGGATGGGACTTAAACTCAATTCTTCTGATTCTAAGTTTGGTGGTATTCTCTTCTCTTCTACCCCTCAGTCCTGAATACTAGTCCTGGTTTTGCCAATAATTACAGACCCTCAATTTCCTTATCTGTAAAACAAGGAGGCTGAACTGAGTTAAATCATCAAGGTCCCTTCTAGTTCCAAAGTTCCATAATTCCTCAATGATTTTATGAATCTAGTACAATTATTAGGAAAACAAACATTTTAATGTGATACCAAAATAGACTGGCATCCATGGTGATGTACATTTAATCACATACCTCACTTTTCCTTTCTACTTATTGTTGCTGTTCAGTCATGTCTCTTTGTGACCCCATTTGGGGTTTTCTTGGTAAAAAATACTAGAGTGGTTTGCCATTTCCTTCTCTAACTCATTTGACAGATGAGGAACTATATATAGCAAACAGGGTTAAGTGACTTGCCCAGGACCACACAACTACTAAGTGTCAGAGGTCACATTTGAACTCAGGAAGATGAGTCCTCCAGACTCCAGGCCCAGGACTATCTACTGCGCCACCTAGCTGCCCCTTTTACTTATCATATGGTGTGTTGCAAGATACTGTATGACCTTGCATGTCATTAACCCCTTCTCAGTCTCATCTGTGCAAACTAAATGAGAACATGAAAAGTGTTTTACAAATCTTAATGTGCTATGTATAAAGTTAGCTTTTTTTAAAAGAGTATTTTTAAAGTATTTCTGTTCTTTAAAATTTTAATGACAACCCCTAAGCTAAGTGGAAGGTTATTAAAATACTCATGTGCCAACTTCTAACGCTCTATTATGATATCCCAGTATGTTGCAAAATTAAGACTGGGTATCACCATTCTAAACCTTAGGAGGAAAAAAAAAACTCTATACCATGAGAGCAATCAAGAGGCTGCTGGCAACTCCTGGCAATAAAACAAGTTACTAAGACTAGAGTGAATTACTTCCTGAGTTACTTCCAGGTGGACAAGCTTTAACATATGACTACTTAAATCCTTTTTGTCTCAAGATTCTGTTAAATTATATGACTGGTAGGAATTACTGTACTATTCTTTAATACTTTCTTGGGTGTAAAATACAAAGATGACATGGTAACCACTACAGTTCTCATAATTAGGAAAAGAGAACTGAATGCAGAGTAACATGGGGAAATGGACACAGAACTAAAAACTGATTTTTTTATTCTAATTAATTATTTAAGTTGTTATAAGATGGAAACTCTAAAATATATTCTAGTCCCTGCCGATATCAAAGCAGTGAAAAAAGAACCAAGCTATAATCTGCAGTTACTGCAGGTTCCTTTAATATTTTGCTTTCCTTTACTGAACTACTATTGCTTTTTATATATGGTTACTTTGGCGTTGTCTCCCCCACATTAGACTGTAAGCTCCCAGAGAGCAGGATTATCTTTTGCATTTAGCACAGTACCTGATACATAGGAGGCATTTTAAATAAATGCTTATTGACTGACAGACTTCTCAACCCAACATCTGACTTCTTTTGAGGAGTACTTACACTTAAATGTTTCTTAGTTTAAGAACTACGCCCTAAAGAAAAGGAAATAGATTGTTTTCTAGGCACTTAATATTGTTTTTGTCATTAAACTTGAAAGGGGTCGGCTTTTCAATAGATGGTGTGTAATGCTGATGCTCTCATTATGACAGTATTACAAAAGCTATGTACTACTACACACCTTATAAATATGGATGAATGCGCACAACCTTAAATTATAGTAAGAAGCTATTCAAAACCACAGTAATACACAGAATCTTGCTAATTATGTATCTAAAATTAACATAAGTATAATATATAAAACTATTATGAAAATATCTCAACCCATTTCACTTCAAGATAAGTATTTTTAGACGCCTGGTACGAGGTCCAGATCTAGTTAACTAATCACTTTAACAAGAAAAAAAAAATCAAAAGCAGTTTGGATGCTTAGTTCAAATTTCAAAATATAAGGGAAATTCTGACCAAACTCTCCAAATAGAAGTCAATAAGAACTATTTCAAAAACATCAAGTATGTGAAAAGAGTTAAGTTGGATCCGTCTAACTAAATCAATCAATTTTGTGGACAGATTCTAACACCTGCTAAGTTTTAAAATTTAAAATTCTCTCCATTACAAAATGATTTTGAATTAAGTTCTAAAGAAAAGAAAGTTATAGATCCAGCAGGTCATGTGACCACATGCTTAATATAATTTACCAGTATCAAATTTAGACTTTAGAGACAGAAATGACTATGTATTTAACTTCCAAATGTTTTCCTTTTGACACTGGAATTTATTGAATTAACCACAACTATTTTTCGAATGTACTTGCATTAATTATGTACTAAGTACATATTCTTCCAGTCAGTTTTCAATTTACACTTATTAAAAATGTTAAACTGTAAAGGACATTTAAAAAAAACCTGCAAGCATTCCTTGCTATAAAAGACTAAAGTACTAGGTGACATCTTCTTGATAAAAGTTATAGCCATAAAACCAGGATCACTGTTTTTCCACAGAAAGCCATCACAATATTTTGCAAACACTGTTAAAATAAAATCCACTAACACTATAGCCAAAACTCCTTGTGCATGAATTAATTCCAAATACTGGAAAGTAAAAATGGTGGGGGCTTTGGGTGAGGGAGTATTTGAGCCGTTCTATGAATTTGACTATCTTTAAAATATCTTAAATTCAATTTTAATCTTAAAATTAGCAAAATTAAAATGAGAGGGAAGAATTAGGACAGCCAACTAAGAATGGAAGATACCACATTTAGAACACCAGGCCTCCCCAAAGGTTTTCTAAATTGGCAATAATTGGATATTTGGTTAATCCACTCTAGAAAAATGGTTTTGTGACCATCTCTCTCAGTCACCAAACCAGTAGCAAATGCTTTATCAAAGGCCAATACACAACACCTTAGCTAGCAAGCTACATACAAAGGAAGTCAATTTACACCTCTGTCCCACAAAAGCTTATTCTGTGATTGTGTATACCCCGGAACAGGAGTTTTAAAGTACACACAAGAAGGGGACATAGCAGTGGGGCACACACAAAGCTGCCAAAAAGCATTCCACTCCCCACCCCCACCCCCCCCACTCTGTCACTTTCAGTAGTTTCGAAACCAAACACGAAAATATCCTGAGGCACTTGGGGTTGATTCCTTTCTTACTCAACACTCAGGGTGCATTCCCCAACACCTTTTGGCCAGATAAGGCTTTTCCTCATCCAAGCAATTAATTACCCAACTTAAGCTAATATTTTACATACAAATACATTCTCTAGAAAAACTTTGGGGTGGCTCAAGGTCTCAACGTGTGGTTTATCTTTCAGTGCCCTAAAAGAGCATTGTCTTTGTTGCTGAACCTGCCACATATGAAATAGACATCGACTCAGCTGAATCGGCGTTTCGGTGGGTGACTGATGCCAGGCCCACCGCGCTCCTTAGGGTCACCTACCCCCAGCTCTTATCCCCACCCCATGAAAATCCGCCCTGTGCGAGCAAAAGGTGCTGCCTCCTGGGCTCGGGGCGGTCAATCCCACAGTAAATAGCTGCAAGGTTACCTACGGGGTTGGGGGTGGGGGCGCTCCAAAGGGTCCTCTTGCTCCCCCAGGTTGGGGGTAAGAGGACCCTCCGGGGGTCGTTTCCGCAGGGGCTGTTTCTACCCTACTTCCTCACCTCGATTCCTGTTCCCGGCTCTAAGAAACCCAATCTCCCCCTTCCCA
>CM053627.1:156043663-156053802 GCA_028646595.1 Phalanger gymnotis | reverse complement strand
TCCCCAAGCCCGCCTGGAAGTGGAATGGAAGCTCCCTGAGGGCCTGCGCGGTTCGCCAGTCGAGCCCGTGTCCCAGAGCCTGGCTCGGCACACAGTAGGCGCCCAATGTTTGCCGCATAGGACGGGAGTGCGAGAGTGGGGGTCCTCCACCCCCCGAGCTTATAGGCCAGGGACCCACCTGTAGTGAGGCGAGAGGAGACTTCACCGAAGGGGGACGGCTCCATCCGGAGGTATTTCTGCGGCGAGGCGGCGGCGGCCGAGAAGGAGGCGGCGGTGGCGGCTGCAGACGACGATGGGGAGGCGGCGGCCGAGGCGGGCGCCGACAATGGCGCACATCGCCGCCGCTTGGGGGACGCCGGGCTCAGCAGCGGGTCGAAATCCAGAGTCCTTTTCAAAGTGGCTCCGCACGCCATGACCGCGGCCGAGAGGGAGCAGGGCGCGGGAGAGCTGGGGAGGGGAGTCGGCGACCCCCTAGGGCCGGGCGACGGAGAGAGGCAGCCGACGCGGACTACGCCGCCGCCGCCTCGGCGGGAGCAGCAGTGGCCGCACCGACCGGCGCTGGGCGGGGAGGGGGTCCGGGGTGACGAGAGCCGGCGGCGTCGGGGGGGAGGGGGCTCGCCCTGGGGGGCCTTCTTTCCTGCCTGCCTTCCTCTCCGCGCAGCTCTCCCTCTCCCGGGAGCCTCCGACCCCGGTCCCCGCCCCGGCTCGAGTCTTTCCGCCGGGCTCAATGGGCCCTCCTCTCAGCCCTTCCGCCTCCCTTTGGGTCGCGCGAAGTCTGAAGCCGGGACGCGACTTTCGCCGGCAGGGCCGGTCTGGGGTGCGGCGGAGCTAGGACAAACGCCGGGAGGATGGCTAAGAGGAGGCGGCAGCGACGTCGGCGGCGGCAGTGGCAGCTGAAGGAAAGGCTTGTCTAACCGCTTCCCTTCCCCCCCCCACCCCCCTATTAGACTTCTCCCCACCAGCCGCCAGCCCCAATATGGCGTCAATAACAACGCCGCCGATTCAAATCCTGCGGCAGCAGAGCGCGTGCGCACGGAGGCGGGTTTCTCGAGGGATTCCTGGGAAATGTAGTCTTCCTTCGCTCGGGAAACCGGGCGAAAAAGGCAGTTAGAGAGGTGGATCTGGAACTACGAATCCCACTGTGCAGTGCGCGAGAGCCCAACTTCCGGGATGGAATTTAAATCCCCTTCTTTACTCGGTTGATTTTGAAAAAGTGAGGAAGAGAAAGAAAGGGAAAGGGTGAGTTGGGAAAGAAAGAACCAGTGCTTGGTAAATGCTCGCTGGCATAAAGGAATAGGTGGAGTCCCGGTTTTGTATAGAGAGACTAAATGCTCTGGTCACAGCTGGCCCCCCGGGTCTCACAGGTGCCTTTTATCTCTGTAAAATAGAAAAGTACTGGATCTGGGAGGGCGGACAAAAGCCTTATCGTATCACACTGGAGTGTTGATCTTGCACCTAGAAAGTTGGACTACACTAAGAAAATTATGGAGGATTATGGAAATAAAATGATTCTTGCTTTTCTCTGGTGACTTCTTTCATCTGGGAGCCTTATAAATTCTACAAAACCTTTGAAAGCCAAACTGACGACTCATGTGCTAACAGACCCTTTGGTTTCCCAGAGGAGTTTAAACTACGTATAAACACAAAAGTTTTTTATGGTAGCTGAAAATTCTACATAAGATTTCTGTGTTATCCGTATAGGATGTTTGAAAAATAAATTTATTCCAAATGATTAACACCAAGCCTATGTAACAACTGAATGGAGATGGAAGAAGCCAAAGAAAAATCCTTTTCAAAGGTTGTATAATCTTTCCAGTAGCAAACACGAAATTCCTTACATATTTAATTCTTTGAATTAAGGGAAAAAAATGCATTTTAAACAAACTGGCATCATGCCATGGATACTGTCTCCTGAGCCATTGTAAGGTAATTTAATTATATGTTGGATCAAATATATTTTTCTGAGAATTAAGTTTTAAACATCTTAGTTCAAAACACATTTTATTATAATGCTTCCCCTTTATTTTTGTGGCCTGCAGATAGCACATTTTACAATAGTTCACAAAGGTTTTGCAAGTTTATTTTGGCTCTGAACAGTAACTGGTCAGTGATGTATTCAGCCTGACAAAAAAAAAAGTGACTTAATTTATGAATGAATCCGTGTTGGCACTTACTCTTTGCCAAGTACTGTGTAAATCCTAAAGGAGCTAATTGGAGGAGACATTACATATTGTGAGAGGGGGCAGGGAAAGGTTGTTTTAGCTTGAGAAGTCACAGAGATAGCGAGTCAAACCAGTAAAAAGAATTGATAGGTCCTTTCTTAGGCAATGGTGGTGTTGATTTGATTATAGTTCTCAGAGCAAGAGGGAGAAAATGAATGTGTGGGAGTGGCAGAGTGCAAAGCCGGAAGTCAAGGGCACTGTAAATGGACCGGGAAGGAATGTAGTGCCAAGGAGAGTTGAGCTGCTTAACTCCTTCTGGGCATGGATGGGAGAGCAACAGCAAGAGTGGAGATGGCCAGTGTGAGGAAGCAGTTGCCTCCTAATTAATCTCAGCATCCACTCTTCCCCTAATCCAATCCATCATTCACTTACCTGCCAAATTGATACTCCATTTCCCTCAATCAACAAGCATTTATTAAGAGCCTGATGTATGGCTTAGTTTATGTAGACAACTAAGCCATGTCATCTTTTATTTCAAATATAGATATGTTAAAAAAAATTTTTAAAAAAACCCACAACAAAACACAGACCAGTCTTGGACAAAGTAAAATCAAATGCTTGCCTATGTCACAAACAACTTTGAAGTTTATGATGTAAAATGTGATGTCTGAGTAGTCTGTGAGATCAGTGGGCCCTGAACATTTATAGCCAAGCAATCAGCAATTAGCAAGACTTTAATATTGCTTGTGGTACTTTGTGTCAGGCAACTTTCTAGGCACTAGAGATACAAGTTCAAAAGTGAGACAGCCCCTCTCCTCAAGGAACTAAAAAATGATTTTTCAAATGAGTGCAAAAGAATAGCATTGCCTTTGGAAGATTATAAATTATGACCACAGCAAGATTTATGTTCTTAAAGGATATTTTAATGTTAAAAAAAATAGGCTACAGTACTATCCCTAAAATGAGGATTGAACTAATTAATTAATCTCTAAGGACCCTTCCAGTTCTAACACTATGAATTTATGAGTCCAAGATTTACTTATTGAAGATTGAATCTGGAAGTTAGTTAGGCCTCTGTTTAGGTGTTTAAAGAGACTTGGTTAAATGTTAGCAATCACAGTGGCCTTTTTAGTCTACTCTAGCATATATCTGCATGGTGTTGAGGCCGCCTAACCATAAATAGACAGTATTGGGGTCTTTGGTACCTTCTGCCTCCTCTAGTTCCCTGGAGCCATTTTTGGACCTGACCCCAAATCAATAGAAGTTTCCTAGTTGGACCTTAGAGAGGAAGTATGATGATTTAGTAAATGATAATAAAACCTAGCATTTATATATCACTTTGAACAGCCCTCACAATAATCCCCTGAAATGGGTGCCCATTATTATCTTTATTTTATGGATGAGAAAACTCAGGCTAAAAGAGGCAAGTGATTTGTCCAAGATCACGTAGCTAATAACAATACAAGGCATAATTTGAATTCTGATCTTGACACTCCAAATCTAACACTCCAACAGCTAGGGTATGTGCCACTTAGCTACCTCATAATAGTAGCTAGAATTTATAGAGTGCTTTAAGCCTTAGCAAAGCACTTTACATACATTATCTCCTTTAATCCTCATAATAGGTGCTAATATTCCCATTTTACAGATGACAAAACTGAGGCAAACAGGTTAAATGACATGCGACAATTAGCAAGTATCTGAGGCAGACTTTGGATTCACCTTTTCTTGATTTCAGGTCCAATATTATCTATCTGTACCACCCAGCTGCCTCTGACAACTTTTCTCAGTCAAATCACACCTTACTCCTCTCTATCTCTCTCTACTGATCTCTTACTTTACTGAGAATATTGAAGTCATTTAATGTGAGCTCCCTCTTCTTCCCGTCATTTAATCTCAAAACCCCTGAACATAATTTCCAACACTTCTTCTTCCAGTCTCCGATAGTGAGAAAACTTTGTCAAGACCAAGACCAACCTCTCAATGCACCCTTGATACTATCCTTTCTTGTCTTTTGCAGCAGATCAAAACCTTAGTCATCCCTACTCTTTAAACTTCAACTTCTGATATATGAATGTAATGGAATACTGTTGTAAGAAATGATGAGCAAGTGGATTTCAGAAAAACCTTGGAAAGACTTACATGAACTGATGCAAAACGAAGTACGCAGAACTAGGAGATCATTATACAGAGTAATAGTAATATTGTACGATGAAAAACTCTGAATAACTTAGCTCTTCTCAGCAATGCAATGATCCAAGATAATTCTAAAGAACTCATGATGGAAAATGCTGTCCACATCCAGAAAAAGAATTGGTGTAGCCTGAAAGCAGATCAAAGCATATTATTTTCACTTGATTTTTTTCATATTTTTTTTCTTTTTGATCTGTTTTCTCACAACATGTCTAATATGGAAATGTTTTACAGGATTGTACATATATAACCTATATCAAATAGCTTACCATTTTAGGGAGGGGAAAGGAGGGAGAAGAGGAAGGGAGAAAATTTGAAAATCAAAATTTTTTAAAATGAATCTTAAAAATTATATTTATATGTCATTGGAAAAAATAAAATATTTTTAAAAAAAATTTTAAATAAACTTTAACTTCTCCCTATTTAGTAGTTCATTCTGAAATGCCTATAGACAAGTGTCCCTTCATCTTTAAAAAACCTTCACCAGGGCAAAGAACTAGAAACTAAGGGTACCGGGGGCACCTAGGTGGCGCACTGAGTAGAGCACTGGCCCTGGAGTCAGGAGGACCTCAGTTCAAATCCGCCCTCAGACACCTGACACGCTTACTAGCTGTGTGACCTTGGGCAAGTCACTTAACCCCAATTGCCCTGCCTTCCCCACTCCAAAAAAATTTAAAAAAAAAGAAACTAAGGGTACCCATCAATTGAAGAATGGCTGAAGTAATTAAGGCATATGGATGTAATGGAATACTTTGAGTCCATAAGAAATAACAAAAGATATATTTTCAGAGTTGATGTGGAATAAAGTGAGCAGAACCAAGAGAACAGTTTGATAATAACACCATAAAAACAATTTAAAAAGATATCAGAAGTCTGATCAATGCGATGAGCAATCATGAATTCAGAAAACTGATGATGAAGAATGGAGAGGTGATAAGACTCAAAATGCAGAATAAAAATTTGTTTTGCTTGATTATGTATATTTCTTACAAAGAACTTTTTTCCCCCAAAAGGAGGTGGATAAGCTAAAAAGGAGAGAAAATAGATTGCTGTTAATGGGGGGAAAAAAAATTTGCTAGACCCCTATGATCTCCTTAATCTATCATCCTATAATATCTCCCTTTCTTTTTCATTCAAACTCATAGAAAAAAAAATTATTTTTGTGCCTTGCTTCTGGTTCCTCTTCTTTTACTCAGCCTTTTAACTCTTTGCAATCTGGCTTTTGACCTTATCACTAAACTGAAACTTCTGTCTTCAATGATTTCTTCAATTGCCTCATGGCCTTTTCTAAGTCCTCAGCCTTCTTGACCTATCTTGCAGCATTTCTTCTTTCTGGGTTTTCATGATACTGTTCTCTCCTGGTTCTCTTACCTGTCTAATCACTACTTCTCAGTCTCCTTTGATGGCTCATTATCCACATCTTGCTTCCTAACTCTGGGTGTTCCCCAAGGCTCTGTTTGGAGCCTCCCTTCTTCTCTCTCTATATTCTCTGTCTTTGTGACCTCATCAGTTCCCGTGGGTTTAATTATCATCTCTGTGCAGACTACTCACAGATCTATATATCTAGCCCCATTTTCTCCCTTGAGTGTTAGTTCCAAATCACCAGTTGCTTATTGGATATTTGAAACTGGATGCCCCAAAGCCATTTCAAATTCAGCATATCTGGAATAGAACTCATTAGCTTTCCCCTTAAACTCTTCCAAATTTTCCTGTTCTTATTGAGCATACCACCATCCAATTTCTAGTCAGAGGTTCCCAAAGTGGGCTATATTGCCCCTTGCGGGGTGCTGGAATGATGGGGGGGGTAGTAGTAGCTCCAGGTGTAATTGGGAGGGTGTCGAATGAAAATAAGGGGGCAGTGAAGCATAAGGAAAGAAAAGATAAGAAAATTTTGAAAAACCATTATGTTTCATTTGTTGTGTAACAGAGGAAAGTCACAGTGATTATGTTTTTTTCCAAATACACAAAATGCAAGTTACAACCAAACCGTGGTCAAGTATGCCATCAGGTCTTAACAAGCAAGTGTTGGCAGGCAAGCGTGTCGTGCATTTTTGGGAAGTCCAGCATGCATTAGCAGGAATATGTGCATGTAATGATTAAAATATGACACTATATGGTTAAATGATGCAATACTGCATCATCAAAATTTCAATGCAGGAAAAGCCCCAAATTTATAATAAATTATTAAATTTAAAGTGTCATTTTAAAAAAATTCATATTTTTTTGAAATGATGATTTTTTTTAAAAGTTAAAGGGTTAAAGAAAATAGATTTCTAGGAGGGCACTGAGTGACTTTTTTTTGGAAAGGGGCAGTAAGCCAAATAAATTTGGGAACCTCTGTCCTAGATTCATAACATTAGCATTATCCTTGACCTCTCATTCTTACTCACTGTATATATCCAGTCAGGTGCCAAATCTTGCCAATTCTACCTCAATAATATTTCTCTCACATCTGACCTGTTTTCTCTATCCACATAATTACCCCTTTAGTTCAGACCCTTTTCACCTCTCACCAAAATTATTATCCCTGCCTGAAGTCTCTCCCCTCTATCATCTGTTTTATACACTGCTGTTAGAATGATTTTTCTTAAGTTCAGATTTGACCACATATGCCATTCCACACAAAATCCATTGTCTCCCTATTGCCTCTAGAATTAAATATAAATTTTGTCTAGATCTCAAGTAGTAAGCATGTTACATAGGAGATATGTGACAATCTGATTCGGACCTATCTTTCCAGTTTCATTGTATGTTTCTACCCTCTTACACACAGTAATCCAGCCAAACTGGTCTTCTCTTTGCTCCTCATTGCAACGCTCCACCTATTATCTCCAGATGCCTTTGCATTGGCTATCTCCCATGCTTGGAATTCAGTCTTTCATCACCTCTATGTCATAGAATCTCTCTTCCTTCACAACAAAGCTCTAGCATTACCTTTTACCAGAGGTTCTTTAAAAAGGATCATGAACTTAAGAAAAATAATTTGATAGCTGTATTTTAGCATAATCATTTTCCTTTGTGATACTATTTATGTCATGCATTTAAAAAACAGAAAGGAATCATAAGCTTTACCTGACTTCCAAAGGAATCCATGACACAAAGACTTAATCAAGAACACCTATGCTAAATGAAACCTTTCCTGACTATCCTAACTGCTAGTGTCCTCTCTCTCAATACGTAGTATTTATATTTAGTCCTTATATACTTATATATGTACAGGATGTCTCAAAAGTCTCAGTGCAGAAACTCAATGCTGTTTCTATACTGAGACTTTTGGGACACCCTGTATTTTTTCTCTCCTCAGATAGAGTTTAAGCTCCTTGAGACTAAGCATTATTTGTATCCTTTTTATTTGTTTATTGAGTGACTGGCAAGTAGTAGATGCCAAATACAAATGCAGTCAACAG
Organism: Phalanger gymnotis; assembly: GCA_028646595.1. NCBI lineage: Eukaryota > Metazoa > Chordata > Mammalia > Diprotodontia > Phalangeridae > Phalanger > Phalanger gymnotis. The sequence goes on along the minus strand of CM053627.1, from coordinate 156,046,040 downwards.
AAGGGCAGTGTCCTTGGAATCAGGAAGATGGGATTTAAGCCTTGCCTCTGATACATACTAGCTTTGTGACCAGACTACCTCTCAGTGCCCTAGCAGATTCTTTAAGAATCTAAATGGGAGTGTAGAGTTAATCACCACCTTAAGTGGAAGGAGTTTCCACATTCTTTAGACTGATGAATTCATAGGATCAGACCAAAAGGAAAAAATAACTGGGCCTTAGGCAGTGTCTGGCAGAAAACATTATAGTGGAGGATGTCATGGAGGGGCTCCTCCTTCTATTTATACAACTTTACTTCTGTTTCTTCTATATATTTCAACATATGTCTATAAAAATAGTAATCCAACTGGAATGGAACCAGTTAGAAAAAAGAAAATTCTCAGTGTCAATGTAAATTTAAAAAGGCTAGAAGGCCCAAGAGTCTAAACATCAATTCGAAGTTAATTTTCATTTTATTGGCCAAGAAAAAAAACCTATAACCTTTTAATAACCATAATCAGGTCACATGAATCTAATATATACTATAGCTAATGACTCCATGACCTGTGTGGACCCAGCACTGCTGTTACAGTGACTTAAAAAAACGATGACAAGTTTTAACAGGCTTGGAATACTTAGAATAATTTGCTATAATAGTTATTGGTAGATCTAGCAAGCATTTCTTGATTGTACAATATTGGAAGGCACTAGATAAAAATTGAAATAAGGTACTGTGTGTGCTAGGATAACATTCCTCATATGAGATATTAGTCTTTTGAAAAACACTGCCCAAAGTTCTCAGTGAAAACTGATTCTGGTGAGTCATTCTGCCAAACCTAACAAAACTGTTATTGGGAGTTTGGGGTGTGGGATGTCTCAAGGTCTTGATTAAATCATTCAAAGGTAAATTAACTAAAAGTGAACTCACTCTTAAACTAGGAAATAAATCCCTCAAGTCTGAAAATTCTCTTTATCCCAGAAAGGAATTTCCCAGTGTACAAGGACAAAGAAAATGCACAGAGGAAAAGTAAGTAATGATAATTGTTGCCTAGTAGGGTGATAGGCTGACCTTGAGCAAGTTTTCCAGGGGTGGGGATCCTGTGGCCACAGGCCATGAATGGCCTTGAGGCCACAGGTTCCCACCTCTTAGACTATCAATGCCAGGTATTAGTTTCAGAGTCCCTTGGAGTGTATGTGTGTGTATATACAATAAGTATACCCTGAGGCAAAAAAAAAGTTTAGTAATTTCATGAATGAGCAGATTCTGCAAAGCAGACTTTACTAGGTTGAGTCACATATCTTTCAGTGCAGTCAAACTGGCTTTCTTATTGTTCTTCTCACACAGGCCTCCATTTTCAGGCTCCATGTCTTTGTACTAGCTATCTCTTTTGTCTATAAAGCACACCTTCCTCATCTCTGCCTTTTAGGATCCCTACTCTTGGGGGCAGAGCCAAGATAGTGGCTGAAAAGCAGGGACTTGCCTAGGGCTCTCCCCCAGGACCCTCCAAACACCTATAAAAATGTCTCTGAACAAATTCTAGAACTGCAGAACCCACAAATAGTGGAGGGAAGGAGGCTCCAGGCCAGGATGGTTGTTGGGTAAGGTCTATTGCACAAGGAGCTGGGAGTAGAGGGGAGCAGAGCCCAGCATGGGCTGCACTGGTACCAACTAGATTGGGAGCCGCATGGAACAAGCCCTAGCACCCTGGATCAATGAGCTGTGGCAGTTACTAGATTTCTCAACCCACAAACACCAAAGACAACAGAGAAGGTTAGTAGGAAAAAACTGCGGGGACAGAGTGAAAGGATTTGGCAGTTTGGCCACTGCCCTGGGGGCAGCGGAGGTCTGGCCCCAGGCCTACCGGGTGGGAGGAATTAAGTGGTGGATCAGAGCAGGAGTGCAGAGCCTGCTCAGATCTGAGTTGCAGTTCAGGTTGACAGTTCTTGGGGGAAGAGGAGTGCTGGGTAGAAATAGTTCTGAAAACAACGGCACAGCCCCTCAAGCTTGGGACAAAGTAATCTCTACAAGCAGTCATACCCTGACAAAAACTCAAGGGTCAAGTAGTTGGCTGGGAACATGGCAAGGCAGCGAAAATGGACTCAGATTCAGACTCAGACTTTGGAATCTTTCTTTGGCAACAAAGAAGACCAAAACATACAGCCAGAAGAAGTCAACAAAGTCAAAGAGCCTGCATCAAAAGCCTCCAAGAAAAACATGAACTGGTCTCAGGCCATGGAAGAGCTCAAAAAGGATTTGGAAAAGCAAGTAAGAGAAGTAGAGGAAAAATTGGGAAGAGAAATGAGAGTGATGCAAGAAAACCATGAAAAACAAGTCAATGACTTGCTAAAGGAGACCCAAAAAATGCTGAAGAAAGTAACACCTTAAAAAATAGACTAACT
>CM053627.1:156022265-156043163 GCA_028646595.1 Phalanger gymnotis | reverse complement strand
AAGGGGAAGGGGGTGGGGGGAGTGGGTTGACAGAAGGGTGGGCTGACTGGGGAATGGGGCAGTCAGAATATATGCCACCTTGGAGTGGGTGGGAGGGTAGAAATGGGGAGAAAATTCGTAGTTCAAACTCTTGTGAAAATCAGTGCTGAAAACTAAAAATATTAAATAAAAAAAAGGATCCCTAGGCTCCTTCAATATTCAGTTTAAGTGCCTCCTTGGACATGAGGCCTTTCCTTATTCAATTAGCTGCTTAGTTCCTTCCCCTTCAAATCCCTTGGTACCTCTTTTGTAACATTTTAATAAGCCTTCTTATGTATATGTTGTCCCCCCTATAGAATTAAAACTAAGTAATTAAGTATTAAAACTTGTCATGGGTATTTAAAGTCTCTGTTAAGATCACTTCTGGGTCTACATAGGTCATGGACCCATAAGCTATATTGTATATTTAGATTCATGTGATTGGATTATGGTTATTAAAATGTTCTTGAAAGATTTCCCTTCTGTTTATCCCTGGAGCCCTTGTATCTCTAGCAAATAGTAGGTGATTAATAAATGCTTAGTTGATTTATTGGCAGTCCACAAATTGATAATATCATCCATTGATTGTGTGACTAGAAGAGCACTAAGAAAGAATTTCCCTTTGTTTAGGAGTTGATTTATTTCTACCAGAGACTTTGGGAGGAGGACTCTGAATACATCTCAGCTAATAAGTAAAAAAAAAACTTCATGAGAGATTAAAGCTCAGTCTTCTCCAAATGGAGTAACTAAGCTTGAGTTTTTTTTTTTGTATTAAATAAAAATGTTCTATAGATATCTTTTGCTTTTACATCTTCCCTCCCATTCTCCTTACCCAGCACACTATCAAAGAATTTTTTTTTGTTCAGTAAAACTCACCAATTTATCAACCAAATCTGACAATATATACAATCTTCCATACCCATAGTCCCCAACTTCCATAAGGAAAGGCAAGAAGTGCATTTTCCTAGGCCAGGTTTGGTCATTATACTTACTTTTAAAATTATATTAATCTGTATTTACATTTACACTCTATTTACAACATTGAAGTCATTGTATATATTGTTTTCCTATTTCTGCTTCACTTTGCATTAGTTCATATAATTTTCACGTGCTTCTATGAATTCATTTTCATTGTTTCTTATAATTCAGCAAAATTCCATTACATTCATGTACTAAAATTTGCTTACCCATTTCCCAATTAATAGGCATCTTTTTTTTTTCAGTTCTTTGCTACCATAAAAAAGTTTAGTATCTTATCTTACTGGATCAAGCTATTGGAGCTGAGAGCCAATTAAAGGGAGCAGATGGGCCTAAAGTTTATTGGACACAGAACAGACTTTGGTCCTTGAAGCTTACACATCTTCACAGACTGCCAGGAATTACCACCAACTCCCAGAAGCTATCAACAAGGCCCCAGAGACAGCATCTACGATTACCTACAGAAATCAATCGATAAACATTTATTAAGCACATGCTATGCTTAAGGTACTGAGGCACTGTGCTAGGAGTTAGAGATACAGAGACAAAGATGAAGCAGTAGGTGCCCTCAAGAAACCAGAATGCTATCAAATGTAATACCAAAAGCAAAAGTTAAAGTTCCTAAGGTGAACTCCTAAAGGAAATAGCTAGGAGTGAGGTGAGGGAAGTAGGGAAGATGGCCTTAGACCCTGTTAACTGAAAATTCCTCATCCTGTGCTATTCAAGTGATATCTGTCTGTCTATCTATTTATCTACCTACCTACCTACCTATCTATCTATCTATCTATCTATCTATCTATCTATCTATCTATATAGAGAGAGAAGAGTTGAGCTGCATCTTAAAGGATGAGTTAGATTTAACATTCTGGTCAGATGAAAGGTGCAAATGCAAGTTCAGAGGTAGAAATGTCCATGCGGTATTGGGGGAAATAGCAAATAGAGAGTAGTCTGTATTGAGGAGAAGATTTATATTTAGGACGAGTGACTAAAATTACTAAAATGATAGGTTAGGCTATAGAGAATATACCCCTAGATGATTGCTGAGCAATAAAACATAAACTAACTTTTTTTTTTTGAGAACTCAAGATTTTATTTTCATTTTATTAGATGTCAGGATAGTTAACCCACCAATTATATTGTAAAGAAATTGCTTACTGTATATAATCAGGTCATGGTTGTAAGAATTTGATAAACATTGCAAAATGAGACACATTTAAGTTTAATTAGTAGACTCTAAGGTACTAATGTACACAGTATATATGCACAGTACATATCTTGGTGATAATGTATACTGTGTATATCTCGCACATGGTATAAATGAATGTATTTATAAAAAATTAATATGGGAAATCTTTGTATTCTCCTGCTTGCCCAAATTTGCTACCACCCTGATAATTTATCCTATATACATCCTAATGTAAACTCATCTGATCATATTCATGAAGAACAGAAAGAGAGTAAGTATAACCCTCTGTGGAGAGGAAGAGTCATTTCTAGGGTGCATGGGCTCTTGTCTTAGTCTTTTAGGGAGACCAAAGCTAGGCATGCACCCTCACCAGTCAAGTGATGGTAATTCTACTCCCACTCAGAAAAAGCTTATCACAGGATTTGCGAGTTGGAAGGGACCTCAGTTGCAATCTAGTCTAACCACAACTGAAAAAATAATTCCCTCGGTATGTACTGGACACATGGTCATCTAGCCTTTGCTTGAAGATTTCCATGGGAGGGGACCCACTAACATAGGGTAATCCATTTTCACTTTGGGATATTTCTCATTATTTACAACTTGTTGCATTTTTTCCCTTACATTAAGCAAAAATTTAAATCTCCCTCTTTGTAAAATCTTCTTGTTGCTTCTAATTCTGCTATCTGAGGGCAAGCAGAACAAAGCTAATCCATCTTCCAGGACAAAGCCCTTTAAAGGATACTTGAAGACAGTTGTCGTCCTCCTTCCCTTCTCTTGCCATTCTGCCTGGTAACTTAGTCATCACCAGTTCCTTCAGAGTCCTTAGGTGTCATGAACTCAAAGTCTTTGACACACCGTCATCGTTGCCTTCCTCTGAACACCCCTCCAAGCTTATCACTGTCCTATTTCAAGTATGGCACTCGAAATTGAATACAATAGTCCATATGGTTGTCCATTCTTGAAGAGGACCATAATGACATCACTATGTTCAAATCAAGTTACAGTGTACCTGACTGGCTGATCAGACCAACATGAGCTCAGAATGCTCTGCCACAGGTCAGGCACAAATAGCCCATCTGAACATTTGGGGTGGATTCTCTAAATTTGTGTATCTAGCATTTCTTTTGAGCAACTTTAGTTCTGCTTTGCTCATAGAGCACAGCACCTTCTCTGATGAGGGCAGACCTGTGCCAGTGTCTCCCATGTCATGGTCTGCTAGACTATCGTGCCTTCCTCTTAGACACTATGTCTTTCTTAATGAAGCCTAATATTGCTTTAGCTAAGCTCAAGGCCCAAGTATGACATTATAAAAGTCCAGATAACTTACAGCCTTATGGCTATAAGAAAAAGTTGATTGTGATATGAGATCATGGTGACTGAATATTTCTGGATATGTAATTACTCTGGCTGTAATTTGAAGTTGAAATATTTTTGAAGCTATGTAATTTTGTTTCATTAAAGGTGATCCATTTAAACTAACTGGGATTAAACTCATTTTTATGAATGAATGAAGAAATGAAGGAAGGAATGAAAAGGCATTTATTATGTGCTTATATATGCCAGGCATTGTGCTAAGATGGGAATACAAATTCAAGAAAGCAGTCCCTGACTTAAAGGAGTTTACATTCTACCAGGAACAGAGCAACACAGACAGAGGATCTGGAATCAGACGGGTAGAGGTGGCAGCAGAGCGTACGTACTTGCTGGCATACTTCAGAGACAGCTATGAAATGGCATGATGATCTGTCTGAGGGTGGGAGGTCCAGTGGAAGAAGAGGGACAAAATGAAGGCAGCATGGTTTGGGGATGGTGAAGAAGTGGTATAATAGGCTGCTTCGTGAAAGCTGAACATATCAGAGGCCAAATCACCTGTCCATCAACCAATAAGCACTTACTAAATGCCCAATATGTGTTGGGCACTGTGCTAGATCTTGTGGATTCAAAGACAAAACTGCAAATCCTTACCTTTGAGGAGATTACATTCTATCAATGAAATCCAGGTATACCCATTTGGGGTTTGGAAAAAAGTGGTCAGTGTATCTGTGTCCCACTTAGGTTTCTAAAGGCTATAGTAGACCAGATACTCTAGCCATTTGCATAGGCCTTATTATTAGATGGTGTTGGTCCTAAAAATGATTACCTTTTAATGCTCCTAACTTAGTCTGGGCAGCCCGAAGAGAAGCTGATTGTCTCTTTTACCTCTCTCCCATGAGCAACAGTTATGTCTCTGTGTTCTCTGTTCTGGTCCAGAGACACATATGAGCAGAACACCTATGAAGCACCCACTGTAATGGGGTGGGCCCCAGAGAGGAGCCCAGTAACTCTTCTGGCTTGATATTATTATCATCTTTCTACCTAAGATAAGCCTCTTTCTCCCCAGGCTGGAGCCCACTTGTTTTTCTCCAGGTCTCTTCTCTTGAAGATGCTGGAGTGACAAGGGTATGAAGCTTACACCTGACAAATCTGATCACTATTCCCAAATGCCAACTTTGAACTGTTATGCTTAAATACCACTCTGCAACCCTTATTCAGGTTTATCATTCACAACTGCCAGCCCACAGCTGTCAGCACTTCTAAAACCAAAACTATGATTCTTACTTGAAAAAGAGCCCCCTTTCCCAACCTTTGCTCAGGGTGCATTATATTTGAATCACAGCCCTGTAACCAGAATTCTTTAAAATCAGCTCAACCTTTCACATAAATAGTAAAAAACAAAGGTGGTAAATAAGTCACTGAAATATGAAGAAAAAGAAGAAGAGAAGAAAAGAAGAAGAAGAAGAGTCAGGTGTTTTAAACTAGCTTACCAGCTAGAGGTTTTTGGAGTTTGTGAGAGAGGCAGACAGGAAGACCAGCTGACTGGACCTCACAGGGATTCTGCTCCTTGATAAAGTGACCTTAGATCCAGAATATCTTTAGCTTTTCAGGATCGGTAACTAGATTTTATCTGTTTGTGAAGGGTAAGCATAACCTAGAGACAATTCAAGCCAGCTCAACTCACAAGAAACTGATACCAGCAGGCAAATGTATTCACAAATAATAGGATCAATATCTGACCATTGGTTGCACAGAGTGTTTCTCTGGGCAGCTTCACCAAGGAGACTAAATTACAGATTAGAAGGTGATAGGGAATTATAGCAAAAAGAGTTGCTTTCATCGATAGAATAGTTGCTGGAGTTTACAGGGAAGCACATATAACTCACTCTGAGGAAGAAATTTCTAGCAATCACAGCTCTCAAGAATAGAGTTCATGAAGTAGTGAGTTCTTGGTTACTAAAGGTATTCAAGCAGAAGGAGCATGACTACCTGTAGTTAATGATGATTTGAATTAGTTCTTCAGAGAATCACAGTGCATCTTCATATATCCTCTCTATTTTCTTTTAACCCAGATTCCATGATCCAATGAATTAATGTTCTTTCAGAATGTTTTCATAATGCTAGATACATTAACTAGTGCCAGTCATCAAAATCAGAAGATATTTCCTTCTAGATAGTGTTAGGAAGCCACATATTAATTTAAAAGTGTTACTGAATTTATAGTAGTATTTTGTCATTCTGTGTCTTTCCAAGCAATAGATAATGATAGTCCAATTACTATTATTCATTCAAGGGGCATTTATTAAGTGCTTACCGTGCTAGGCACTGACCTCAAAGCAGTCTTGACCTCAAGAGCTTATATTTTATTGGAATGGAAAGTAACATGTACAGAATAAGTTGAAAACATCTGCAAAGTATATTTCGTGGAGAGAAATACTAACAAAAAACCAAAAAGTGAAGAGAACATTAACAATAGGAAAAGCCTTATTTAGGTGATGTTTGAGCTGAGCCTTGAAGGAAAATAGGGGTTCTAAGAGAAGTGAAGACGGAGCATTGCTGTTATGGCTGATATGCCTATTCTAGGCCACAGAAGTAGGAGATGCAATGTCTTATATGGAAACTAGCAAGTAGGCTGGTTTGGCTGCAATGTAGAGTGCATTGGGGAATTAATGTTTATTAAGGCTGGAAAAATAGGCTAGATCCCAATTATAGAGGGCTTTAAATGCTATTGTATTTTCTCTGAGAGGAAATAACAAGGAACCAATAAAGCTTTTTGAGTAGAGGAGTTACTTGGTCAGATCTAAACTTTAGGATTATAGCTTTGACAGCTATGTGAAAGATGTATTGGAAAGGAGACAGACCAGAATCAATAAGACCAATTGCTATTGCAATAGTGTAGAGAGGTGATGATGACCTAAACTATAGTGGTTGTGATATAAATACAGAGAAGAGGACAAATGAAAAAAATGTTCTAGAGATAGAAACAATAAGACTTGGCCACTGACTGAATTGGAGATGACAGTGAGGTGAGGGAAAGTGAAGAGTCAAGAATGACTCCTTGGTTGCAAACCTAGTGATTGGAAGGATGGTAGTACCAATAGACATAAAGACATTACAAGGGGGGAGGGGTTAAAGAAAGGTAATGGGTTCCATTTTGGATGAGTTAAATATATGAGTTATCTGGCAGGGGTGGGCAACCTGTGGCCTCTAAGTGAGGAAGGGATTAAACATGGTATAGTGGATAGAGAATTGGCCTCAAAATGTAGTAGCTAGAAATCTAGGTTAAAGTCCCTAGACTAAGTCTCTGATGCATACTGGCTATGTGACTCTGGTCACAACTCTCTAATGTTGTTGAGAACCAATGACATCAGAAAGGTGATGTGTGGACTGCAAGTGAATTGGATTTAAGTGAGGCAGAACTGTGCAGAGTCATCAGCCTCACTCTCTCCTTCACAGTCATCAGAGTCCAGTGGCAAGACATAGGTCGAGATGAGGTGATAGCCTCAGATGCAGAGGGAGACCTTGGTCTTTTTAAGTTAAAATCTTTCCCAGGTCTCAGTTTGTCTGAGGCAATGCCCATGCAATATTTAAAGGCTAGGTAAGAAATGAGGCAAAAGATGGCTTAGTTTGTAAGTTGCAGAGAAAGTACCAACCTGTATTAGTAGAGAGAGTTTCTTCATTAGGAGCTCTCTATACCAAAGAAATAACAAATCAAGTTCTTTCTCATGCAGAGTAATTTAAAGAGGATGAGTGTACTAACAGCTAAGGGGAAAGTCACTTAACCTTCTAATTCCCAGAATACCCCTTTAAAACTATTAATTGCTCTCCAGTTTCTAGTCTGAATTATTCAAGGGAGCCTCCTCATTAGCAAGTTCCCTGTACCAATGAAGAATCCCGATTTCCAAATGAGGAGATGGGTTGTATGAGTACTTAAAACCTGTCTTTTGGATTGGATCCATCCCAACAGCCCCAAAGCCTACCAGTTATCAAACTTTCACTTTTACCAGAGTTGCTAAGAGGCTGATAAACTGAACTTCTCCCTCTTCTCCTCTCCTCTGGTAAGGAAGCTGCACTAATGAAAGATCAAAGTCAACATTTGCTCTGCAGAAGGGAAATAGGAGATAAAAAGATTCCCAGATAACCAGCCAGCTGGAATAATTAGCCCCCATAAAATCAAGACTGGATTGTATCTAAATGTATTTCTGCTCATGGAAAGTATAAAGTTCAGACCATACATAAATGAGAGGCAGGTTAGTGTAGTGGAAAAAGTAATAGACCAATAGAGGATGTGTCAGGTCTCATTTGTCTCCTTAACTATGTATTAGACCCAGGACAAAGTTAACTCTGACAGGGTAAAACTTGCCTCTTCCTAGGGATTCTCCTTGACCCTTTAATTTGGCACTGAGAACAATCAATCAGCCAATCAATGTGGTTTCCTTTAAGAGTCTAGCTCTGTGCTAGGCACTGGAGATACAGAGAAAGAAACAAAAGAGTTGCCACCCTCAGGATTTACATTTTTCTTTTTAGTGATTAGGAGGTTTCTTTTCATATGGTTGTTAATAGTTTGCAATTCTTCCTTCGAGAACGTTTTTATTCATATCCTTTGGCCACTTATCTATCAGCCAATGACTCGTGGTCTCATATATTTCTGTTTGCTGTCTATTTATCTTGGATAGAAAACCCCATAACAGAGATATTTGATACAGTTTTTTTCCAGGTCTGTAACGTACCTTCTTGTCCTAGATGCATTAGCTTTGTGCAAAGACTTTTTAATTTCATGTAACTAAAACTATCTATTTATCTTTTGTATTGCACTATTCCTCCTCCACCCCCCCTTTTTTTTTTGTTAAGAATTCATCTCCCTTCCATAGCTGTGGGCCTTTATATTTATACTGCCTCTTGGGCTTACGATGTGTGGGGTCAGACAGAATCTTGGGGCCCATTCTGCCCCTTTTGAAGCAAGGGAAGTGGAGAATATAGACTTGTTACTGCTGAATTGGCACAAGGCGGGTAGGAGAATCCTTTAGTCTCTTGAGCATAAGCAGAATAGTTCTAAATGAGGACTGCTCTACTTATGTACTTACTGGCCTTTGCAGCCCTCTGAGGGAATGTATCTGGGCTCTCACTAAGGCTATTCTGATTATAAGAAATCACTTCTAAGCAGACTCTTTTAGGAGTGAACAAAGCCTCCCTGCCAGTGACTGAATAATATGCCAGTCCCTGGGAAGGGATTGTCCTTTCTGGCCAAGTATCTGAAGTGTGTGAGCCAGAGGGGTAATGTAAGCCACTGATTTGGCGACTGCATTCTTGCACTGAAGCCATATTAAGAAATGGTTCTAGGACAGAATTGTTTTTTGGTAGAGGGATGGGAGTGGGAGGGTGAGGGTGGGGTGGAGGAGGTTAGTGGAAGCTTCTTTCTCTTCCAGCCTTCCAGATGGGCGGGGCAGGTATAACTTGAGATATTCCAGGAAGCAATCCTCAAATTTCTTCTACCAGCCTGTCACTGATATGAATCAATCAACAAATATTAATTAAGCAGCCATGTACTATGTGCCAGGTCTTATGCTGCATGCCTGGGATTCAAAGTCAAAAGCAAAAACAATTTCTTATCTAAGAGGCTTATAGTCCAGCCAGGAGATACATACTGTGCATATGTATAGGGATACACAAAATAGATATAAGGAGCTTTTGAGAGGAAGACCCCTGCAGCAAAAGAGAAGGGGAATCAGGTGAGGTCTCATGAATAAGTCCGAGCTTGAAGAAAGCTAGAGATTCTAAGAAGAGGAGGAATGATAGGTAGTCTGCTATAAAGAACTCATAGAAGGCCAGACTTCTTGGCTGGACTCCAGTCTTCCTGGAGGGGGAGTAATGTGTAATAAGTTTACCTCTGTAAGAGGGTCCATTGGAGCAGTTCTTGATCAATTTGAGGAGTTCCCCAAACATTTGATGAGGTTTCAGAATATGGGCCTATGTTTGGAGGCAACTGAAGTCACATCCCTATAAGAATATAGGTGTGTCTATGGGAAATTTGCTGATAAGAAACATGGAACTCCTACTGATTGACCTTGAAATTCACTTGTCACTAGGAGCACTAGGTTCTATACTTTATTGTATCACTGACTACCTATGTGACCATGGTCAAGGCTTTTCATCTTCCTTGGTCTCAGTTTCCTTATCTTTAAAACAAAAGGAGTTAGACTGAGTGACCTCTAAGATTCCTTTCAGCTCTAAATTTTTAAGCTTCAATCACAAATACAACCTTAATGTAAGTAAATTTATTGAGTCTTTAAAAAAAATAAAAATAAACCAAACACTTGACAGTTAATTTAATCTGAGTTCTCTATAGCAGAGGTTCTTAGCCTAGGATCTGCATACCTCCAAGGGGATGGTGAATAGATTTCAGGAGGTCTATGAACTTGGATGGGGGGGGGGGAATTATATCTTTATTATATTATTTTATTTTGTACATTTAGAAACATGCTGAGTGGAGGTCCAAAGGCCTCCTATCAGACTGCTTAAAGGGGTCCATGACATAAAAAGGTTAAGAATCCCTGCTCTAAAAGAATGAGATATGTTTTCATGGAAAGAAGAGAAGAAATAGAGTAGGACCAGAGATAGGGCACTGTTTGAAGATAGTGGGCCCAGATGAAACACTGGACAGGTATACTCTAGCTGATCAGAGGATAGAGCCAGTGTACCCGGGAGGAAAAAGTGCAAAAAGGCATGGAAGCAAGTAGGAAGACAACGGAGCCTACTTTACCTACATCTTTACCTACTTTACCTATTTCTCTACTTTTCATACGGTTGGCCTTGCCCTCCATGCTTGGAAATCACAATTAGCCTCCCTGGTACTCAGAGGAGAATCAGGTTTATTAAAGCCAGGCTCCGGCAGTGAAAAATTAAGGACAAGATGGTCTTTGAAAAACATTAATTTTCTTTACAGTTTCTTTTCCTTGGAAAAACAAAAACAGACTCTTTTGGTTTTAAGTCAAAAAAACTGAGCCCTTAGAATGAATAAATAATTAGCATTTTGAGTCTGGACCTGACTGACCTTTAACATAATACCATCCCTTCCTGTAAGCATTTCTCGCCTGTGATTTTTCATATCTTTTTAACTATTTAAAAAAATATAATGAGAGATATAGAGGGCTAATTAGATCTAGTTAAACAGAATTATTGTTAGAAAATTATGGCAGAAAGCGTATTGTCTATGGTGTTGGACTTCAAATCTGCAAAGCTGTTGACATTGCCTCCTACTGTGACCATGGGCAGGGCACTTAACCTCCAAGGGCCTTGGTTTTCTCATTTGAAAAATAAGGGAGGTTGACTGCGTAGCCTATAAAGCCCCTTAAAATTAATGCTTTATCTCTTTGTTATGATATTTGTGCATTTATTCTTTTTCATCTGATTTCTGTCCCAGTGACTTGATTGAAAATTGCTTTCTCCATGATCACCAACACTCTCTGCATTGCTAAATCCAATTGCCTTTTTTTTTTCCGAGGGGGAAAGGCAGGGCAATTGGGGTTAAGTGACTTGCCCAAGGTCATAAGTAATTTAATAAGTATTTCAAGTGTCTTTGGCTGGATTTGAACTCAGGTCTTCCTGACTCCAGGGCTGGTTCTCTACTCACCACTCCACCTAGCTGTCCTAATCCAATTGCCTTTGCCATCCTTCTTGACCTATCTGCCGCATCTAACACTATTAACCCCTTCACCTTTTTTCGTAGAGTCTCCTCCCTGAGTGTTCCAACACTGTTCTGACTCAATTTTCCTCCTTCCTGGCTGACTCATTTTCCTCTGTCTCCTTTGTGGAATATCTTCCATGTGCCACTCCCTCTTCACAGGTCATGTCCTGTATCTTCTCTTTTTCTATTCATCTTCTTTATCAGTACTTATAGGTTCAGTTATCATCTCTATGAAGATGACTCCCAAATCTTTGTATCCAGATCAACTTTCTCTTGAACTTTAGTCCTATATCACCAACTGCCTGCTGGACATCCCCGTCTAGATGTCTCATAAGCATCTGTCCCCTTCTCAGTATCCTCCATGACCATTCTAGTTTAAGCCCTCCTCCACTCTCACTTTTACCATTGCAAGAGCCTAACTGCTTCCCCTGCTTTCAGTCTCTCCACTCTCCAATTCCTCCTCTACACAACTGCAAATCAATATTCCTAAAACATAGGTCTGACCTTGTAGGTCATTCTTATGCTCCAGAGTCTCCAGGGGCTCCCTGTTGTCTCCGAACTCAAATACCCTTGTTTGGCATTTAGGGCCCTTCATAATCTGACTGCAGCCTAATTTTCTGGGTTGGTTATACATTGCTTTCCCTCCTGCCCTTGATGTTCCAGCCAAGCTGGCTTATGTGCTGTTTCCCAGACATGACATTCCTTCTTCTGCCTCTGTGACTTGGCATAGGCTGTTCCCCATGCCTGGAATGTATTCTGCTCTCACCTCTACCTCTTGGAACCACCACTTGCTCCTCTCAAGTCTCAGCTCAAGTACCACCCCCTTCCAGAGGCTTTTCTTAATTGGCCCAGTTACTTGTATCTCTTTCCCTGCTGAAATCACTTTGTATTTACTTTGTATATATTTTACTTTTCCTTTTGCGTGTTACCTGTGTCCTCCCAGTTCAATGTTGTCTGAACTTTCTTTTATCTTTGTAACTCTAGGATATAGCACAGTGCTGGGTACATAGTAAGTACTTAGTAAACGTATATCATTAATTGTTGCAGAAATTTGTAATAGTGTTGTTTAGGGGCACTGAGAGGTTAAATGACTTTTCCAGGGTCACTCAGCCAGTATTTATCAGATGGAGGACTTCATTCATTGAATAAACATTTATTAAGCATCTACTATGTGCCAGGCACTATGCTAGGCTCTGGGGATGCAAAAAGAGGCAAAAGATAAGTCTCTGCCCTCAAGGAGCTTACAATCTAGTGGGAAAGGCAACATGTAAACACAACTATACAAAGCAAGCTATGTACGGGATAAATAGGAAATAATTAAAAGAAGGAAAATGAGAGGGGTTAGGGAAGGCTTCCTATAAGATGTAGGATTTTAGTTGGAACTTAGAAGAATCCAAGATGGTCAATAGTTGGAACAGAGGAGGAAGAGGGTTCCAGGCATGGGGAACAGGTAGATAAAATGCTCAGAGTTGAGAGATAGAGTGTCTTATTCATGGAACGTTATAATTTAGTGGAAATTATAACATGCTGTGAATCAAAGTCCTGGGTTTGAGTCTCACCTCCACCATTTTACTAGTTGGGAACCTTGGGAAAGTCTTTCACCACTTACCTGAGCCTCATTTTACTGATCTGCAAAATGAGGATAAGAATTGTTGTATTACCTACCTCACAGGGTTTCTGGAGGAATATGGATAATGATTGAACAAAGGACACTGAGAAGGGTCAATTATACAGATAGGAGGAGAACTATCGTGGAGTAGCATCAAGAAAGCCCACAGAGGACTGGGCCTTATGAGTCTTAAATTGGTGGATATGAGCTGGACCCTTGCTGCTACTTAGTGATACTTTTACTCTACCTAAAGGTGTTATAATTATATAATATATATGTGTGCATGTATGTATATACACACATATAATATTTAATTTATATAATTTAGTTTAAATTGATATAATTTCCCACAAATTCTTTTCCAAACCTTTTTCTTCTCTTGCCTCATTCCCAACTACAGACAAACTCACCTCCTATTTCTTTGAAAAGACTAAGGCCAAAAGAAATGAGCTATCAGTCCCATTCCTCTTTTCCTCAGTCCTATTACCCATTCTTTCCTCCTCTTGGGTGACAGAACAACCTTCACTTACGGCTAATCACTCCTTCTGCTGTTTAACCTGTCCCCTTCCCACAATTACTGTTGGACCTTGTATCAGGAGTACAAACCAAAACCCCCCACTT
Organism: Phalanger gymnotis; assembly: GCA_028646595.1. Taxonomy (NCBI): domain Eukaryota; kingdom Metazoa; phylum Chordata; class Mammalia; order Diprotodontia; family Phalangeridae; genus Phalanger; species Phalanger gymnotis. The sequence continues at coordinate 156,029,753 of CM053627.1, read as the reverse complement.
TAAAAAATATTTTATTTTATTTTACTATCCACTTTATATTTCTTATCTTGGCTAGATGCCTGAGGATACAACAAATGAGTGACAGGGTCTTTGTCTTCAAATAGTTTATAATCTATTAGGTTTATCTATGGAATCTTAGAACCAAAAAGACCTTTGAATGGCTTTGATGGATCCAAGCCCTTCATTTTACAAATGAAGAAGGTAAGGCTCAGAGCCGGCAAAGTGACTTGCCAAAGGTCATACCTATAATTAGTGCCAAAGCTAGGGCCTGAAATCTAGTCTCCTGACTCTCAGTTCATTATCCTTTCCAATCTACCACATTGCTGTTCTCAGAAGGAAGTGATGATTTGATGGAAGAGATCGATAGGAGATGGGTCTGGTCTTCCAAACATCACAACAGTAATCATTTACCTGTAGTGCTTTACAGACGTTTCTTATTTTATCCTCAAAACAACCCTGGAAGATGAGTAGTATTATTATCCCTATTTTACAAATGAAGAAACTGAGATGCACAACCAAGAGAACATTGTATGCAAAAACAACAGTATTGTTAAGAGATAACTCTGGAGTTTTTGTTTGTTTATGTTTTTTTGGTGAGGCAGTTGAGGCTAAGCCACTTGCCTAGGTTCACACAGCTAGTAAGTGTTAAGTGTCTGAGGCTGGATTTGAACTCATGTACTCTTGACTCCAGGGCCAGTACTCTATCCACTGTTCCACCTAGCTGCCCCAAGTGTCATTCTGAATGACTAAGCTATTCTGAGTAATATGAATGTTCAAATCAACTACAAAGGACTTATGATGGAAAATGCTATCGACCTCCAGAGAAAGAACTGGTATGTGGAAGTATGTATCGTAATGCTCCATGCACAGATCTATATCAGATGTTGGCCTTCTTTAATGTAGAGTTGAGAGGGAGGGAGGGAGGGAGGGAGACAATTCCGAATTCAAAATGTAACAAAAAAATAAAATAAATATATTTTTGTAAAAAACAACTGAGAGAGGTTGTGTGACTTGCCTAGGGCCACACAGTTAGTGTTTGAGATCACATTCAAACTCAGGTCTTCCTGACTTCAGACCCAGTAATCTATCCACTGAGCTACCTTGTTGAGTATGAATTATTAACAAAAATTCTTTGTGATCCTTTTTGAAGATTTAATAAAATTTAATGGGGGAAAAATAGCATTTTATTTCTATCTCTCTTTGTCTCTCCTCCCCACCCCTGTCTGTCTCTATCTCTCTGTCTCTGTGTATGTATGTATACACACATACACACATATATGCATATAAACTAACATTATCTTTTCAGAAATTTTTAAGGGATTCATCAGCAAATATATAGAAAGATAGCTAGTAACTTGTGTTATTTCAAGTAGCCTGGGTTTTTGTCTTTATTTGCAGTTGACAATTCACAAATAGAACATTTTGAACATTGTTCACACTTTGAGGACTAAGCAAGTGCCTGTTAAAGAGAAGTGAAGAGTACAGTAATCCTGTTTCCATTTCAAGCCTTCTGGTACCTCAAGGGCCTAAAACTTAATTGCAGTTGTCCCTGGCTCTTGTGTTCTCTAGCCCTGCCATACCAGATGTCCTTCGTAAATATTCAGTAACAATAATAATGTTGATTTTGCTTGAAAAGAAAAATCTGTACTTGTGTTTTCATTTGGTATGGAAAGCTCCCAGTGGAAAAAAAATTCTCTCTACTAATGCAGATAACTTTTTTAAAAAAATATAGTCTTAGAGTATTATCTGGGACATTAAGAAGTTAAGTGATTTGCCCAGAGTCACACAAACAATGTCTCAGAATTAGAACTTAATCCAGGTCTTTCTTTTCTTAGTTCTTTGCCACACTTCTCCTCTAATAATGTTTATAATTATGGCAAGCCAGTGAAGATTCACTGAGAAACAAAGGTTTTCTAAAATGATACCAGACTCCTCCTCTCCTCCTCTTCCTTTTTTCTTCTCCTCCTCCTCTTCCTTTTCTTCTTCTTCTTCATCTTCCTTCTCTTCTTCTTCTTCCTTTTCTTGTTCTTCTCTCTCTCTCTCTCTCCCTCTCCTCCCCCTCCCTCTCTCTCATGCTCTCTCTCATATGCAGCGACAAATTAGCCACATCTTCTCCAAGTTATGTTGTTGTTAGTAGAAAATCTGTCTGCACTGTATTTCAGGAGGACTGTAGGAACCTGGGTCATGTCCCACAGCCCAAACCCATGGTAATGAGGTAAATGAACTTGCCTCATATTTTATAGAAAATATTGAGACCATTTGCTGTGAGCTCCCTCTTCTTTCCTCTTCTTCATTTCCTATCGCTCACATGCCTTCTGCCACTATCTCCTCCTTCACTCCACCTCACATGACAAGTGACCTTACTCCTTACCAAGGGTAATCCCACTACCTAATCAAACAATCCCATTCCATCTCCTCCAATGGATTTGCTCCCTCTGTCATCCCTTCTCCATCATTTATTTTCAATGTCTTCGTGTCTCCCACTTCATTATCTACTTCTTACAAACATTCTCATGTCACCCTCACCTTGAAAAATACCCTCACTTGCTCCTTTCAACCCCACTATCATCCTTAGTCTCTTCTGTTCTTGGTAGCTAAACTTCTTGAAAACTCTAACAAAAAGGCTACGTGCTTCCATTTTGTCCCCTCTCTTTCTCTTCTTTTTTTTTTTTTAGTTTTTTTTTGGAGGGGGGGGGTAGAGCAATTGGGGTTAAGTGACTTGCCCAAGGTCACACAGCTAATAAATGTGTCAAGTGTCTGAGGTCAGATTTGAACTCAGGTACTCCTGACTCCAGGGCGGTGCTTTACTCTCTATACCACTTACCTGCCCCTGATTTTCTTCTTAATCCCATCACAATCCAGCTCCTGACCTTATCATTCCACCAAAACTGTTCTCTCCAAAGTTACCAATTATCTCTTAGTTGTGAAATCCAGTGACCTTTTCTCAGTCTTCCTTCTACTTGACCTTTATGCAGCCTTTGACACTGTTGATCACCTTTCCTCTTTGATACTTTCTTCTCTCTAGGTTTTTGTTTGTTTGTGGTCTTTCCCAATAGATTGTGGGCTCCTTGAGGGCAAGGACTGTCTTACTTCTTTTTATATCCCCAGTATGTGGAATATAGTAGGCACTTAATAAATGTTTGACTAAATAATAATAATAATGTCATATAGTGTTTACTTGTGTGCCAGGCACTAAGCTAAGTGCTTTACAAATATTATCTCATTTGATCCTCTCATCAACCCTTGGAGATCAGTATTAATATAACCCCCTTTTACAGATGAGGAAACTGAGGCAAACCAGGATTAAATGACTTGCTGAGAGTCACACAGCTAGTAAGTGTTTGAGGTCAAATTCAAATTCAGGTCTTCTTGACTCCAAGCCACGTATGTGCTACACTTAGCCACCTAGCTGACTTCTTCCCTGCTGTGAAGGTGGAGGAGCTCTTCTGAACAGAAGTAGGCGCATGGGTTGTTTGGTGAACCCACATTGTGCAATATAATCATAGATTGCCATTGAGGTTTAAGATTTCTTACCGTTTTTGTTTTTATTTGCTTATTTATCTATCCATCCATTCATTCATTTGGATTTTCTTCATCCATTCATTTATCTACCCATTCATTCTTTCATTCAATTATTATTATCATTATAGCAATGGGGTGGGCCCAGTATTCTTTCTGAAGCTTCTTCTTTTGAAGAGGGAAGTATGGGTTCATACTAGCTACAGAAAAGGCTCAGTTAATCACGTAGTAATTTAAGGAAGTAGATACATCATTGATCCTGACTTCCTATATGCCTTCGCCTATTTCCAGGAGCAACTATGGAAGGTAGAAGGACTAGAGTGCTAAACCTGGAATTAGGAGAATTTGCTTGAATCCCTTTGATATTATGTGATCATGGACATTGCTCAACCTCTTTGAGACTCAGTTCCCTCATCTATAAAATGGGAAGAATAAGACCTATAGTATTTACTTCAAGATTGTTATAAGAGGTGTTTTGCATGCTTTGAAACATTATATAGTTTGTTAGTTTTTATTATTACAGGTAAGCCCAAGGACTGCAGCAGGATGTAATGAAAAGAGTACTGGAGGTGGAGTCAGAGAACCTGGATTCATATCTTGATTCTTCCAGTTGCTCCCTGTCTGACATTGGACCATTTGCTTTATTTCTCTAGGTCTGTTTTCAACTCCGTAAAATGAGAGGATTTGATTAGGTGATGTCTAAGGTCCCTTCCAACTCTAAATTTGCTATCCTATGAATTGTCTTCTTGCTGACATAATGATATACTGAGAGAATCAAATTGATTCCATTTTGTACCATTGCTGACATTTTGTATAGTTACTAAAGTTAAGTTTTGTGTCCCTGAGCTGAGTTTAGTTTGTTTGTTTGTTTTTTTCCCCGGTAAATCATGTCATTTCAAGGAAATCAGGTAATATTGTATCTCCAGTTGATTTGCAGGATGCAAGTGGATGTGATCAATCGATGCTCCCAAATACTGGAAAATCCCTAAGTCTAACAATAGAAAATCTAAAAATAGTAACTGTACTTTACTACCAGAACCCTTTGTAATTCTTTCTTCAGGGTCTTTGGGCCTGATGAGGGGCCTTGGAACCAATTTGTTTTGCAACTGTATGCCTTGCCAATAAATCACATTGCTCAGACTTTGTTTCCTCAGTTATTGTAAAGTTACTTGTGACAGTTTTGGTGAGGCCAGTCAAGAGGGGACCCTGGGGAAAGGACTCACACGTACAAAAATATTTATAGCAGCTTTTTTTTTGTGGTGGCAAAGAATTGGAAATTGAGGGAATGTTCATCAATTGGGGAATGGCTGAACAAGTTGTGGTATGTGAATGTAATGGAATGCTATTGTGCTATAAGAAATGATAAGCAGGCAGACTTCAGAAAAAACCTGGAAAGACTTATATGAACTGATGCTGAGTGAAATGAGCCCAACCAGGAGAATATTATACACAGTAACAGCCACATTGTGCAATGACTGATCTTAATAGATTTAGCTCTTCTCAGCAGTGCAAGGATCTAAGACAACTTCAAAAGACTCATGATGGAAAATGCTATCCACATCTAGAGAAAGAACTTGGGAATCTGAATGCAGATGGAAGCACACTATTTGCTCTCCTTTTCTTTTGCAGTTTTATTTTGTTTCTTCTTTCTCGTGGTTCCTCCCGTTAGTTCTAATTCTTCTTTACATCATGACTAATGTGAAAATATGTTTAATACGAATGTGTGAGTAGAGCCTATATCAGATTGCACGCCATCTTGGGGAGGAGAGAGGAGATGGTGGGAGAAAATTTGAAACTCAAAATCTTCTGAAAGTAAATGTTGAAAACTAAAAATAAATATATTATATATATGTACATACACATATACATATACATATGTGTGTATATATATGTATATGCACATATATATATACATGGGGTGGCCTCTCTGAGGAACCACTGAGAGCAGTTTTTCTACTGCAGGAGTTCTCTGAAGAAGACTGCCTCAGAGGTCAGACTCTCCTTCAATTTCATATCTTCTGAGCCAAGGTAAGCCTCTACTTAGTTGGGGAAGAGCTAGCTAAAGTAAGTTTCTACATTATTGGGGAAGTCCCTTTAAGGGAATAATGGGATCTGATATTAACATACAGAAAAGAACTCCCCTGGAAAGACTTCTTATAGCTTGGGACCAGGGGAAGTTCCTGGTGGAGCTGGGAATGATTAAGAAGCATGCAGTTATAGAATATGAAATTTGGTCTAAAACTGTGAGGGATTCAGCTGACAATTTGTTTTGGCCTCAAATTGGTACCTTTAAGTCCTATAAATTAAAAGATTTAAGGCTAGCCATAGGGGATAAACATCTGAACCAGACAGAATATTGCTGGGCTACTTTTTCTGATGGCATATTCCCAATAAACATGCTGCTATCTTTATTTTGTCCTAACTCCTCCTTCTCCTGCTCCTTTGCAACCCCTTCCAGCTGCTACTTGTTTTGCTACCACTGCCATGCCTTAACCACCCTCTGCATTCTCATCCTATTCTCCTTCTGAATTAACTGAAGACTTAATTTCTCTTGAACATGAGGGGCCTGTCCCTCCTCAAGAACGGTTCATATATAATCCAGCGTACCCAGGCCAGAGGGTCACAATTAGGAGTCATCAGCCTTCCAGTCATTCTGATATTTTTACCTGGAGAAAGGAGAATTTCAGGCCATCTTTAGGGGTTATAATCCTACTTTGGGAGATGTAGTTGACCTGATAGAAACCTTACTTCCCTGCCCCCAAAGAATTGCCATTATTGAAACTGCTAATTGGAAAACTCTGGCAGGAGAGAGGGGACCCTGGTCCTTCGGGTCTCCCAAACTGTCATTTAAAGGACATATCATAGGACATATCAAGGACATGATTATGCCAGGCTACTTCAGGGCTAGAGAATCATTAGTTAAAGGTATGGAGGCGTTATGCTATCCACTCTGAAAACTGGAGTAAATTCTAGGAGACAATTCAAGAAGAAAAATAAATCTCTAACCACTTTTATGATAGTTTGTGTAAAAGTGACAAGATGATATGAACGTCTAGATCCATTCAACCCACAAGATACTAGAATTGTAAATTCAGCCTCTGTCAGTCAATCCCAACCAGGCATACTAAAGTACTTTCACAAAAGTTGCCCAGGGTGGCATGAAAAGCCAGAGCATTGCTCAATATGTTTAAGAAGGAAAAGATAAGGAAAAAGAAATCTGAGTCAAAGGGCTAAACCACCATCCTTGTCCCTGTGCAGGTTTTGTCAGGAACTCATGAGTCTTGTGAATGCTTTTACTGACACAAGGAGAGCCATATTGCCCAAGAATATAGAAAAAAAAAATGAGACCTCATGAATAAAAATAGAAATGGGGTGGGAAATGCCCAGGGGAATGCAGATGCATAAAGGTGCAGGTGGAAAGATGTTTCAACAATCTGGCTAGCAGCTTCTGTGGGGGGGGAAAGATCCACCCACCACCAGCGCCCAGAAAGCTGCCGGACAGCTAGAAAACCTAGGTTCTTTTGATCTGCCTTAATAAGGAGAGCAAGGTTAAGGGGTTGGCAAGCTTACTTTAATTCAGCACATAAATATCATTAACTTAGTTCAGGGGAAAAAGCCAAAAAATACAAGCAAATTACAAACATCAACAGACAGACCTTGCCTGATTCAAATCCCAATACATAGTTACCAGAGTTCAACAAAGTCTCAGCATCTGGGTTTACAGGCTGGAGGGCTCCTTAGCTACAGCTGCCTGGAGTCTCAACATCAACACCATCTCAAGAGCCCTTAAACAAATTACAAACAGACAGACCCAATACAATTCATAGTTACCAAGGAACCATCAACATCTGAGTTCAGCCGGGAGCTCAACAAGGCGGGCTCAGAGTCATGCGCCACTCCTGCTGCATCTCAGAGCTCCAAGGAAGAAGAGGCCAACCCCTGGCTTTTATATCTTTTTCAGCATCAGGG
>CM053627.1:155991864-156021765 GCA_028646595.1 Phalanger gymnotis | reverse complement strand
ATCAGGAAGGTCTGGAATTCCCTTATTTCGTTGAATGTCCATCTCCTTCCCTGAAAAATTATGCTTAATTTTGCTGGGTAGTTGATCCTTGGTTGTAGTCCCAGCTCCTTTGCCCTTTGGAATATCATATCCCAGTTTCTCCAGTCTTTTAAAGTGGAAGCTGAAAGGTCCTGTGTGATCCTGAACGTAGTTCCACGATATTTGAATTGTTTCTTTTTGGCTGCTTGCAGTATTTTCTCCTTAATTTTGTAATTCTGAAATCTGGCTATAATATTTCTTGGAGTTTTCAGTTTGGGATCTCTTTCAGGGGGTGATTGGTGAATTCTTTCAATGACTATTTTGCCTTCTGGTTCTAGGACCTCTGGGCAGTTGTCTTTGATAATTTCTTCGAGGATATAGTCAAGACTCTTTTTTCGTCGTGGATTTCCCGTAGACCAATAACTCTTAAATTGTCTCTCCTGGAGATGGTTAGACACTGTTTTCATGCGGCCATCTTGGCTCCGCCCCTGGATAGCAATTTTCATCATAAGTTCTTCAGAGTTGTCTTGGATCATTGTATTGCTGAGAATAGCAAAGTCAGTCACAGTTGATTACCTTATAATATTGCTGTTACTGTGTACAGCGTTCTCTTGGTTCTACTCCTTTCACTTTGCATCAGTTCATGTAAGCCTTTCCAGGTTTTTCTGAGGGCATTTTGCTCATCATTTCTTATAACGCAAGAGTATCCCATCACAATCATATACCATGACTTGTTCAGCTATTCCTCAATTGATGGATACTCCTCCCCCCAATTTCTAATTCTTTGCTACCAGAAAAGAGCTGCTATAAATATTTTTGTGCATATAGGTGCTTTTCCTTTTTGTTTTTTATCTCTATGCGATACAATCCTAGTATTAGTATTGCTAGATCAAAGGGTATGCATCTTTTATATGCCTTTGGCCATAGTTCCAAATTGTTCTACATAATGGTTGAATCAGTTCACAACTTCACTAACAATGCATTAGTGTCTCAATTTTCCCACATCCCCCTCAACATTCATCATTTTCCTTTTCTGTCCTATTAGCCAATCTAATAGGTGTGAGGTAGTATCTCAGAATTGTTTTAATTTGCATTTCTCCAATCAGTGGTGATTTATAGCATTTTTTGTATGGCTATAGCTTTGATTACTTCATCTGAAAACTGACTGTTCATATTTTTTTGATCGTCTATCAATGGAGAATGGCTTTTATTTTTATAAATTCGACTCATTTCTCTATATATTTAAGAAATGAAGCCTTTATCAGAGAAACTTGCTTCAAAAATTTTTTTCACAGTATGATTGCTAGCTGTATTCCCTTCCATCCTATTTCCCTTCTGTTTATTCTATTCTTTCTTTCTTTTCACCCTGTCCCTCCCCAAAAATGTTTTGCTTCTGACTGCCACCTCCCCCAAAATGCCCTCCTTTTTATCAATACCACCCACTCCCTTCTCTTCTCTCCTACCCCTTCTACTTTCCTGTAGGGTAAGATAGATTTGGACCTCTGATCGCACAGTTATAGGGAACTCCTGGTAAGGAACTTTTTTGCCAATAAAGATTAGTAATCACCCTGTGATATATACAGCCTTAGAGCAACCTCCAAAGTGGGAGCCTTAGGCATGGGTTGTGTTATTAACCATTCATGGAGTGGAAAGATAGGTCACATCCCAACCACCTCTGTGAAAACTCTAATAGCTTCACACTTAAAAAACTTGAAAGCAGAACTTTCTAATCTGTTTAAAAATCTTCCAAATGAAGAGTATCAGTGGGTTTTGAACCTATTTATTAAAAATATAAAAATGTAATGCTGTCTGATTCATTTGTGAGAATAGTTGCTTGAAATCAGGGAAGATGGAAATGTATTATATAAACTTCAACCAAAATCTTACCATAATTAGTATCTTGATTTAGAAAGTTAAGCCAACAATGCACCTCTTTCATTTGGCTATACATATCTTTGTGAGCTATCTTTTTCAGCTATGACAGTCTTTAAAACCAAATACCAAAATAAATTAAACTTAATACTGGAACTTTGACTTGTGAATCATAGTGCCAAACCAAGATTTCAAAAACTAACCAAGCATATTCAACTACCTTGCTTTTGTTGATAATTGTTAATAAGATTTTAGTGAGAGCAAAAAAGTTTTTCATAACATTAATAAAATATTTTCAAAGTATTATTTAATCTTTAACTCTTCCTTTTAAAATTTATATTTTTTTTGTGTTTCTATGTACACAATTATTAGCACAGAAGTACCCATATATAATTCATTAATAAGGATATATAAATATATTGGGAGTGCCTGCTCAAACATTTTTAATTGATGTAGGTGCAGGATCAGGAAAGTTTGGAAACCATTGTCTTAGGGATTTGCCTGATGCACTAATAGGTTAAGTGATTTGACTAAGGTCATACATAGCCTATATATGTCAGACAAGACTTAAACCCAGGTCTTCCTGAATTCAAGCCCAGGTTTTTATTATGTCATGTTGCTTCTCTCTCCAGATATATTTTTAGCTGTGTTTATATTATCCTCTCTTTTTAAAGGAAAAAGGATACTGAATCTACTCAGCTTTTATAGTGTATAAAGGTTTTAATTGTACTTTTTATGGCCTACCTGAAACTCCTTAATGAACTAATTACAAAGCCCAAGTAGTTTTGAGATAGGGTATCATTTATTTTTATGCCTAAGAAATGCCATCTGGGTGAGGTATTCAGGAATTTCCCACATCTTCATGTTTCCTGTCTGTTGTTGCCCCCATCCTAGTCAACCCATAAGGTGGGATGATAGACTACATCTATAGAAAAGGTCAAAACTCTTTCTGGATCCTGCCTTCAGAAAGCAATGGGATCATTGGGCTGTGTGCTCAGAAACAAGTCCAGTCATTTTATTTTATTTTATGTACTACCTAACAAGTCCTCTGTTTTTGGACATCATACCAGGAGGGTAAATAGAACATTAAAGTGAATAATGGAAAGGGTAGGTCTGAAGATCCCCATCTTGCACGTGTTTTCAGCTTCAGGCTAGATATCATATTGTAACTGTGGTCATACAATCCTCCCTGCTCAGGAAAAAATTGTGTTGACTTTTCACTAGTGAGAACACAGAGTAACAACCATTCTTGGCAGTACTCTTCTAGCTGAAGTATTGCCTGGGACATTGGTCTTTTTGGAAATTAAAAGGTAATTAGTTGCTCTTCGATAAAGAATTATTCTTCACAACATAAAATAAACTGGCTACACGTGGAAACTAGAGTGCTCTTTGGCTTATTAGAACACAGTGCTAATGATGTCAGTCATCTTTGTGTAGGTTTCAGTACATATTAGGGGTGCAGGACCCTCTGACCCTTTGGAACACACATGGTGGGCATTTCACAGATGTTTATTGTTTCATTGATTCTCCATAGTTACAATATATACCCCTAGGGTATATGAAGAGCTACCTTGGATCTGCATTGGGGATGTACTTTTCCACACCCAAAGTTCCTCACATGAGTAAAATTACCAGTCCAGATTTTGAAGCATAGCTCTAGAAATATATCCTCTTGGTCACAAGGAGGCTAGGAGCATGAACAGTCTTGAAGTAATATATCCAGTCATCCTCAGGGTTGAAATAACTACAGGCTAATGTTGTCTTGCAACAGGTCCTCTTGAGTTTAAGGAACACTACAATCATGTGTTATGTGTCAAACAAAACTGCATCCTGATGGCCTGAAGCTCTGACTGTGGAAGGATTACCAACATCCTATCAGAAAGAAAGCAACCTCCTCTTCCCCTTCCTCTTCTGCTTTAATCTGTCCCTGGTGGTAATTGTGGGGAATAAAAAGGAACCTGCATGACAGCTTCAGGGAGGTAAACTAGCTGTGGCCTGAGTGATCTGAGGCACCCCTGTTAGCTTCAGAGGAATGCTTCCTGGTTTCCCCCTTCTGAATCATCATTTTAATGGGCTTCTCACATGCATAAAGCCCTGAAGAAACTGAATAGGGAAGGAAGTGAATGAGCCAATTACATTGGCTGAGAGCCTGAGAAACACCCTGCTTCAAGGATAAAATTACACCTCTGCAGTCCAACAGTTTGAACCAGGGAACCCAGACAAACAATTCTTGGAATTCAACAGAAAAACATACCCAAGAGATCCTGTTGACATTTCTTTGCATGGGTGCCAAAATTGTTCCTAATTGTTTATATCAGTTTTTTTGTTTTGACCAAGATGAGGGGATAACTGACTTCTGTTTTAAGTAGTATCTGTTTAGATGACACAGAAGAATGTCATCCAGGTAAAAGGGTGTGGAATCCATTTGCTTCATCCATGTGTATAGTACTTCCCTCCGTGGTAGATGAAGAAGTGTGGGCTCCAGAATCCTTGAATGTCAGAATTGGAAGAAACCTCAGAGTCTGTCTAGTCTACTTGGTACCTGATTGAGGAATCCCCTCTGTAATAAATAGCCTCAAGAGGTGGTTATCCAGACTCTTTCAGGAGACTTCCAAAGAAAGGGAACCCACCACCTCTTGAGGTAGCTCATTTCACTTTTGGACATTCAATTCAATTCAATTCAAAGAACCACAGAATTAGTTAAAAGAGATCTCAGGAATCTTATATAATCTATACATGTACAATCATATTAAACATATTTCCGCATTAGTCATGTTGTGAAAGGAGAATGAGAACAAAAGGGAAAAACCATGAGAAAGAAAAAAAATGAAGAACAAAAACAAGTTAAAATGGTATACTTTGATCTGCATTCAGTCTCCATAGTTCTTTCTCTGAATATAGATAGCATTTTCCATCATGAGTCTTTTGGAATTGTCTTGGATCATTGTATTGCTGAGAAAAACTAACTCTATCAAAGTTGATCATTGCACGATATTGCTGTTACGGTATACAATGTTCTGTTTCTGCTCCCCTAATTCAGCATCAGTTCATATAAGTCTTTCCAGGTTTTTTCTGAAATCTGCCTGTTCATTATTTCTAATAGCACAATAGTATTCCATTACATTTATATACCGCAACTTGTTCAGCCATTCCCCAACTGATGGGCATCCCTTCAATTTCCAATTCTTTCATTTTGGGAAAGAGAGAGAGGATGGAGGGAAGGAGAAAAGAGTCTAGAAATCAAAATCTTATAAAAGTAAATGTTGATGGATAGGAAACAAGAGATATGCACAAGCTTAAAAATGAAGATCAGGAGTAAAATTAGTTAGCGAAAGTATATGCATATATATGTATATGTGTATGTATATATCTATATTTATATAGTAATATATCTGCACTTAATTGTAGCCTGTGGGGGGGAGTGGGGGAGGAAGGGAAGGAAAAAAATAACAAAGTAAAAAGTGCTCAGCAGAGAACAAGAGAAAACTTGTACGAAAGCAAAGAAAAGGACAGCTCTCAACACAGCATCTAGTATTTATCATACAGGCTTTCTTGAAATGAAAATTTATCATTACATATTTTGAATCCTCTTTTATGTTCTGCTAGGCACATGACATGATCCCCCCCTTTTCTTTGTATTTGAGTTCCAATATTTAAGTTTATGATATATATTTCTTTCTTTTCTCTAGTCTGTATTTGTATTCTGGAGTTTGAGTATAAAATTAAAAAAAGAGAAAAAAGAATAAAAAAAATGCTACAGAAAAAAGTAAATGTTGAAAACAAAATAAATAAGTAAATAATTTTTTTTAAAAAGGATCTCAGCAGCCATCTAGTTCGAACCATACCCAAAAGGAGTCTCCACTATAACATACCTGAGAAGTGGTTGTCTAGCTTCTGCTTGAAGACCTCCAAGGAGGAGGAATCCACCACTCATGAGGTAGTCCATCCCATTTCTGAAGAGATGAAATGGCTAGAAAGTTTTCTACAGCAAGAAATCCTCAACTGGCCTCTTTGTAACTCCCATCCATTGATCTTGTTCTGCCCTTTGGAGGTAAACAGAAGAAACCTAATCCTTCCTTCAAAAAACCCTACAAACACTTGAAGATAAGTATCATATCCTAGCTTCCTTCCCACATCTGTGAACCTTGTCTTCAGACTCAGTATTCCCATTACCTTAGTATGGCATGGACTCCAGTCCCTTCACTATTCTGGTTGCTTTCCTCTATACATTTTCTAGCATATCACTGTCTTTCTTAAACTGTGGTGCCCAGAACCAAACACATAATGAGGTCTCATAAGTCAGAGAAAGTATGGAGGGATGGTCACTTGTCTGTTCCTGGAGTCTGCACAGCTATTAATGCAGGCCAAGGTCACATTACCTTTGACAAGGTGGTGGTGGGGTATTGGTACACTCATAACTTGTTGTGAGCTTATACTCAGTCCACTGAAGGCAGATATTTTTCAGAACAATCGCTCTGTTAACTAACCAACTTTTATTTGTGTATGGGTTGCACTCAAGTGCAAGACTTCACCTCCATCCCTATTGACTTTCATTTGAATAAATTTAGCCCACTGCTAGCCTATCATAATTGTGACTCCATCTTCTATTGTGTTAGTTATTTTTCTCACTTTCGTGTCATCTATACATTTGATGAGACAGCCTTGCCTTTATATAAGTCATTGATAAAATGGTGAATAGCACAGGGCCTCACACAGATCCCCTGCAGCATTCCACTGTAGACCTCCTGCCATGTGGACAATGAAGCATTACCACTACTCTTTCAGTCTGGTCATCCAACCAGCCCTAAATCTGTCTAATTGTATGATTGTTGAATTCATCTCTCTCCATTTTCTCCACAAAAAGAGTATAAGATGCTTTATCAAAAGCTTAGCTAAAATCAAACCATGCACAACATTTCCCAGACATACTACTTTAGCAAACCTGTCAAAAAAGGAAAGAAGATAAATCTAGCATGACCTGTTCTTCATGAAGCCATGTTGGTTCTTTGTAATCACTGCTTCTCTATCTAGATGTTTGCCAGTCATCTCTTTAATGATCTGTTTCAGAATTTTTCTTGGACTTGAAGTCAAGTTCACTGGTCTATAGTTTGTAAACTCTGTTACCTTCCTTTTGGAAGGTGATGGTGCAGTGGATAGAGCATTGGGTCTGTAGTTAGGAAGACTTGAGTTTGAATCTAGCCTCAGACATTTACTAGCTGTATGACGATGGGCAGCAAGTCACTTAACCTCTGTCTGTCTCAGTTCCTTCATCTATAAAATGGGGATCATAATATCACCTACCATATTTCCCCATGTATAAGACGCACCTTAATTTTGGGGCCCGAAATTTGAAAAAAAAGTATTACATAAAATTATTGAACTCAAGTTTTATTCATCTGCTCATAGCTTTCAGGCATCTTTTGGCAAGTCTGGTGCATGTACGCATGCTTAGTCCATTCCATTTCATGAACCTGAAGCACCAATCGTGTCCTCCTTTGAGATCAGTAACTTCTTTTTCATCAGCTATTCTTGCCTCATGCTGAACCATTTTTGTGGACACAGGAATTCCAATTGCCATTTGCTCTTCAATCCATAACTTCAATTCCCTCTCTAAATCAGGCCATTTTGCTGACTTGCCTCTCATGGCCTTCTTCTGCCATGGCATTTTCAGTAGGGTTTCTTCTCCCCGTAGCCAGTCTTGGATTGTTTTCTCAGTTGGAGGAGGACGAAACTTATGTTCAGCAGCACGATCTCCATTCACTTTTGCAAACTGGATAACTTTTAACTTGAATTCAGCACTGTACGAAAATCTTTTCTGAGCCATTGCTGGGCAGAACATGGCAAAATGTAACCTAATATACCAGTAACAAATGCGAAACAATGAGTGCAAAGACAAGAAGCACGAAAAAGCAGGAAATGCAAGTAAAAAAAATCTGTAACACTATATAAGACACACCCAGTTTTTAGACCGCAAATTTTTTGAAAAAGGGTGCATCTTATACATGGGGAAATACGGTACCTCTTAGGGCTGTTGTGAGGATCAAATGAGATATTCCTAAAGCACTTCACCCAGTGCCTGGTTTATAGTAAGTGCTATATAAATGTTATTGTTATTATTATGATCTGAGCCATATGGCTTGAATTCATCAGGGAAGGCTAGATACTTTCCTACAATTTCCTTAATTATCTTGGGTATTATTTCACCATTAGTCATTTTTGATCCATCAATTCCAAGGTATAAAGGTCTTTGTCCTTTGCAGAAAAAGTAAGAAGCAAAATAAGAATTCTGGAATTCTGCTTTGCCTCTTTTGTCAATTATCACTGTCCCATCCATCTCAAGAAAAGATCTTGTCTCTCCTTTTTCTCCCATTAAAGAAATTTTTTTTCAATTCAATTCAACAAGCATTTATTAAGTACCTACTATCTAAAAGGCACCATGCTTCATTCACCCTGAAGATACAAAGACCAAATAGAATTGACCCTACTCTGAAGGAGTATACATTGTTTTGAATAACCTTAATCATTAGGCAGTTTTGCCTTGTATCCAGTTGAACTCTGTTTCTCTGTAACTAGGTTTGCCTTTTGGGGCCAGAATTTAGAACTAGAATTAGAATTTTTTTGAATTAAAATTCAAACCCTTTCATTTTAGGTAAGGGGAAATTGAAGCCAAGAGGGGTCAAGTGACTTGCTCATGGTCACAGAGTAAGTGAGAGAGTGGAGATTTGAATACAGGTCTCCTGACTCAAAATCCATCATTCTTTCCAATATACCACACTGTTGCTACATCTAGTTCCTCTTCCTCATGCCAGCCCCTTAAATAGTTGAAGATAATCATCTCCCCAAAGTCTTTTATTCTCCAAGTTAAATATTCCTAGTTCGTTGAGTGGGTAATTTTGTGTATGACATGTTGTCTGGTCCTCTCACATTCTTCTGGACTGCATCCAGATTATCCATAGTCTTCCAAAAACATTGCATCCAGAAATGAATGTAGTACTCTGAATGTATTTAGACTGGAGTAGAGTAATTTCTGTGTATCCTTTTCTTTGGGGGAGGGGAATATTTTCATTATGAGAATGCCACTCATCTGAGTTTCCACTTATAGCTATTTTCAGATCTTGCTTATGAAATAGCTCAAGTGATTTTAGTAGCTTGAAGCACTCAGTTTCCTAGATAAGAATAAGACAGCCAATAGGTTTCTAATAGAATTATAAATATTGCTTTTGGGGGAGCTGAGGCAAGTGAAAAGACTTTATTTCATACTCTATGGCCATTGATGTTATACTGGCTGAAACTGAACTTTGCTGGAGGCTTGGTAACCGCACCTATTGCCCTTTCTCCCTCATCCTTGTCTTTTCTCTTTTATGCTTTTGCTTTTTAAAAAATTACTTTTTTATTTATTTTGTTAAAAGTTTCCCAATTATATTAAAATTTTTAAAAAATATTTATCTTTTGAAAATTTGAGCTCTAAGTTCTCTTCTACCCCTCGCCCACCTATTAAGAAAGCATTTTGATTTTCCCTTTTTAAAAATTTATTTTATTTGTTTCATTAAATATTCCTCAGTTACATTTAAAACATTAAAAAAAACCTCATTCATCTCTTTCACAATTTTGAGCTCAAATTCTCTCTCACCCCACCCTCTCCCATTAAGAAGGCATTTTGTTTTTCCTTCTGGTCCTCACAGTCTCTTCTTCTTAAGCCTCTTCTCTTTCCCAGATCTATTTAAGATTCCTGACATTAACAAAAGACGAAAAAGAGACAAAAGGTTGAAAAACTGTGTTGTTGTTGTTTTTGGCGATGGTGGAGTTGGGAGTGGTGGTGATGGGGAGAGCAGATGGCGTTTGATGTTGATATATTATAATACATGTGCTTTTTCAACACAAACTGAAAAGTTGTGTGTGTGTATGTGTGTGTGTGTGTGTGTGTGT
The DNA here is from genome assembly GCA_028646595.1 of Phalanger gymnotis. Taxonomy (NCBI): domain Eukaryota; kingdom Metazoa; phylum Chordata; class Mammalia; order Diprotodontia; family Phalangeridae; genus Phalanger; species Phalanger gymnotis. The sequence goes on along the minus strand of CM053627.1, from coordinate 156,011,949 downwards.
GTGTGTGTACGTGTGCATGCTATTATATATAGATCCTATATACACATAAGGTTTATATAAAGCAGAATGGATGAAGCTTCATTAAAGTAGAAAAGCGGTTTCTGGCCAGATAACGCCTATGGTATTAAGCCAAAGGAACACTCCTCTGCAGCCATGCTGAATTGACAAGGAATCCTAATATAAAGGGTCCAGCAGGGAAATCAGCCTAAATTTAGTTTCAATGAATTGTGCAATTTCCTTTTTATTCTACTGGTTTGTTTTCTCCTTAATTCAGTGCACAAAGCTAAAAATTCTGGGTTCTTCCATCAGTAAGTATTTGCTTGCTAAAGGGACATGCATCTTTATTGATCTGGCAGTACATATGATCTCAATTTTTCCACTCCAGCTGTTGCCTCTTCTCCCAGTCAAGGTTTTTAGGAATTTGTGGGTAAGTTGCACACTCGTGGTGCTGGCTGGTAAAGTCTTATTGGCCGAATAATGCTTGGCTTGGCTACTCTCTCTCCCTCATCTTCTGAATATTTGTCAGGTCACTTCTAGCAGAAAGGCTTAATTTCTTCTCTCTCTGTCTGTCTGTCTGTCTCTCTCTGTCTGTCCCCCCTCCATGCCTCTTTCTTCCTCTTTTTTCCCTTCTTTTTTCTCCTTCCTCTTTTCTCTCCCTTTCTTTCTCTCTCTCTCCCTCTCCCTTTCCTCCTACATCCTCTTTCTGTTCCTCCTTGGCGTTAGCATCCGTAAAACAGAATCTCTTAGTTGGAAGGGACCTGAGGGATCATTTATTCCAATTCACACCCAGCTGAGAGTACCTTCCAGCAAGTGGTCTGGCAGCTTTTCCTGGAAGTTCAGAGAAGTCCATTAATTACTAATAGCTAGCATTTCAAGGTTTGTAAAGCACTTTACATACATGATGTCATTTCACCCCTGCAAGAAGCCTGTAAGGCAAGCACTATTATTATCCTCATTTTCTATAGGAGGAAACTGAGGCTGAGAGAAGGGTCACACAGCTGCTGTGTGAAGTGTGTTCAAGTTATGCCACGGACTTCAAGTCCCAGATTCTCTACTGTGCCACCTAGCTGTCTACTACCTCCAGAGGTATCCTGTTTCACTATTGAATGGCTCTGATTGTTAAGATGTTTTCCTCTACTTGGAGCTTAATCATGCATCTCTATAACTTCTGGGGATGAGGGTGGAGGTGGGGAGGAGTTACAGAGATACATGATCATGGTGGGTGGGGCGCTTCCTACTTCTACCCTCTGGGGCCAAGCAGAACAAGTCTAATCTCCTTTCCATCTGGAAGCTCTTCCAATAAATGAAAACAGCTATCATGTCTCCCCTAAGTCTTTTTCAGGCCAAGCATCCCCATTTTCTGGGGTCAAATCCCAGCTCTTCCATTTGATACCTCTGTGACTTTGGGCAAATTCTTAACTTTGCCTGACCTCAATTTCTTCAGCTATAATATGAGGGTTGGTCTTCTCTTGATGCTGTCCAGTTTATCAGGGTCCCAAATGGGATACAGTATTCTTTCTAGATGTGGCTTGCCCAGGACAGAGTATAGCAGGACTGACAAGCTCCCTCCTCTGGACACGATGCTTTTTTTTCATGCATCTTAAATTTGCATGAGCTTTCTTGGTTGCTTGTGACATAGACAAGAGATGATAAGGCATTTGTCCTGATAGTATTTGGTTAAAATAAAACCTGTTCTGGATAGGGTGACCCATCCTTTGAAGTCACTATAGTATATAACATAGAAACTTGAAAGGAATGAAACTGCCAACATTGCATCCCAGCATCTCCTGCCCTAGTATCACTCCTCTTTCAACATGCTCTTTTAACTGGAAAGAGGGAGCACCTTTTGGTGAGGTTCTCTTTAATTTTTTCAGTGGGCCTAGAAATACCAGGCAATAATAACAGCTAACATTTATATAGTACCTATTATGTGTCAGGCACTGTGCTAGTACTTTAAAGATATGATCTCATTTCATTCTCACAACAACTTTGGGAGGTAGATGCTATTATTATCCCCATCTTACAGTTAAGGAAATGAGGTAAACATAGGTTAAGTGACTTGTCCAAGGTCACACAGCCAATAAGTGTCTGAGGCAGGATTTGAACTCAGATCTCCCTGATTTCAGGCTCAGTGCTCTATCCACTTTACCACCTAGCTGCCCTATGATTCTGAGTGATTCCATGACAGCAGTGACAGGGGCCAGAGAATTATTGTATCATCTACTCTGCGACTTTGAGTCCTGAGGAAGGGTAGCCAAAATGTCATGGTCAGCTTGCTCTAGTGGATATGATTTGGTTATCATAAAAATCTCCTTGGTAAGGGTGGGAGAGGAGGAATGTTTTCCATTTTGTCCACATATGAGTGCCATACTGTCAGGTGCCAGCTGCAGAGGCATCAGTAACTTTAACTGGAAGCTCCGTATTTATGTGTATATGTGCTCAAGTTGGGGTCATGGTACTGATGCTGAGTGAGGTGAGCAGAACTAGGAGAACATTGAACATAGTAACAATGACATCGTGTGACGATTAACTATGAGAGACTTAGCTCTTCTCAGCAATACCGTGGTTCAAGACAATCTCAAAGACTCATGATGGGAAAAGCTATCTCTACTATCTCTATCCAGAGAAAAAAAACTATGGAGTCTGAATGCAGATCAAAGCATACTATTTTCACTTTTTGCTGTTTTTTTCTTTCTCATGGTTTTTCCCTTTTGTTCTGATTCTTCTTTCATGACATGACTAATGTGGAAATATGTTTAATATGATTGTTCATGTATAGCCTATATCAGATTGCTTGCCATCCTGGGGAGAGGGGAAGGAAGGGAAGGAGAAAAATATTTGGAACTTAAAATCTTATAAAAGTGAATGTTGAAAACTAAAATAAATAAATACATTTACTTAAAAAAATTAGATGGGGTTGTGTAGAGTTTGAAGCAAGTTGTTGCCAAGGAGATCAGCTTTAGGAACATGAGAGAGATGAAGCAGTATAACCAGGTTTCCAAAGACTCTAGACCCATGAATTGAGCAGAAGGCACTGGGGAGCTGAAGTTTAGAAGTTATTAGGTTTAGCAGCAGTTGTTGGAATGTATTGTTCACATGGCTTCCTACTGTCTGGCATTTTCTTTCATTGCTGTGCTGTTCTCTTAATACTTAGGATACAGTGCATGCAATTGCACGTAGTGAATTGCGATTCATTGCCCTCTGAGACCACGTAAGTTTTAGCAAAAAACTCTCCTTTCATAAAAATGAGCAAAGAGTCTGCCTTGTTTTGTCCTCCACCTACACAGTGTTAGGGAGGGGATCTAAAATGTGCTAGAAAACTGTGGGCAACGAACCAGTGAGAGAACCTCAGGAATGGTGGTGAGCATTTCTGAGCCCATTCCAGGGATCAGAAAGCAAATGGCAAACTGGCAATTCACTGATAGCAGATCCAAAGGATAGACAAGAAAACATGATTTAAAATCAAGAATTATGGGTCCAACCAAAAGGCAGCCCTTACAGAGTAGGGTTAGTAAAACAGCACTGAAGGAAGAGTCCAGGGCCTTGACTAATGACATTTTGTTTCAGTAAAAGAATCATCTCCAGATAATGTTATTTTATGGTGTTCTTCATTCTTCCTCCTCAGCTGACTGATGGTGGTGTACTTGTAGGCTCAGAGAGGCACAGAAAGAATAGCACATTTATCTTGCAAATTTTTAACTAGTTATGGATAGAAATAATCCAAACTTGTGGCTATGTTGCCCTCTTGGTATGTAGCATTAAGGAGGTACTCACAGGAGGGGGGCGGGTATTGGGCCTACTCCCTGTACACTGAGGTGCCTATTGCAGCTGGCATTGTACTGAGTTCAGTACTATTCACTATTCACTTGCATGTCATGGCATCACCTCCCTAATGTTATGGTCCTCTTCAAGAATGGAGGACAAACAACAACCTCTGTGAGTAGAAAATAGGAGCTGCCTCACTGGGGACCCAACTGGAACTGGCCAGCTGAGCAATACAGCTTCCTTCCTTCCATTCTTCCTTCCTTCCTTCCTTCCTTCCTTCCTTCCTTCCTTCCTTCCTTCCTTCCTTCCTTCCTTCCTTCCTTCCTTCCTTCCTTCCTTCCTTCCTTTGCTTCACCCAAAGGAATGTGAATTTTGAAACCTTTTTTCCCCTTTAAACCCAAATCACTCTGGCTCTCATTGATTGGCCAACAACAGGTCCCAGACCAACCCCTACTTGGTTATTGTTTGGGCCCTGATTGGCTCAGAGTGAATATAAATAGCAATTATTTCTGTTTTGGCCCAAAACCCTGAGGGTCTTCTCCTCCTAGATTGATTTTTTTCTTCTGACTAGGTAAAGAGGCCCTTCTCTGCCTCATTTCTTACCTAGCCTTAATCACTGAGTGGGCATTGCCTCAGTCAAACTGAGACCTGTTAAAGACCTTAGCTTAAAAAGGCCAAGGTCTCCCGTTGCATCCAGGACCATCTCCAGTCATCCTGATCTATATTTTGCCACTGGACCCAGATGACTCCAGAGGAGAAAGTGAGGCTGGTGATTTTGTACAGCCCTTCCTCACTTAAATCCAATTCACTTGCATGTCATGGCATCACCTTCCTGATATCATGTTCCTCTTTGAGAACAGGGCAAACAACAATACTGACTTCAGTACTGGGGAGCATGGCCTCTAATATGAGGGAGAATAGGTTCTCTTTTCTCACATTGTGGCTCATTAAATCCCAACCAGGTGCCCCAGGGACAAATTATTGAAAACTTAGGTTTAGGTTTTTGTCCAGGGTATTCCCAAAAGAGGGAGTAAAAAGGTACCCATCATATGATATGAATCAGTTATGGGACAGGTATTTATTTCATGCAAGCAAAATAAGTTAAAACATAAAAGATTCTCACAAGTATATATTCTCACAAGAAAGACTTAGAGTAAACAAGAACGAGTGCTAACTACTCTTATACCCAGTTGGAAAGTTGATACTTAAAAACTATCTAAACATAAAGCAATTGGTGAGTTGGCTCATTAGGTATTTTGTATTTCACCTTGGCTCCACACTATCCAAACTCCTAGCGCATCTTCTGCACAAGTTTTAGGTCTGTTGGCAGTTGTTTCACCCAAGAACCCTGAAATAGTTGCTAGGGAATTTCTCCTCGAGTGAAGATAATCAGCTTTGATTTGATGGGACCCAGGACCTCCTTGCCTCTCAAATTCGCCATTTCAGAGAGTGACTGGAGTTCACTGGGCTGACAGGGTCAAACCTATACTTTAGGAAAATCATATTAGCAACACAGTGGAGGATGGATTCAAATTGAGAGAAACTTGAGTTTGGGATACAATTAGTAAGTTACCGTAACAGTCTAGGCAAGAGGTGATGAGTGTCTGAATTAGGGTGGTAGCTGTGAGTGCAAAGATGAGCTCATATGTGAGAGATATTGTGAAGGAAGAGAAGATAAAATTTGACAACTGATTGGTTAATTGGGGTACGTGAGGCTGAGAAGATGAGGATGACACCAAAATTACAAGCTTGGATGACTGCAAGGATGGTGGTACCCTCAACAGTGATCGGGAAGTCCAGAAGAGGGTTTTTTTTTCCCTTTTGGGAAAGACAATGAATTCATGTTGGACGTGTTGAATATAAGTTGCCTAAGAGACATCCCCAGTTCAAAATGTTCAATAGGTGGTAGATGATGTACAACTGGAGCTCAGAGGAGAAACTATGACTGAACATATAGATCACCTGAATAAAGATGATAATTAAAGCTATGAGGGCTAATGAAGGCATTAAGTAAAAGTATTTAGGAAGAAATGAGAAAAAGGCCCTGGGGAGAGTCTTGGGAGAATTCTTACCTAGTTGGCATGACATGGAGGAAGATCCAATGAAGGAGCCTGAGGAATGGTTGGACTAATAGGACCGGGAGAACCTAGAGAAGAGAGTATCCAGGACAACATGGTCAATAGTGTCAAATGCTGCAGAGAAATCAAGAAGGATGAGAGCTGAGAAACTAGCAATTAAGAGATCATTGGCATTTTGAAGAATGATGAGTTTGGAAGCCAGATTGAAGATGGTTTAGAAGAGTGAGAGGAGAGGAAGCACTGAGTATGGATGACTGAGAAACAGAGGAGAGAAACAGAACACTTAGTACGTATGGAAGGATCAGATGAGGGATTTTTAAGGATGGGGGAAACATGGGAATGTTTGCAGGCAGCAAGGAAGAAGCCAGTAATTGGGGAGAGACTAAAGAATAAAGAGAGGGGGGAGGATAGTAGCAGCAACCTACTGGAGGAGATAGGCTGGTGCTAAATAAATGCTTTTGGTTAATTAAATTAACCAAGAATTCTTGGTCACTTTGAATATAAAAGTAGGTACCTTTGCATTTTACCATGTAGCCCAGAGCTCTCTTACAGTCTTTTCAATATTAGAATCAATTCTAGGTCACTAGACCTAGCATCTAGCCAATGCTTTTGTGAGAATAATTCTCTGCTGCTGCAATATAGTATAGCCAAGAAAGAGATGAGCATTCCTGGAATAATGCGACTTCCCCAGGAAAGGCATCTCTTATGAGCACAGAAGTCATGTTGACAGCTCACGGAGAGCTTAGATTCCTCGGGCAGTTTTGCTCCTGGACAGCTCTCCCATAGCCAGTTTAATATGTGATGTGATCATCTAGGGGGATGATCATGAGGTTTTATATTAGCTTAAAGAGGTCATGAGGGAAGTCTTCTAAAATTAAAATTTTGTGTGAAGTTGACACAGCACACTCAAGGATCTGTAGTGGCAGACAGTTTAGACAGTCAATGCCCCTCTTTCAGGCTTATGCACAGAGGTATAAAATTTAAGCACTGAATAAAAGACATATATATATATGTATATATATGTAAATGCATATATGGATATGTATATGATATTATTAAAGGACTCATGTGTATATGTGTGTGTGTGTATAAAATTAAGGATATAGGCTTATTTATGGAGGGCTTTTCACCAGTAAGAATTATACAGCATGGCTGTAGAGGAAGTTGTGGAAGGCCTTGACTGCTATGACAACTATAAGACCTTCCTTCTCAATTTGTGTATTATTCCATTTTCTGGGTAGCTTTTTATAGATCGTAGGGGCTAAAATGTAAATTCTATGAAGGCTACCACTGTTTCATTTTTGTTTTTGTTTCACTACAAGCATACAATACACAATACAGGCACTTAAGAAATGTTGAATTGAATTGAGACCTGCAAGAGACCATACAGGTCAGTACAGTCCCTTCATTTTATACCGGAAGAAACTGAGGCACAGAGATATTATGGGCTTTACTAGGTCACAAAGGTAGAAAGAAGTAAAGCCGTAATCTGAACTTATTGAAGTCTTCTAACTTCAAAACCAGCCTTCTTTCCACAATAGCCAGCTACTTTTATGTTAAGGAATAAATAATTGTTACCTCAGCATCATCTGACATTTTGTGGCTAAGAGCATTTTCGACAATGTAAGGCAAAGCAACAGTGGTAGAAATAGTGATTTAGATTTATCAAAATCTACTGGTATAATCCCAGAAGTCAATAGCAGTTTAATGTTCTGGGAAGTATCATTATTCTAGCATGACACAGTATCATAAATTCAGAGCTGGAAGGGACCTTAGAGGTCATCTAGTTCAATCCCCATAATTTGCAGATGAGGAAACTGAGGCCCAGGAAGGTTAAATGTATAGAGAGATATCAAGGGATTTTTTTTGCTGCTGAAATATAGCACCCATGCTTAGAGGTTTTTCTGTTGACATATATTCATAATAAAGGCAGGAATAAAAACCAGGTGGGAAGAGAACAATGCCCTTACTCTACTGTTTATGTTTTGTTCTGGCTCCAAGTCATTTGCAAGCCAAGCCAGAAAGGATCTTGAGTATTTGTAACCTGTCAGATAGTTGTGTGAGATAAAAGACTAACATTAAGTTCCAGCTATGAGTTGGAAAAAACCCACAATCTTAGCCTTGAGACTCTCTGCCTGGCATTTATTAGCTGGGTGTTATTGTCTCTGGCTATGACTGTCAGTCTGCCCTTATCAGGGAAAGATACCATATACCCTCGTAGACTAGAGCTAAGGTCATTACAGGCTGCCCCAAAGAGATGAAGCTCAGAAGCCAGTAGCAAGGGACAAGACCCAATAACAACCCCCAGACCAGTGAAGGGTTGTACCCAGTAGAGAGCTGAGAAGCTTACAGAAGAAAGAGAGATAAGGAGCAACAGAGATGTGGCACCTACATGATCCAATGTCCAATTGTAGGTCCATCAGAAAGAAAGCCCAAAGAGAAAATTGTGATAACATCAACAGAAAACTTGGAAGCCTTAGAGTATGGGAGGAGTTAGTTGTTCCTTCACATGTATGTTCCAATATACATATGTCTCCTACGTGTGTATCCCAACATGTGATCCCAGCATGTCTTCACTCTGCCCACTGATGGTGCGTGTACTTGTAGGATAGTGTACTACAGGTTTATGGGGGGAATGTTCCATGATTTCATTAAAAACTTCTACTCTGAATAATTAAGTCCCCTGGCTGCCAAGGGCTTGTGAGCTATAGTCTTGAGTGCATGTGGACGGACAAAGAATCTTAAACTCTGGATACTTTTTTCTGGTGTCTGTGTGTGTGTGTGTGTGTGTGTGTGTGTGTGTGTGTGTGTGTGTGTTCCTGGAAGCTACCAGGGGCATGTCCAAGGTCCAAGTAGTAACTGGCAGAATAAGGTGTTAAATGCAAGTCCTCTGATTCTAAGTCTAGAATTCTTTCCTCTATATCATGAAGATGAAGATGCAAATCACAAAATTCCCTTGCTCAGTCAGGAAGTACAACAGCCATTTATGGGCCCAGTTGCACTATTGTTCAGCACAGATGCTTTGACATACTCCGTTTCTCACCTGGGACAGTTTGCCCCTCGTCATGCCCCTTGGTGGTCCCCTGCTTTAAATGACTTGCCATATTGGTGCCAATCTTAGTGAAGATACCACATTAGCTTAACCTTACTGTAGCTCAAAACTCCCTAGCTCAACTGATCCACCAGCCTCAGCCTCTCTATTAGCAGGGATTATAGGTATGTGTCACCCCACTCAGGGAAATGTCTTTTTAAGTAGCTCAGCAATGGTTGCCCAGCATGGAAGAAAAACATTCTAGAAACCGAGTAGCCTAAGGAAAGCATAAACCTTTGGCTTTGTTTTTGGAGTAGGAACATTGTGAATGGAGCAAGCCTAATGTTTGGGCAGGATGACTGCTAGGGCTATTGTTGCAATAGCCTAAGTGGGTGACATTGGGAGTTCTGGTTCATATTTTTCTATTTGCTTTGGATGCCTTCATCAGAACTGTATAGGACTTGTTGAATTTCTTCTGTGAGATCATTATCTGGCCCCACATGGAGGATATCATCAAAATAGGATAGCATAAGGATTGTATACAGGAATTTGCATGATATTGCTAAATTCCATGGTCACAAAATTTCAACAAACTGGAGATATTTAATCTATAATGCCTTCCAATAAGTGATTAGACATTTACAGTAACATATATGATTAGTTGTTGACAAGACTAGGTAACGCCCAGTTTTGCAAAGACCTTTCCTTCTGGCAAGAATGCAAGGTCCTCACTAACTGCAGGCATAGGATGAAGGCCTTCTGAATTTATTTTCATTTTGCACTGATAGCTAGTCATGAGAATGTCTGTGGTATTCTGAAGCATTTTACCACATACCTAAATAAGCCACAACTTGAGCTTCACTGGTTGTAAGCACAAACGAGTCACTTATTTCCCCAAAGAGTTACTTTACCATTAGGCTTCAATAGAGGCAGGATGGATATAGCCCACTAGATGACTAACCTGTTTCAGGACATCCTATTTGAGATGCTTAAGCTCTTTGTTGTTTTTCCTTAGAGCAAAAAAGTACATTGCTAGCTTTCAAGAAAATTAGTGTAATAGCATGAAACAAAAGGAAGGATACTGGATGCCCCATATAAATCCTTAGAGAATATAATGACAAATCTGTTGGCAGCTTATAGTAACTAAGCTGTACTAATAGTATAAATACTTTAAACCCTGATCCCCAGCGTCAATTAGTTGCTTCCTAAAGCTTTTGTCTCACTCTCTTGTAATGTTGAGTGTATGCATCTCCACAAAGGAAATCCTTCTACTCATTCACAGTACAGTGTCCAGAAATATAAACTAAGTGAGCATTGTAATCTTGAAGAATATTTGATTACCTCACATCTTTGGCAAATGCGCTTGGGAGAGCACTCCATAGAAAATATCTTCACTGAGACCTGATACCCTGAGTTGACATACGTCTTGCACTTAACACCATTTTATGAATACTATGGCAAATGTGATAGGATCTTCAGGTATCATGTTGTTGGTCTTCTGAATATGGAGATTTACTGACTTATGAATAATCAAGGTCACCTGATTTCTGGTAGTATGAACATGGTAGTATGTATGGGCTATCTTTGTATGGATTTCAAAATACCATACTCTTCCTTTTTCTTGATGAATGTACATTTTTCATTCTTGACTTGGCAAGCAGACCCTTAGTCTAACCCTCTATTAACCTTGAAAGATGGATGGTACTGTGGAAAGACTGCCAATTTTGGAGTCAGATGTTTTACATTTAAAACCTGGCCCTGCCATTGATTACAGTTGTGATGCTGGGCAATCTCTGGCTCTCAATTTTCTCATCTGCAAAATGAGGGTTTTGGACCAGGTGACCAATAAGGAACTTTCCAGCTATACATCTATGATGCTATGACTTGACTTCCAGTTATTACATTTAAATTGATCAGCAGATATTGTAGTTTCTGCATGTTTTCCATAATCTGCTGACTGTCTTGGCAAGAGCATTCAGCTTGGGTTATATGCTATTACATTTGTATTAGAAGCTGTTCCTTTAGTTTCTAGGTCATGTAGAGATGCTGTTTCATTGCTTGAGCCTCTATCTATCTAGGATATGTTGGTGTGTGTGTACGTGTATACATATGTGCATACATACTAAATTAGGAACAAACACGTATATGTACACACATATGTATATATACGCATATGTAGATATGTCTAGTTATATGTTCCTAATTGATCTCCAAGTTCCCACTCCCTCTCCTATTCAATCTATCTTCCCCATAGCTGCCAAAATAATCTTCCTAAAGTACATGTCAGACTATGTTATTCTTCTGCTGAAGAATCTTTAATGGTTTTCTATTGCCTCTAGGATAAAATAAAAAATTTGTATCTCTCTATCTATCCATCATTTATGTATATATATGTATATGTGTCATATACATATACACATATAATTTGACAGTTATAATGTTCTAAGACCCAAGTGTGGTAATGTATGACTATAATCCTAGTTACCATGGAGGCTAAGGCTATGGATCCCTTGAGCTCTGGAGCTCTGAGCTGCATACACCACACACACGCACACACACACACACGCACGCACACACATGCACACACACACACACATGCACACACACACATATGCACACACGTATGTATCTTAAAATAGGATTTCTCCATGTCACACAGGTTGGAAAAGTAGGAATTACTTACTCCTGGCCCTGATCCCACTACTGATTAGCAAGTGAGCTTTGGTTTGCTCCAATTTCCTAGCCAGGACCAGTTTGCCTTTCCTTAGACTAGTGGTTCCCTTGTTCCTGTGGGCTCACTATACTGATTACAAGAAACCTGACTGGTATAGTTCATTGCAGCTCAGAACTCTACAGCTCAAGAGATTTCCTAGCCTTAGCCTCCACGGGTATCTAGAATTATAGTTGCATGCCACCACACTTGGCTTTTGGATCATTATAGGTGTCAAATTAGGTTCAGTTAAGAGGTACCATTTGAAGGCTTTCATCATGAATTCCATATATAAGGTGATTCTAGAATATATCTCTATGAAATCTTCTGAATCATAGTATTGAGACAGATGACATAGTTCTGCAATAACAAGAAATGCTCCATTGATTTTCTTTGTGAAACTTGGATATTTGAACATTGGCTTACTGGTGTTGATGAAAAATGCACTTTTGATTATACCACAGGTGAAACAGGGACCATGAAGTTATGTAGGGAGACACCTAAGTTCACAATTTGACTCCTCACATGTTCTAGCTATATGAAAATAGGTAAGTCATTTAACTTCTCTTTGCCTCTTTTTCTTTTAGAACAAAATGAGCATTCATTCAACATTAAATAAGCATTTATTAAGTGATTGCTACATGTGAGTGTGATGGGTGCTGGGCATACAAACACAAAATTAAAAAGACATTCCTTTCAAGGAGCTTACATCATTGGGGAATCCAACATTTATACTGATGAGTAAATGCAAGATGATCTGAGCATAGCATTAACAATTGGAGACAACAGGAATAGCTTCTCATAAGACATGACATATGAATTGAGACTGAAAAAAAGCTAGGAATTCCAAGAGGTGGAGATGAATAAGGCTCACATTCTAGGCGTGTGGGACAACCTGTAAAAAAGCATGGAGAAAGGAGATGGAATGCTGAGTTCGAGAAAAAGCAGGTCTGCTAGTTTGAGTAGAATATAGAGTATGTGAAGGAGAATAATATGCAATAAATCTGGAAAGGGAGGTTGGAATTATGCTATGAAGAGCTCTATTTATTTTTTATAATATTTTATTTTTTTCCCTAGTTACATGTCAAGAAAATTTTTAGCATTCATTTTTACAACATTTTGAGTTCCAAATTTTTCTGTCTTCTTCCCCTCCCTTCTTATGAAAATGGTAGGCAGTTTGATGTAGTTTATATATGTGCTGTCATGTAAAAAATATTTTCATATTAGTCACAGCTATAAAAAAACATAAAAAAGCCATGAGAAAGAGAAAAGTAAGTGAAAAAATATGCTTGCATCTGCATTCACAGTTCATCATTTCTTTATGTGGATGTGAGTCCTTCGTGAGTCCTTCGTACTTGTCTTAGATCATTGTTTTGCTGAGAAGAGCTGAATCATTCATAGTTGATCATCACACAATGTTGTTGATGCTGTGTACGTTTTCCTGTTTCTGCTCATTTCACTTTGCATCAGTTCATACAAGTCTTTCCAGGATTTTCTGAAATCTGTGTGCTCATCATTTCTCACTGAAAAATAGTATTCCATTACATTCAAATACCATAGCTTGTTCAGCCATTCTCCAATTGATAGGCATCCTCTCAATTTCCAATAATTTGCCACTACTAAAAGGGCCTCTAGAAATATTTTTTACATGTAGTTGCTTTTCCCTTTTTAATGATCTCTTTGGTATACAGACCTAGTAGTGATATTGCTGGATTAAAGGGTATGCACAGTTTGGTTGTCCTTTGGGCATAGTTCCCGATTGCTCTCCAGAATGGTTGGATCAGTTCACAACTCCACCGAAGGTGCATTAGTATCCCAATTTTCTTATATCCTCTCGAACATTTATAATTTTCCTTTTTTTGACATATTAGCCAATCTGATAGGTATGAGATGATATCTCAGAGTTGTTTTAATTTTCATTTCTCTAATCAAATGTGATTTAGAGTATTTCGTCATTATGTCCCTAGATAGCTTTTATTTCTTCATCTGAAAATTGCCTGCTGATATCCTTTGACCATTTATTAATTAGCTAATGGTTTATATTCTTATAAATGTGACTCAGTTCTCTATATATTTGGGAATAAGGCCTTTATCAGAGACACTTGCTATAAAGATTATTTTCCAGCTTTCTGCTTTCCTTTTAATCTTGGTTGCATTGTTTTTTTTTGTACAAGAGCTTTTAAATTTAAGATAATCAAAAATTACATGAAGAGCTTTAAATGCCAAGATAAGGAACTGTATTTTATCTTAGAGACAATAGGAAGCTTCTTGAGCACAAGTGTGTATTTATCTTTCCTGTATTTTAGGAAGATTATTTTGGCATGGACTATTATGGTATGTGAAAGATAGATTAAATAAAAGGGAGACTGGAAAAATGAGAGACCAATTAGAAGGTTAATGCAACAGTCCAGATAAAAAGTGGGGGTGGGGGTAGTGGGAAGGATAGATTAATTAAAAAAATTTTCATTTAACTGAAAAAACCTTTCATACTATCACACTTGAACCTCACAACAACCCTATGAGATAGGTATCACAGGCATCTTTATCCTCATTTTGTGGGTAAAGAAATAAGTTCAGAGAAATTACACGACTCATGGTAACTTGACTAGTAAGTGTCAGAGATGGGATCTGAATCAAGGTTAGCACGATTCCAAGTACGGCTCTCCATTATGAATGGAAGGTAACAGACATCTAAAGTAAGATTAATAATGCCTTTAGTTCTTATATCACAAGCTTGTTATGAAGACAAACTGAGAAAATGTATATGAAGGGATTTACAAAACAAACAAATAATAAATAAAAATAAAATAAATGAATAACTGAATAAATAAAGGACTTTACAATTTCAAAGTTCTATGTCATTATTAGCTAATATTATTTTGGCATACTTTGGAGCTCAACTTTATCCCATTTGTTTCAAAGAAGACAGTCTGTCTATACAATGATCCCATGACCAAAATTTATCAGCCTTATATAGACAAGTTGGGACTGGCATCAGTCCCTTCAGTGTCAAGGCTGACTGTCATCAAGTTCTTCCATGTTTCCAAAAAGCATCTGTTTTAAGTACCAGTCTACTTATGTCCCAGGGTGTTGGCATTCTAGCCATAATGCCTATGACTGTGAAGCTTTAATGGGATCCCACCTTCATTGTCAGAAATGGTTGTTTTGAGATTAGTAAAAGAGACCAAGAAAGAAGCAATCCTTTATTGTTACAAAACTATTTTGGCCTAACTAGAGCAGTAGCTAGCAATTCTAATGGCTTGGGTAAGCGCTGCAAAACATACCCACAGCAAGTGGCTAGAAAGGTACATTGAAATGAACTTTTGAGACAACTTCATTTGAGGAAGGGAGAAGAGACATCTGTCTCCATCATACAAGGTTTCACCAGTGAAGAGAACTCAAGACTTTACCTGGTGGTAGGTGGGCTGCTGCCAAGGGAAGAGGCAGGATAGGTCAGGCCAGGGAGGTTTTCCCCTAGATTGTGGTTCTGGTATATATATGAATGTGTTTGTGTCTCTCTGTGTGTTTAAGTTTTCTATCTGATAGATTTCCATTTTAAACAAGTTTAATTAATTCTATTTTAACTATTTTTGCTAAGTATGTATGAAGTTTAGTTGTTTCTCCTTGCTGAAGTACAAATACTGCCAGATCTTTTTAAATTTTGACACCTTGGAGCAAAGCCCCTGATGAGGCCACCCTACTTATGGTTCAGAGGCTAACTCCACCTTTCAAATCCTTATAGCTTACAACTATAGAAACTCAAAAGAGACCAAACATTAATATTCTCATCTTCATAGTGCCCTCTAGCAAACAGTATATTTTTCCTCAGAAACCACAACACATAGAATGGGATAGAGTAGTAGTAGAAAGGAGTGGTTATGTTATAGGCTATAAACTTCTTATTTGGGGTAAATATCAATTACGTGGGAAAATAAGAATCTGTGTCATCTAAACCAGTGGCGTCAAACTTCAATAGAAACAGAAGCCTCTAAGCCATATATGAGGAACCCTGTAGGCTGCATATTGACTTAGTTTTTAAATGCAACATTATCTATATTTTATTGTAATTTTAAAATTTTGTTAAATATTTCTGAGTTACACTTTAATCTGGTTCCTGCTACACTCTGGAGTGTTGCCATGGTGGGGGGGGGGGCACGTTTGACCTCTCTGACCTAGACTGCAGGGCATCTAAAATGCTTCAATATCATTTAAAGTATCTGTAGATCACTATGGGGAAACTAGGTGGTACAGTAGATAGAATTCCGGACCTGGAGTCAGGAAGACATCCTCCAGAGTTCAAATCTGGCCTCAGATATTCACTAGCTGTATGATCCTGGGCAAGTCACTTAACCTCATTTGCCTCAGTTTCCTCTTCTGCAAAATGAGCTGGAGAAGGAAATGGCAAACTACCCCAGTATCTTTGCCAAGAAAACCCCAAAATAGGGTCATGAAGAAGTGGACTTGAACAACAATAACAGATCGTTGTGCTAGGCCTTATGGGAGATGCAAAGTTCAATTAAAATGTGTTCTCTGACAGGGCCTCGTATACTGGTACTCTATGTGTAGGAGACAGAATAGAATCTCTCATCTACAGGGCACCTAGGTAGCACAGTGGATAGAGCAGTGACTCTCAAGAGGACCTGAGTTCAAATTTGGCCTCAGACACTTATTAGCTGTGTGACCCTGGGCAAGTCACTTAATTCCAGTTGTTCTGCCCAAATTGCTCCCCTTCTCCCTCAAAAAAACCAAACAAACTAAAACCAGATGCAGTGGGAAGATATTGGAAAGGCAGAATACTACAGCATGTAATGGAAGAAAGAGTGAAGGATGTAGAATTAGAGGATACAGGTTGGTTCAAATGCTACCATTGCCATTTTATGCAAAATAAGAGACTTGGACCAGATGGCCTCTGAGATTTCTTCCAGGTCTAAACTTGCCTTCCATTCTTAGCTCTCTGAGTTGTGTGACTCCAGTAAGCATCCACTTCCCCTTCTGTAAAGTTAGTGCAAACAGCCACCAATTGACCAAATAACAAACTTTTGAGCCAGCAGGAAACAGGAAGACAGAAACACAATGCTAATGACTTTGCTTTGCAGTATCAGGTGTTGAAGTTTAATGTGTGAGGGTTACTTGGCATTTGCTGTTTATATTTTCTCAGTTTATCTGAAACAATGAATCAGACAACAAGCATTTATTGTTTACAGTAATAGTAACAATAATAAGTGATGTTTATATAGTATTCTAAGGTTTGCGAAATGTTTTACATATGCTGTCTCATCTGATCTTCACAATGATCCTGTGAGGTAGGGGCTATTATCAGCTTCATTTTACAGATGAGGAAATTGGAGCAAGAGAGATTAAGCGACTTGCTTAGGCTCCTATAGCTAGCAAGTATCTGAATTAAGACATGACTCAGCTATTCTAGACTACAGGTTCAGCATTCTATCCACTAGGCCATGTTGTGCTAAATTTCTTGGGACACAAAGGAAGGCAGTAAAGTAGCACCTGTCCTGAACAAGCTTACATTCTAGTGGTGGTTGACAATGTATACATAAATTAGTAAACACAAAATAAATTCAGAGGAAGTAGAAGGTAACCTGAGAAGGAAAGGCACTGCCTGATGGGGGAAATAGGAAAGGCTTCCTAAAGGATGTGCTGCTCGAGCAGAGTCTTAAAGAAAACTAGAGATTCTATGATGTGGAGCCTAGGATGGAGTGCATTCCAGCTTGGAAAGCAGCCAATGCACAGACATGGAGGTAGAAGACGGAATGGTGTGCACAAGGAACAAGTGAGCCACTCAAAGGAGATATAAAGTGGAGAATGAAAGGTTCGTTTGTTCCTTAAGAATTCCACCTCCGGAAGATGCATATTAGCATTGACATTACATCAATATGGCCTTCCTCTTTAGCACTATTCTTCAGAAAGGTTGAAGAAAGAAACTATACTTTTATAAAAATCAATGGTCCAAAGTAGTGATGAAAAAAAAATTCTGCAAAGCATATATCCATATCAATGTTTATTTAAGCAAATATGTCATATCACTCCTAATATCTTAACCTGATGTCTATCAATCAATAGATTCTTTCTGTATTTCAGAGTTAATGGTTGGAGTTGGAGGGCTAGTGAGCGCTAATTCTGACTGTAGGAGCACTATGTCAGATTCTGTGCTTCGATGCTTCAGTTCCTAAAATTACACACACACACACACAAATCTCACTGTAATATTGAGAACTTATGAAAATCTTTTTTAGGATGGGGTTAAAAGTTTTGAGGGAGTGGGCATTTTGGTGGTTTGATGTGGGCCCTAGATCTTGAGATTGTATTTTCTTGATTTCATCCTGCTTTTCTATTTTAAGTTAATCATCTCTTCCACTACTGTAATACCATATCATTCATCCTAAAATGGCTTGGTGTTTTGAGGAAGAAATTTAGAGTATTGGAAGCTCATAAGAATTGATTTGATTAAAACTTGGAAGTAGCTATGAAGAGATATGGTAGAACATACATTTATTGAGGGCATGATTTGTTTCCCTGATGCCTAGCACAATACCTTTCACATGGTAGGAGCTTAACATATACTTGTAGAGTTGAAGGAATTATTGTTATTTGTGTAAAAGCGAAGGAAGGAGGAGCTCAAGACAAAGATGCTTTATGCCTGCAAAAGAAAGATCAATACAAACATTAAAAAAAAAACTATAAATCTTTGTAGCAATGAAAACATTTAGAATTAGAATTTATTTTTGTCATTATTTCTTTACTCCTAAGATCAAGAAAAAAATTGATACAGAAGAGGTAGAGGTGGCCAAGGGACCAGGCACATTCTTAGTTGGGACCCTTGGCACTATCTGCCACATGGGAGAGAGTCTCAGGAGTGTGGAAGGACTGGTTCTTTTCCAACCCTCCTTGGAGTCACATGATGCCACCTGGAGAGTAGTGGTCAAAAGGAGCCTAAACTCAAATCTATCTCTTCTTTTAACAGATGCAGCACTCTATGTCACTGCTGCCATCATGGGGTGAGGGAAAATCAAGAAACCACTCAAAGTTTTTCACATCATCCTAAACTGCCAAGTCCTTTTTGGTCCTGGGCCACAGCGTAGCCAGAGACAGCCAAAAGTCCATGATCCCCAAAAGGCAAAAGGAACTAATCACCATGTCCTTGGAGTCCTGGAAGTTTCCAGAGGAACTCTGTGTATGTGTTCCATGGAATGTTTCCTGTAAGCACATTCAATCACCATTACTTTTATGTAAATATTTTAAAAAATTATCTTTGTTTTATGAGTGTTTTCTGTTTTTACATTATGTTCATTTCTGGATATATCCCTACCTCCTTCCCTACCTGGGAAACCATTCTTTCAAATAAATATTCTAAAAGAGACAAAAATCATCTCAATAAAAAACAACCAACACATTTTTTTTTTTGGAGGGGGGAAAGCAGGGCAATTGGGGTTAAGTGACTTGCCCAAGGTCACACAGCTAGTAACTATGTCAAATGTCTGAGGCCAGATTTGAAGTCGGGTCCTCCTGACTCCAGGGCCGGTGCTCTACTCACTGCACCACCTAGCTGCCCCAACCAACACATTTATATCTAACAGTATATGTCCTATTACTTACCCGCAGTTGCCCAACTCTACTAAGAGGGGAAGAAGTTATATTTTTCCAACTCTTCTCAGAGGCAAAGCTTAGTTATTATAATTACGTAGCATAGAAATAGAATTTAAATATTAGCTATGGTAGACACAAGTAGAGGATATCATTCATCTATTATCTTGGTACTTTTTTTTTGTTGGTAGATAGGATGGGGCAATAACTCTTGAAGCTGAAAAAAAGCTGTTGAAAAACAGCTAATGTCTTCTTTTACAAAGTCTCCTCCAACTGATTATTTAAAGACCTGTTTCATTCATTCAGGTTATATTTCTCCTCACAATCAACAAACTTTTTGTGCATCCTTAATTCTTCATATACACCCTTTGTAATATTAGTGAAGGCCAAGTTATTTTTAATTTCTTTTGGTTTCATTAGATGAGACTACTGGACTAGAGATAGCATTCAAACAGGCCATTTGCATAATCCATTTCTATCATTACACATCTGGATTGCTTAAATGGATGAGTCATAAAAAAGTGAATCACTGGTTCTGCCATTCTATTCCTACAATAGGGTTACAGTCCTTGTCTCTGTGAAATTTGGTGATGGAAAGAGTCTAATGTAGAATTTAGTCTCATTTGATTCCGTATCCAATCTCCTCTCTTCCCCAACCTCACCACTTGCCAAACTGTTAGTATTGTCCTATCTAATTAAAGAGTTTCAAGGGGAGGAAGAAAGGAGGCGTTGGTTAAACCACAATTAGAAAGCATTTTAATGAAATTCAATTGTCTGGTAGTCTTTGGAAAAATCTAGCACAATTACCATACTTGGTTTTGTGATGCCGATCCTAGCTCACTGAGAGCTCAGCAGATGGGGCTTGCTGAGTAAGTCTTGGGGATTTAGTGATCTACAAAGTT
>CM053627.1:155979335-155991764 GCA_028646595.1 Phalanger gymnotis | reverse complement strand
TCCTCCTCCTTCTCCTTCATTCTTCTCTCCTTTCTTCATCTCTAGCATAGTACCTGGGATATATGGGGTACTAGCACTTCTGGTGTGATGGCTTGCTAAGCCCTTTTCAGGGCTACTCATCCACCTTTGGTGTCCACCTGGCACTCAGCTCTCACCTGTGGCTCCAAGAAGATGTAGCATACATAGTGATCATACCCTGGTAAACCATCTCAGCAGATGGGCTAAACCAGGTTGAGGATAGCCAATGAGCCACAAACCTGTTGGTGAGTTAGGGGGGTGTCTACCCCAAGAATGTAAAGACTTCCCCCGATTGGCCATGAAGGTGGTTGAAACAAATGCTGTGGAATGCTTAGAGCTTGCTCAAACATTGAAGATGCCAGTTATCCACTGCATCGTGGGCCATTGCCAGTCTTCTTCACTTTTGTCTCTCCATTCGACTTTAATAGTAAAGCAATGACTTTGTGCAATTCTGTCTCACTTAAATCCAATTTACACACGTCAAGACATTACCCCATGATGTCATTGGTCATCTTAAGAACCAAAGGACAAAGAGCAGCAAGTACCTGGCAGACAGTTAGCTAGCTAAATAGACAAGTAAAACATTTTATTAAGTGATTGCTACATTCCAGGCCCTGTACTGAGTGCCAGAGATGTAACTAATTTCCTGCCCTGAAGGAGCTTACATTCTAATGAGACAAGATAACACGGGAAAGGGACTTGGAAGGGGGAGTGTATCTGCCCTAGGATACAGTGAGACTAGGCCAAGAAATGTTTTAGAAGCTTAGACTAACATCATGGTGCTTAATAAGTGCTTTTTTGATTAATATCCCTTAATGGAGGGAGGGATAGTTTCACACTGTGGTGTCTCCCTTCACAATTCATTTGAAAGAAACTGGCTTGTTAACTTTTCTTACCTAAAGAAAATTATTTTTTTTTCTCCTCTATGAAAGAAACTCCACAGTGACAGAATATCGTGCTGCCTCTTAGTTTCTTAGAATTTTCTCATTGCCTGAATTTTGATTAGGAGATTCAATGAGAGCTCTTGGATTTTTCCAGGAACTTTTTTTTTTTTGGGCATTGGAAAAGACCAACTTGCAGGGGTGGGAAAACTGCAGAGGTCACATGTGGTCCTCTAGGTCCTCAAGTGTGGCCCTTTGACTGAATCCAAACTTCACAGAACAAATCCCCTTAATAAAAACATTTGTTCTGTAAAGCTTGGACTCAGTCAAAAGGCCGTACCCAAGGACCTAGAAGGCCACATCGGCCTTGATGCTTCAGATTCCCCACCCCTGAAGAAGAAAAAGTATCATGATAGAATGTAAGCTCCTTGAGAACAGGGACTTTTAACTTTGTACCTCCAGCACCTAGAACGGTGTTTGACACATAGTAAGTGCTTCATAAATGCTTGTTTCTTATTGATTAATGAGTTCTTATGCCTCATTTAAATATCTAGCCAAGTTCCTCCCCCAAAACAAAAGAATCAGTGTTTGAAAAACTCCTTTGGGATCCAAAGGTCTAGGTTAGGAAGTCTGTCTCTGCAGGGGAGGAACATTACAGGCTACCCCTGGGACGTTCTTCAGTCAGTCTCCCTTTGAGAGCATGGCAGCCAAGGATGAATTGTTTCTTACTGACTTTGAGAAAACAAATGGTTGTTTTCTTTGTTAAGTTTCTTTCTGAAATGTTTTAGGCTCTTGCCTTTGTTTTGTACAAACCAGGATAAAACTCCAAATAGACTATCACCTAATCACAGTTACTCATTCTTTCTGACTTTATTGTTCATTTTGTTATTCTGATGTTTTAAAATGAGTTGAGATTTTGAAGAACTGCAGTCTTGGAAATAATGCTTTGAAGGAGTGATTAAAAAAAAAGAAAGAATGAAAAAAAACAGGAGGTTAAAAAAAACAACCAAAAACTTTCCACAGAACAAACTCCTCCCTTAGCCCCTGTAGTTCTTATTCTCAAATCAGCTGAAAAATGTTTAACAATGTGTGTTTAATTAATGCCCTGTGCTTTCAGAGAAGCACCAAGTGCTTCAGTCTATTTTATTTAAGGAAGAGTCCAATGGCCAGGCCCCTAGAAAATTGATATCTAATAACATGCTTCCAACAAGGACTCTCCTTTTGTTTCAAGTTGCTGAGAAGAAGGAAAGTCTTAAATACTACTTCTGTTCTTTAGCTTTGATCTTATGCATGGTGAATCTTGCTGGAAAATACCACCAGAGTAAAACTCAGATCTGGTATATTAAACATAATCATCTGGGTGGAATAAATGCCCTATTTGGGCATTTGATACATTTGACTAATATACACCATCTAGTTGTGCTAACTCTGCCTCTGTCAAAATACAAACATCATGTGATCAGCAGTGTTTGACCCAATTGGACAGTTAGAGGTTGGCATTGGACTAAGGATGAGGCCATGCCAAGGGATGGTTCTCCATTTAATATTTTAATCTCAGAAATCTTTTAAAAATCTTGTTGAAATCTTTTGGTTTTTTTTTCTAAATATCTCCCTCATACCTCTCACCAAGCAGACACTCCTTATAACAACAAAGAATAAAAATGAAAGAAAAATGTAATTTAGCAAAACTAACTGACATAGGAACTATGTCTGACAGTATAAACGATGTTCTACATCCATAGTCTGTCACCTTTGTAAAAAAGGGATCAAAATGCATTTCCTCATATCAGAATCCTTTTAAGGACAACAAATTATCTCCTTTTTCAAGATAGAGGGCAAAGAACGGGGGGTGAGTAATCAGCCTTTCCTTTTTCTTTGAAATTCACTCATATAATTTTCACTTAATCAAAATCCTCCCTGGTTATGGGCCAATTGTAGAGCTATAACTAGCAATTTTTGTGCCTGGAACAAGTAGCACAAAAAATGCTCAGGGCAAGTACAGAAAATGCATGTGGAGCAAGAAATGTGAATGGTACAAATGGCCTGAAATGGGCCCTCAAGTGCTGCTGGGAGACAGAGAAGTAGACTGTGGTATGGGTTACAAGAAGTATAGCCACCAGCATGCCATTTTATAGTTTTTAATTTTCATTAAGTGTGGTTGATAACTACAGGCTAAGCTTAGTTATTTCTATGCTTTTGGAGGTTGCAAGTACTATTGGCATCCTCTAAATTTTTATACCTTGGGGAAAAATCCTAATTCCCCTACCCTAGATAAATTTTACTTCATTGGATGGGACCAAGTTCATCTGGGGAATTTTCATTGCCCTCAGGTGCCTGAGTGAAAGGCAAAGAATCTGCACTCCATTTTCTCTAATCCAAAATATGTTATTTTCATAGCCCTTTTAGAAAGAGGAATGAAAATAATTTATGCCTCTATTTGTTATCCAACATTCATCATGCTTCTCCTATATATTTCTTCTTTTCTCCATACACTTTGTAACACTTGGTTGTTAAGATTACATAATAAAGGGATATAAGCAAGCTTGAAAGTTCTCTTCACTTTCTTCTTGAGGATACAACACAAATTCTTCTATCTTTACCTGGGGTGCTTAACCTGCGGTCTGTTTGAACTTTTTTAAAAAAGTTGATAAGCTGTATTTCGAATCATGTAATTGGTTTCCTTAATAATCCTACATAATTTATTTTATCTATAGACTTCGCCAGACTGCTAAAGGAATCTATGAGATAAAAAAGGTTAAGAACCACTATTAGACTTTTTAATTTATATTCTGACTTTTTTGTCTTTTTTTTTCAGTGCCTTATATGAGGGTTCATAAATGCCTTATCAATTTGTGGATGACAAAAACTGGGAGGGATAATACATATGTTTAATTCTAGAATCAGGATTCTAAAAGCTCCTGATATGCTAAAATGATGGGTTGACTCTAAGAAGATGAAATTTAGTAAGGTTAAATGTAAAGTACTATACTTAGGTTCAAAAAATCGACTTCATTATTATAGGGGAGATATATCAGGAAGTTTGTGTGAAAAAGATTTTGAGGTTTTCAGGCAACTTAGTACTTGATATGTCAGCAATGTGAAATAGCAGACATAAAAAATCCGATGTAATTTCAGTCAACATTAGGATCAATAGAGTTCTAAATGAGAGAAGACATAACTATTCGCAACTTGCTTTTGGATACTGAGTTCAGTTCTTGAGCATCTCATTTAAGGAGCAACACTGACAAACTAGAGTGTGCACTGAGGAAGGTAATTAGGATGGTGAAGGGGACTTGTAACCCTGTTATTCTGAGGATTGCCTGAAGAAATTGGGGATGGTTAGCCTGAAGAAGACATAGTAGCTAATACCCCACTTTGGTCACCACTCCTCTATGTGTATTGTATTCTCCTAGAAGAATGTAAATTCTGTAAGGGCAGAGACTTTCTTTTATATTTTTGTATTTGTATCATCAGTTTCTTCATCTGATCTTTGTGGGATGACTTCTTTCAATGATTGTCAGTTTATTACACTCTTGGACATATAGTTATCCCTTTCACATCTTGACTTTCCCCATCATGATTTTGATATATTGCAGTGTTGGCAGAAGAAATTAAATGGCAATTTTTTGGGAGTTTTGTGGAAGGCATAGATGACACATGAAGGCCAGTAGACAACATAGAAAACATTTAGAAATTCATAAAATATACATATAATATTGTATGATATCAACTCAAATTTTATAATAAGGTATTTGTAAACCCCCAGGAAAAAAATAAACATTCAGACTCCTCTGGTATGAAGGGAGAGCCAAAAAATTTTACATGGATTTCCAGATCATGGAGTGGGGAGAGGGGTAGTGTCATGTCCCTAACCTCTGCAATGTAGAAGGGATAACTGTATACTCACCTTTAATCCACTAAAATATCCAAGATTTAGCCACACCTCTCCCATACTTGTAAAATTGATTTTCAAAATTCAAAGGTAGAACTTTGATAATCATTCATAAACTTAATCAACCTAGATTTCCCCAACAATTCTAACTTATTGAGTTTTTTGCAACCTGATCTGGTTGTCCAATGTGTTAGCCCCCCTTCCCAGCTTGGTGTCATCCACCAAATTTGACTGGCATGCCATATCTTCCTTCATCAAAATCATTAATAAAATTTAATATGATATGTTATAACAAATAATATTATAATATAAAGTATTTATATTATAATATAATATCTAATAAAATATAATAATATAATGAATGTATATGACTATATACATTTATTAGTATAGACTACTGGGGTGATCCTTTATAGACCATTCTTTAAATTGATATTGACCAGTTAATCATCACTTTTTAATCTGGTCCTTCAACCAGTAAAAAAAAAAAATGTTTATCATTGTCTTCAGATATTTGAAGTTGGTGATATTTGAAGTTCAGCCGTCACATGGAAGAAGGATTAAATTTATTTTATGTAGCTCCAGGGGGTAGAACGAGGAAAAATAGGTGGAAGACACAGAGGCAGATTTGAATTCAGAACTTATAGATTTCAAAATATAGGTGATCTGAGAGGCTATCTAGTTTTCCCTCTCCTTTTATAGATGAGGAAGTGGAGCTCAGAGACGTTGACTCCTCCAAAATGCAGTAAATAGGATTGGGTCCCAGCTCCTCTTGGTCAAAGTTGAGTACTTTCCCACTGTTCCATGCTGCCTCTCAATCTAAGGAAGGACTTTCTAACAATTAGAAATGCTGTAAATGAAATGATCAGCATTTAAAGGTAGTGAGTTTCCCATTGTTAGAGGTGTTCAGGCAAGGGCTGGATGGCTTCTTGTGAGGGATGCTGTCAGGAGAATTCATGATTCACATGAGGCCTCTTCCAATTCTTTGGCTTTATGGTTTTAGATGTTAAGGGCCTTTATGGAAAAGAGAAGGAATAAGGATGCTGTTTCACTCCGTGAAGCCAATTATTTGACTTGCTAAAAATGGCAGTATTTACATGATTGAACTGAGGTCTGAGATGACCAAAATTCCATTCCTGTGGGATTGCCCTGGTTCAGTTCAATCCAATTTAATTCAGTTCAGCTCTATAAGTTAGTTCAATTTGCTTCAGTTAAAAAAAAAAATCATTATGCATCAGGCTGGAGCACTAGGCTTGAGTCTGAGATGCAAAGTTTCAATAAGACAAGGCCCTTATTCTCATCAGTCAATCAATCAATATACATTTATTAAGTGCCTACTATGTGCCAAGCACTGGGGATACAAAAAGAGGCAAAAGACAGTTCTGCCCTCAAGGAGCTTACATGCAAACAAATCTACACAAAGCAAACTATATACAAGAAGATATAATCGAATAGCAGGATAAGACCCGTAAGTACATAACTTGCCTTTAGTGCTTTTGTTTGATTAGCCTCAAGCCTTTCCTGGAGTGGTTGAATGTGTCCTATTCATATTTTGTGGATTGGATCCTCCTTTGTAAATGACCTAAGGGACTTTACAGGAACTTTTCATAAATGTCTGTAAAGAGTGGTAGAACGTCATCACTCTAAGTATCAAGATCAGGAAGGAACTGTTAGAAATTCTAAGAATGCCTCAGCTGGTGATTACAGACAACAGTGAGATTTTGACAGTCCTAACCCACCAGAGCTTATGAGAAAACTCAAAAGCATTCAACCATATTATAGGAACACCATTTCCAGGTGGAGCCCAGTTAGGTCAGTGGAGGTTAATTAACCAAGCCCAAGAGTTACTGAAATTGAAGACAGGAAATGATAACACCTGATATCACCTCAAGGAATCTTAGACGGGGGAAAGTACCATCTAGTTACTTAAGAAATGAGAAGCTGTTTTCCTTGGAAAGGAACTGGTGCTAAATACAAGTATGTATAACTACACACAGAGATGGGGAGTAGTGAAGATGAAAATAAAAAGGGTAAGGGATAACTTTCTAATAAGCAGCGACCCCAGAGTGCCATTGTGCTTACCAGTGGCGGGAGCAATTAAATCTAACATCCTTGATCTCAAAGAGAAAGCCTATAGACTTTCAGTCTCAAACCAAAATAAAGGCCCACAATGAATCTGACTCCTCAAATGAGTTCAATGCTATCGCAAAGCAGAATAATTCTTCTCAAATGGCAAATTTGCATGGGCCAGTCATTCAGGATTTCCCACATAGTTTTGACTGTAGTGAGGAAGGAATGTTCAGTTTGCGTGAACAGCAGGTCAAACAGAGCCAGGAGGGACTTAAAAGATCACCTACTTAATTCTATTATTTTATAGATGAGGAACCTGTTACTAAGAGAGATGAGGTATTTTATCCAAGGTCACAGAGATAGGAAATGGTAGAGTGAGGTTCTGCACTCAGTGGGTCTGCACTTGTAGATAGAGTGCTGGACCAGGAGTCAGAAAGATCTGAGATCAACTCTTGCCTCGGACACTTGGAACTATGTAACACTGGGCAAACCACTTCACTTAACTGAAACTGAAGGATTGTAGGTTGGTTGACTTGTATTTCCTAGGGTTTTCAAGGGAGGCCCAGCTAGGATCCTCTCCTTGGTTTTGATGTTTATGGTTGGCAGTATGTTTGAGGGGCAGACTCATATTTCTATACTGAGAGCTGCCACTAGCCCTGGCATCTGTCTCAGTTTCTCCATCTGTAAAATGAGAAAATAGTAGCACCTACCTCCCAGGGTTGTTGTAAGGATAATATGAAATAATATTTTAAAATCACTTTGAAGTACTATACAAATGCTAGCTATTTGAAACAATATTAATAGATAGTTCACAAACACAGAAGGTAAAGAGGTCATTTGTTGACATTCTCTCTAGATTTGGGTTGTTTTATCAGCCTTTAGATCAAAAATGACAGGATAACATTTCTGCTTTTTGACAATCATTTTTTCACAAATCCACTATTCTTCCAACATATTTTAAAACAAAGAAACAAAACAACCAGCCCTAGATTTAATAAGTACCTTACTAACTCCTGCATTACTCCACCTCATCCCACTCAGGGGACTCTTCAGACTTCAATCTTCAGGCTAAGCAGATTTACTTGGGAAATGAGGAACTGATGTTTTACCAAGGCTAAGTGAAGCCAATGTTGGAGAGAGAGGAGGCTCATTGTTTTTCTAGGAAGAGGCTCTGGGCCCAAGCATTCAATTTTGAAGGAGAGAGAACACAGAAACATATTTGAATATAGTTAGAGAAGTAGAATCCCACACATTAAGAAAGAGGTGTCAGACCTCTCTGTTGGGAAATAGGAGGAAAGGAGAGGGACAATGCTGGGTAGGAGACTAAGATCAAAGAACTGTAGGTTGATGGACTTGTATCTCCCAGAGATACAAGGAAGACCTAGCTAAGATCCTTTCCTTGGTTCCAATCATCAGGGCTGGCAGGGTGTTTGAGAGCCACTAGCCCTGGAGTCATATCAAGCTGCTTTTATAAAAAAAAAAAAAAGAAAGAAAGAAAAAAAGAAAAAAAAACACCATTTGGCTCTTAACAGTTCTTATGTTGATTAAGAACACTGACTTGGCTAAATGAACAAGGGGCCAGATTGTTGCTATGTCTCTTGAAGCCGGAAAGGCTTTTGATCAAGTTGAGTAGGAGTTTATGTTTGAGGTACTTTATAAAATGAAATTTGGCGATAAGCTTATGAACTGAATTTGAACTTTTATTCCAGGTTCACTCAATAGAAATGTCTCAAACTTCTTTTAGACTCTCTTTAAAAAGAGGGAATCAAGGCTGTTCCCTTAACCCTTTCATTTTCATTAGGAGAGGCAACATGTCATAGTGGATAGAAGGCTGGATTAGCACTATGGGAGACCTGCAGTTGGCTCCTGCCTCAGAAATTTAGTAGCTGTATTATTTTTGTTGTTGTTTAGTTGTTTTCAGTTGTATCTAACTCTTTGTGACCTTGTTTGGGTTTTTATTTTTGGCAGAGATACTAGAGTAGTTTGCCATTTCCAGCTCATTTTACAGATGAGGAATCTGAGGCAAACGGGGTTAAGTATGGCCAGAGTCATACAGCTAGCTAGGAAGTACCTGAGCCCGGATTTGAACACTCATGAAGATGAAGCCCAGCACTCTATCCACTGTGCCACCTAGTTGTCCTTAGTAGCTGTGTGATTCTGGGCAAATCCTTCAATTTTTCCAAGCCTCCCTTTCCTCATCTGCTTCAATGAGATAATAATAGAACCTACCTCACAGTGTTATAAGGATCAGATGAGATAAATGTATCTAAAGCATTTTGTAAACTTTAACAGTATAGAAAATTTGCTCTTATTACTTCAGATGATGCTCCTTGGATAGATAGTTATCTACTCCCATGTTGAAAAGGATATTTAAAAAATACAGCGTGCATTATAATATTTTTAAAATGCAGTACAAAAGTTTTTTTTTAAAATATGCTTTTGATAAGTGCATTGGAACATTGGTTTGGGTGGGCCTGTAATGTATGCTAGGTCTTTCCAGCTTCCTATACTTTCAATATAGGGTAGGTCTAAAAGGAAGTTAACTTCTGGATTTACTCAATACTCAATGACCTGATGGTCTTGTGCCAGGGTGTGCTGTCTGTATCACAGCTGGCTATCTCATGAGTAATTAAAGAATCACGGCAAATAACATGACCACAACAGGCTAAAGGTTGAACTAGGAGGACCATAAGTATAGGTTCTGATCCCCGTTCCTCCTCTGACTTCTGGATGACCTTAGGCAAATAATTTAATCTCAAACATGCTTTGTTATCCTCATTTGCAAAATGGGGATAATGATGCTATTTGTTCATTTACCTCCTGGTTATGTATTTGTTTTTCAGTTGTTTTCAGTCATGTCCAACTCTTTATGATCTCTTTTGGGGTTTTCTTGGCAAAGATACTGGAGTGGTTTGACATTTCCTTCTTCAGCTGATTTCACAGAGGAGGAAACTAAAGCAAACAGGGTTAAGTGACTTGCCCCAGGGTCACACAACTAGTAAGTATCTGAGGTCAGATTTGAACTCAGGAAGATGAGTCTTCTTGACTCCAGGCCCAGAACTTTATCCACTGTACCACCTTGGGTATATTTAAGACAATTTAATATGAGCTATTAATATAAAAGTTGGTAGAGTGTGGCATATATCTGATAAGCTAATGCTAAGTAATGAGCCCAGGGATCTCATAATTTTAGAATAAAATGTAAGATCCGAGAAGGCGGGAATGTTTCATTTTTATCTTTGTGTTTCTGGTATCTAGCATAGGATTGGGTGCATAGTAGATACTTAATAAGTCCTTGTTGGCTTGGAGGTGACTTTTCCCTCCTTTATTCATAGTTGAGGCATATTTATGGTTGTTTTGAGAACTAAATGAGATAATAGTTGTAAAGCAAAGTGCTTAGCGCAGTGCCTGGCCCATAGTAGGTGCTGAATAAATGCTTATTTCTTCTCCCCCCACCCCACCCCTTCCCTGTCAGGTCATTGCTCTATTTGTCAATCAAAATTGCCTATAATTGTTACTGAGTTCTAATAATATGCCAGATTCAGCTTAGACGTAGTCTGTGACCCCAAAGCTTATAACAAATAGAAAGAATTTTCAATTATTTTAAAGACCCCTTTTAGTCCTACCTAATTTAGCTCCTTGATAGCAGAAAGAATTATGTGGAAACTATAATATAGTGATTTAAGTTTTTTAAAACTTATTTTTCACAACAAGCCCACTAGGTTGGCAATGCAAGGATTATTATTATTAGCCCTGTTTAACCAGTGAAGAAACTGAAGGACACAGAGGTGGTCACACAGCCAAGATCACATGAATAGAAATATCAGAACCAATTTTTTTTTTAAGTTTAAAATTTTTTTACATGACATTTACAGATTATTCTTGCTGTGCAAAAAGTTTTTTTTGATATGTTTTCTTTTTTACATGACATTTACAGATTACTCTCACTTTGTGAGTCTCATAAAAAAGCAAAACAGTTAAATGAGACTAATAATACAACAATCTCATCTGAAAGGGCATACAACATTTTACTTCTTTACACCCCCGCATGTCTCTAGCTTTTAAGAGTAACGAGTGGAAATCTAATATCTCTGCCTTCCACTCCTACCCTATTAAAAAAAAAAGAAAAGGAAAAAAAAATCAAATTACTTGTAACAACTTTGCATAGTGGAGCAAAACAAATTCCTTCAATGGCTACATACAAAACATATTACATGCCCCCTTCCCGTTTGTTATAGGCATGTATGTATGTATGTATGTATGTCTCCTGTAACCTAATCCAGCTCCCCTCTGTCACAGATAGCATGTGTCATCAATGGTCATTGTATTTGATCATAGTTCTTGCAGCTTCCAAAGTTGTTTGTCTTTATGGTGTTTGTGTTATTGTATGTATTGTTCTCTGGCCGTGCTCATTTCTTTATTCATCAGTTCATGAACGTCTTCAAAAGTGTTCATTTTTATAATAGTAATGTTATAACATAAATTGCTCTGGGTCTTCCCTCTGCAGTGGTTTGTCTTCCAATGTCTCTTTGAAATCCTCTATTTTGTCATGTTTTGCAGCACAATAGTACTCTATTATATTTATATTCCACGACTTAGTCAGTTATTCTTTAGCTGATGGGCTTCCCCTTTGTTAGTTTTTTTTTGGTAGTTGCAGAACAAGTTATTAAAAATACATGTATAGATAACAGTTACATGGCAACTTTAAGGTTTGCAAAATACTTGAAACAGATTATTCCATTTGAGCCTCACTGTAATTCTGTGAGGTAAGTATAGTCAGCATTAGCCCCACTGTACAGATGTAGGTAGATTGAATGACTTCCCTATGGTTACACAACTAGTCTTCAGAGGCAGCTTTTGAATCCAAGTCTTCTTCTTCTTTTTTTTTTTTTGTTAGAGTGGGGGAAAGCAGGGCAATTGTGACTTGCCCTAGATCACACAGCTAGTAAATGTATTGTGTCTGAGGGCAGATTTGAACTCAGGTCCTCCTGACCACAGGGCTAGTGCTCTACTCACTGTGCCTCCTAGCTGCCCCATGAACCCAGGTCTCACTCAAATTCACTGCTTTTTTTTTTCCACTTTGAAAAAACTCAGTGAAGGTCAGAAAATCGAGGCTGTCTTTTTGCCAGCTCAATAATTAGATTTATCTTTTCACTTCCTTAGTTAAATATTTGTTTGGTTGAACTGAGGCCTCCTTGGTATTGTCTTAGGGGCAAAGTGAATACTACAGTTTCACAACTTTTTGTGAATTGTCCAGTCTTGTTGATTTGTTATAAGGGGTATCACTCACTTTGATCCAGCAATACCACTACTAGATCTGTATCCCAAAGAGATTAAAAAAAAAAAAAGGAAAAGGACCTATTTGTACAAAAATATTTATAGCAGATCTTTTTGTGGTGGCTAAGAATTGGAAATTGAGGGGATGCCCAGCAATTGGGGAATGACTAAACAAGCTGTAATATATGATTGTAATGGAATATTATTGTGCTATAAGAAATGACAAGCAGGATGATTTCAGAAACAAACTGGAAAGACTTATATGGACTGATGTTGAGTGAAGTGAGCAGA
>CM053627.1:155954610-155978835 GCA_028646595.1 Phalanger gymnotis | reverse complement strand
TTCTTTCTTCCTTCTCTTCTTTCTTTCTTTCTTTCTTTCTTTCTTTCTTTCTTTCTTTCTTTCTTTCTTTCTTTCTTTCTTCCTTCCTTCCTTCCTTCCTTCCTTCCTTCCTTTTTCTTTCTTTTTTCTGTCTTTCTTTCTTTCTTTGTCTCTTTCTTTCTTTTCTTCCTTCCTTCCTTCCTTCCTTTCTTTTTCTTTCTTTCCTTGTCTCTTTCTTTCTTTCTTTGTCTCTTTCTTTCCTTCTTTCTTTCTTTGTCTCTTTCTTTCCTTCTTTCTTTCTTTGTCTCTTTCTTTCCTCCTTCCTTCCTTTCTTCCTTCCTTCCTTTCTTTCTTTCTTTCTTTCTTTCTTTCTTTCTTTCTTTCTTTCTTTCTTTCTTTCTTTCTTTCTTTCTTTCTTTCTCTTTTTTCCTGAGGTGATCAAAGTGAGCAAGAGGAGCTGGTCTCATTTGTGATAGAACAATCTCACCAGAAATTTAGTTAGCTTTTTAAGGTTAAAAAATGTCTATTTTATAGTTGACTGGTTCAGTTAGAATTTAGAGTATACTAAATGAACAAAGATCCTCCCAAATTCCATTGGCCAGCCCTATCTAGTAGTAACATTGGACAGACCTATATGACTACACAGAAAAATAAGTTGTTAATTCTGATTGACCTTTACTTTGGCCTGGCATGAGACAAAATTCCTTATGAAGCATGTGATCAAGTGAAGCAACCATACAGATATTTCCTTTAAAATAAAAATGAAAAACAAGCAAGGCAAATGACTTTACAAGAATAAAGCCAACTGAAGAGGCAATACAGCAAATGCTATTCATCTACAATCTACAGCTACGTGAATCTACAGATTCAATGTGTAAAGTTCCTAAGGATATCACATCCCTTTCTTTCCACTAAAGAAATTACCAAGTTGCAAACCAACTTCTGATTCTTCTTTCTGTAACCCAGTAAGTCAGTATATTAGCTTAGAGAGCAATCCAACCTGAAGGAGTTGTATGTTTTACAGAAGCTACATGAACTGTTAGTTACAGTCATTAATCTCCTGTCTACTCAAGTTACATTTATTTGTTGAGAATTTTGCAGCCTGGGATTGATCTCACTGGATACCCATCTCACTGGCAAGAGAGTCACTAGGGGACAACAGGGAGTGTTACTATAGCAGATCTTAGTACAATAAAAACGGCACAGAATAGAGAGAGAGAAAAATGACCATGCTAGAATTCACTAATGAAGAGATGATTCACATGTAGCTGTGTGTTTGTCTTGGGAAATGTAACCAAGCAATCTCCTTTTCTTTAAGGCAGATTGCTCCATTATTATTACTCAATTTTCTTCATCTCAAAATGATAGTATAAATATATAATTGTCTTTGATTTTTAAGGGATATGAGAGAAGTTTTCCTAAAGATGTACCTAGGATAAAATTCATGATAATAATATTTATTAATAACACGTTATTAATAATATTTATATTATTATTCTCTTGGTCTTGTCTATTTTAATGGAGTTCAGCTAGAAATGATCTTGGGACAAGTCACTATTCTGCTATTATTCTTTTATATTTAATCCTCTAAAGATGATTGTGAAGATAATAAATAATTTCTTTATCATAGTTGAGTAAAAGTATTAGAATATAACACCATCCTCTGTAGGCTCACTGAAAGCATCCTTGGTACAATTCCAGTAGCAGATAGGACACTAGGGTTCATATGCTTCTTATCTTATTCTCACATAATTTTGATCTCTTCAGATAGCTCTCTACATTTTGAAAGTTTTTTATTCAATGTTGTTTGGAAATTATGAGTATTTGGAATGGTATTATGTACTAAAATGTGTTATTATTATTATTGGATCTGTGAGTTTCTCCAGAATAATAATAATAATAATGACAACTGAAACTTTCATAGTCACATAACATTGAATATACTTTACCTTCATTCTCACAGGAAAGATGGTTATCATTATAATTTTACATTTAATCTCTCAGAGAGATTAAATAACTTGCCTAAAGTTACCTAACTACTATAATAAGATGCAGAACCAAAACTCAGACCTAGGACTTTAGAATTTAGATCTATGGCTGGGTTTGCCAACACTTTTAACTTCCAGTCTATGTCAGAGTTTGCAACCCTTTTAAGTATGAGGACCTATTTTAAATGCCAAGAAATTTCAAGATCTGAAATGATATTTGCATCATTAGTGTCAGGTAATTGAGAAAACACATAATGACAAAGCTGTTATGAGATTCAGTAACTTTTAAATGAATTTATGTTTTGTGAATTCCAGATACATCTACAAACCTTTGAAAAACAGTACATTTTTCTATATTCTATGGGAGTTAAATAAAGATCAAGATGATAATAATGACAGCTAATATTTATGCAGCACTTTTAAGGTTTGCAAAGAGTTGTGCATGTTGCCTTAATGGATTTTCCCATGAGTAGAGGGAGGATCAGCCCTGTGAAGTAGATACTACTCCGTTTGAATATAGAATCCCAGGTTCCCTTGTAAGAACTCTAGTCCTCCCTTGATCATAGGTGGGGAACCACAGCACCACATCATGAAATCTGTACTGTCATATGCTGCTTGTTGAGTAAGGAACCAGACATAAATAGCATCCCTGCCAACACTAGCCACCAAATGTATTTCCCTGACAAAAAAGATACCAACTTGAGAGCGCAGACAGCTTCCTCCCCCAGCGCTCTTCTAACCATATTTTCTTTTCCACAGCCTGACTTCCCCAGCAGTGGGCATTGACTTCATGCCTACACACCCCCTCAGAAAGATCCTCTTGGATTCAAAAGAATAAAAGAATTGGATTTGAGTTCCTATAAGATTCTCTCTGATTTTAAGCCCTTTGGGTGTGCGGTACAGATTTTGCCTCACTGAATTAATTCCAGGGAGGGTGTGAGTGGCTAGAGGGAAGAAGTAAGAGGAAATCTTCAAAAGAATTAGAAAAGATGAAAATCTTATAATCAATAATGCATGTAGTTTTCTCTCTGTAACTTAATCCAGTGGAGCTAAGGGCAATCAGGGTGAGCAGTTAAATTCATGACCATGTAGGGAGGGACATCTTGGCCAAGGACACTGAGGCAAATGCTGAATGATGAACAGTGCCCTGGGGAGCTTTTAATGTCCCTACAAGATAGATTGGGTCTGGGGTTGAAGGTCTCATCCTAGAGAGCTCCAAAAATGAAGGAGAGGAAAAGGGAGAGAATGAAGGAAAGCAAAGGGGGAAAACCAAGCAACATTAACTGACTTCTTGGATTTCATATTTCCTGAGTATTCCTAGGTCTGAAGTTTCCTCTGGGTGATGGCCAGCCCTTGACCATTCATGGTTTTTAATAGCACTAAAGACAGCATCCAATAATCACAATTTGCCCCTTACACACATCTTGGGACTTGGAATCAGGAAGATCTGTGTTAAATCCTGCCTCAGAGAGTTACTAGGCATATGACCCTGGATAAGTCACTTAACCTCTCTCTCTCTGCCTCAGTTTCCTCATCTGTAAAATGGAAATAATAATAGTATCCACCTTCCTGGGTTGTTGTGAGGATAAACATTTTGCAAACACCATGATTACTATTATCTTCCTAACCCTTCCCATGAATTGACTTGCTATTGGAGTACAAGTCATTAAATAATTGTTAACAGGAGGCCAACATGGTTATATTAGAGCAATGCTAGACTTGATTTGTAGAAGACCTGGGTTAAGATCTTGGCTCTGCCATTTACCACCTACTGTGTGTTTGGGGAGCCTCTTCATCTCTCTGGGCTTCAGCTTTCTCATCTGTAAAATGGGAGGATTGGACTAGATGAGTTCTGTTATTCCTTCCAGCTCTAAGCTCCTATGAGTGTATGTACTCCCAAGGGGACTTATTTACTCCATTTAAAACAAGATGAAGCAAAAAATAACCCAGGCTATTTCTAATTTGTTTTCACTGAGATTTAGAGTTTGTAAAGTGATATTTTTGATCTGGGGTATGGTGTAGCCTCATTTTTCTCTTTATTTTAGATTGTTTCTCTCACGTTGTTCATGAGTCTTTCATTAGTCTAGCCTTGTGATATACATGTGGATTATGGAACAGGTATATGCAGGTATATGCTTTAAACCCCATCTGCCAAAGAGTGTTATGAGACAGCTAGATGGTGTAGTGGTTAGAGTGCTGGGCCTGGAGTCAGGGGGACTCAGTTTCCTGAGTTCAAATCTGGCCTCAGACCCTAAGTCACTCAACCCTGTTTGCCTCAGTGTCCTCATCTGTAAAATGAGCAGGATAAAGAAAAGGCAAACTCCATTTGGGGTTTTCTTGGCAAAGATACTGGAGTGGTTTGCCATTTCTTTATACTGCTTCATTTCTGTATTCCTAGCACCTAACTTAACATAGCAATTGGCATATAATCGGGGTTAATAAATACTTAATGAATTGAATTGTGATTTTTCATGTTTCCTAATAAATGTTTCATAGACTATTTGCTCAGTCAATCAGCTAACAATCATTCAAACATTTATTAAATACCTCCTATGTGCCAGAAAATATACTGGGGGCTCTGTTTACAAAGGCAAAAATGAAATACAAAAGTAAAAGTGAAAGAGTCCCTGTCCTCACAAAGCTGATATTCCACTGGAGTCAGAAGAAGGATAGAAAAGGCTTCTGAAATTGAAGATGATATAAAGTAAATCTCCCTAAATGGCCTGCATTTTAATTAAAGGTGCAAGTGTATATCTATCTATCTATCCATCTATCTGTCTACCTATCTGTCTATCCATCCATCCATCTATCTCTTGACTCCAATTTTAGCACTCTACCCACTGAAACTGAGAGGCTTAAAAATGTTTAAATAAGTATACTTTTTCAGGCACCTCAGAAATATTACTGTACAGTCTTAAGGTTTATATAAAAAAATCATAACCAAACACTCAGTGCAGTGGATAGGACAGGGATAGTGGAGTCAGGAAGTCAGGAAGACCTGGGTTCCAGTCCCTCCTTAAACACTTAATAGTTGTGTGACCTTCAACAAATCATTTAACTACTGTCTGCCTCAGTTTCTTCTTCTGTAAAATGGGATAATAATATCTACCTCAGGAGATCACTTTGAGGACCAAATATAAAGCATTTTGTAAATTTTAAAGTGCTATATAAATGCTGCTTGTGATGCTGATGACAACCATGATAATAGCAACAATGACCTGGACAATAATGATTATGAAGAGAAGGCTACCTACACCAATGCCTCTAGGCTTCCAATGGTCACCGTTTATGGTTAACTGGCACAGAACAGCAAAGTAAGCCTCAGGTCACAGGCCATATAGAATTGTTAGTTTTTTTCTCAGTACTTCAATGAAGTCACTTTGGAGGCTTCAGTTACACTTTAGGATTCCTCTTAATAATAACACACATATATGTATTTGTACATACACATACATATATATATAGAGAGACATGTATATGTGTATTATATATGTATGTATATGTGTATTTTTTTTAGTGCAGAATTCTCCAAAGTCAGACTTGTTTCAAGTTGCTATTAATATTTTTAGTTAGGTTCCAGAAAGTTCAGTCCCTGGCAATAACAACTGCCCTCTAAATTTTACAAAGCTCATTTCTAGCAACAACCCTTTCAGGTAGTCTGTCTAAGTATTATCTCCATGATATAGATGAGGAAATGGGGTTTTTGAGATACTAATTTTCTTATTCTTGGCCACACACACCTAGCCAGAACAATACCTAGTCTGAGGCATTCTGATTCAAAACTTTTCTTTCCGCTGCATGATACTGCCTCCCCTAACAATATCCCACAATATAAAAAAAAAACAAACAAAAAAACCCCCAAAAAACCCAAACAAAACCTTTACAGTTGTCCCAAGACAAAAGTCTTTCATCAATGTTTTATTTTAAAGCCTCAACCATATGGAGGTCTGAGATTTCTGCTTTGAGTATTACCAAGCATGAAAATGCATTCCAAATATCCTTATCTCTTCTATCCAAAAAGGAATCCAGAAACATATTTCAGAACTATTAGCAGACACATAAAACTGAAGAAGCATCATGACCATAAATGGAAAATTATTTTCACATCTCAGAGGAGTAGAAGAAGCATAGTGTACTTGGAAACAGCATTGGCACAGAGAGGGTCAGGGCATTGGGAATCAGAGGACAGAGATTCAAATCCCAACATGCTAATGTCCTTTCTTTTGTTGCTTCTGTATCTTGGAGCATTTCTGAACCTCTTTTTGTTTTGCCTTGTTTTTTGCTACAAGACAGGCTCCTTTCCTGGCCATTCACATCCTCTTACACGGAATTCATCTGTAATAATACATCAGTTTACACTGCCTGCTTATGCTTACAACTTGTATTTCCCTTGTGCCTTGCATTATTCAAGATTAAAATTTTTTAATTGTGGTATTCTGTGATTCATAGCCACATAGTATTCCTGGAGCAACCATGATGTCAAAGAGATGGGCTTTTGCAGTAACATTGTATTTAGACTCAGGGAACCTATCAAAAATGTACCTATTCTAATAGAGGATCATGGAAATCCCTGTACAATGATTTGAAGTGCTTTTAGGGATTCCAAACTCTTTGCCTGCAAAGCACCCACCTTTTTATTCACTGAATTGAACACTGTAGGAAAAAGAACAACAGCCAAAATCTGATTTATTTTTATAAAGAACTGATGTAGACACTCCATTTGTCAAGAAAGGGCAGGAATGCTATACTTGTGATTTTTTTTGTCTAGGGTAGTTGCAAAGACTACAATAACTCTTCCTTTAAAATAACAATTGTTATTTTCAAAGTTTAGTGAATGTCACAAGAAGCTAAGATCCAATGGGGGTGATTTAAGAAGTCCGTTCCCCAGAGTACTTATGTAGGAGTAAACAGATTGCCCTGTGGCCAGAGGTTTCATGTATAGATGAAAAGCTATCCACACCAAGAATGCAAAGAATGTCTTAGGCAAAGATAACGAAATGGGTGTGAGCTTATTTCTCAAGTTCTTTGTGAACTCTGGGCCTAGGATAGAGTGGATAGAGCACTGGGCTTGGAGTCAGGAGAACCAGAGTTCAAATCCAGCCTCGGATTCTTCTTAGCTATGGGACCCTGAGCAAGTCCTTTAACCTGTTTGACTCAGTTTCCTCATCTGTAAAATGAGCTGGAGAAGGAAATGGCAAACCACTCTAGAATCTCTGCCAAGAAAACCCCAAATGGGATTACAAAGAGTCAGACAAGATTGAAAAATGACTAAAAAAAAAAAAGAGGTGGGACTAGATAATCTTTAAGGGTCCCTTCTCCCTTTAAATTCTTTGAATCTAAGATTCATCTATAGACATCTTTTCTTATCTGTCAAATAGGAGACTTTAAGGTCAATTTCAGGCAGCTAGCTGGTACAGGAGATTGAACTGGACTTAAAGGCAGAAAGACTAGAGTTCAAAGCTAGCCTCAGACATTTACTAGCTATATGACCCTGGACAAGTCACTTAACTCTATGTCTCAGTTTCCTCATTTGTAAAATGGGTATAATAATAGCATCTACCTCCCAGGATTGTCATGAGGATTAAATGAGATAATATGTTTGTTTTTTTGAGGGGGGAAGGCAAGGCAATAAGGGTTAAGTGACTTGCCCAAGATCACACAGCTAGTAAGGGTGTCAAGTGTCTGAGCTCACATTTGAACTCAGGTCCTCCTGACTCCAAGGCCAGTGCTCTACTCTCTGTGCCACCTAGATGCCCTTAAATGAGATAATATATGTAAAGTGCTATATAAAAGCTAGCTATTATTATCATTTCATGCTTTCCATCATTAACTTCATTTAGGGAGAAGACTTGTTGTAGAAAGGCCTTTGTTTTCCTTCTTTGGAGCATTTAAGTCATCTTGCCATCTACTGTGTTTTCGAATCGAGTATATCCTGTCTCTAGGACTCCTCTCCCCTCCCCCTTTCCCCCAACACACACAACTCTTATTCTGGGAACAGTAATCAAGCCAAGACTATTATTGCTGTTTCTGGAAAGGGGGTGAGCATTGAGGGCCCTCTAGCTCCTCTACCACCCTTGTGGCTTCTGATAGTAGGGGTACTTAACCTTTTTTAGTGTGTTATGAATGACTTTGGCGGTGTAGTGAAGGCTGGGGACCGCTTTAAAAGCATAAAATAAAATACATACTATTACAGAAGAAACCGATTATATACTATAGATTACACATTATATGATTATACATTATAGATTAATAATTATATATTATATTATATAATTTATCATATGTATTATTATATATAAAATTATATATATATATAATTTTAAAGTTTTACAAAGCTTTTTTATTTTCTGATAAGAAAAAAACCCTTATACTATCTTCACTGCAGTGACTTTTAGTTCCTTTGGCTAGCACCAACATTTGCCTGTGTACTACCTCTCATCTACTTCGTTTTGTCTTTGTTTTCCTGTCCGTGCTTTCTTAATTTCTTTTTTCTTCTTATACAGGCCATGCCTTGCAAGTCTGTACTTTGGTTCATTTTTCTTTGCATTGTCAAGAAGATCATAAATCATGCCAAGACCTGTCATTTTGTCATTGCCAAAATGGTTCTTGAATCCAAAGGACGTTAGGAGTTGTTGTCTCGTACATTCTGGCCAATTTTTTCCCCAAATTTCAGTTTTAACTGAAGAGTTTTTGAGGTACAGTGAATAGATGGGGCTATTTTTGAATCCAGAAAGGCCTGGGTTCATGTCCTGCGTTTGAAACTTACTGCTTGTGTGACTGGGGATGTTGTTTTACTGTCAGTGCTCTAAATAATACTTTAACGCTGTACTGCAGACTTTCATTGGCAGAGGGAATTTCCTCATCGAGAATTCCCTTATACCAAAGAAATCTCAGGTCCCTAACCTTGTTCTTCAATTTTTGGCACTGTGGCCTCTCCAGGATGAAGGATATCTATAACCATCTATTTATATAGGAGTAGTCTGTCATGAACTTCCTGGTTCTGATAATTGCAATATCATTCATGGTGGCAGCTGTTTCCTCTGGCAGCTGGGGAGGAAAAAAAAACCCACCCCAACCTCACTATTTGTATTGTGTCCCTCTATTAGAATGTAAGTTCAGTGAGGCCAAGGAATGTCTCACTTTTGCAACACAGTGCCCTGCACATTAGTGGACACTTAATAAATGCTTTATTTGGCAAGGACTATGCTCAGTACTAGGGAAACAAAGAAAGGTAAAACCATGGTCTCTGCCCTATGGGAGCTCACCTTCTAATGGAGGAAACAATATGCAAATAGCTAAGTACAAACAAGATATAAATACAGGATCACCTGGAGGTAATCTCTGGGGGGAAGGAATTATCAGTGGGAGGTTTGGGGATAGGAAAGACCTCCTGAAAAAGGTGAGATTTGAGTTTAAAGGAGTCCAGAGAAGTCAAGACACCATTTCGAGGGAGTAGAACATCAAAGACATAGGGACATCCAATGAAAATACAGAGTTGGGGGTTGGTGTTATATTTGAGGAATGGCAAGAAAGCAGTGTCACTGGATCACAGAATATATGGGAGGGTGTCAAATGTAAAAAAGATTGTCAATATGGGTGGAAGTTATGTTGTAAAGGGCTGTAAGATTCAAGCTGAGGATTTTATATTTGATGTTGGAGGAAATAGGGAACCACGAGAGTCTACTGAGTTGGGTAGGTGGGTGGGGGTGACGTGGTCAGAACTGTGCTTTAGGAAAATCACTTTGGCAGCTGAGTGGAGGATGGACTGGAGTGGGAAGAACCAATGGAGACCAATTAGGAGGCTATTTAAAGACCGGAGGAAACATGGGTATTTTAGCAGGCAGCAAGGAAGCAGCCGATAGATAGGATGAGATTGGAGATAAATGAGAGAATGTTGATGACAGGGAAAGCAATCTACTGGAGAAGACAGAATGAAATGGGGTCATTTTTCCATGGAGGATGCCTTGGCAAAGAGAAAGGACCCCTCTTCATGGGAGACAGGGGTGAAGAAGATAGTGGAGAAAGATATCTGCGTGATGTGAAATGAGAAGGAAGGGAGAAGAGAGAGCTCTCTGAGAATGGCCTCAATTTTTCCAGAGAAATATGAGGCAAGGTTTTCAACTGAAGGCTGAGGATGGGGTAGCTGAAAGGGATAGCTGTGGGAGGTTTGACGAAGGTGTGAAAAGGTTTGGAAAAGCCACTGTGGTGAGTGGGATAGTAGGAGAGTGAATTGATTAGGGAAGTTCAAGCGGATTGCCTTGCTGTTATGAGGGCCCAGTTGAAATTATGCAATTTGTAGTGGGCACAATTAGCTTGGTTTTGTGATTTTTTTTCTCCAGCTCCTTTAAGCAACGTATGCATAGGATCAAAGAAAGCAAGATGGCGGGAGTAATCACAAGGTTGGGGTTTAGTAAGGCATCATCTATGATGGGTCAAATGATGACTGCCAAGCTCTCTCTCTGTCTCTCTTTGATTCTCTCTGTCTCTCTGAATGAATCTCTCCGTCTCTATCTCTTTTCCTTTGGGATGGAAAATTATCTTGGTTTTTCTAGACTTATCTTGAAGACAGAAGTAGTTAAACTCCTCATTCGAGATATGGAGGTGCCTTTTCTGCCTCAAGTCTCTCCCCATTCCAATCTAGTCTCCCCATAATTGCCAAAATGATGTTTCTAAAACATAGGTATCTCTTATATATGCCTGATTTTCTTATATCCACTTACATAGTCACCACCCTGATGCAGGCGCTCATCACGTCCTGCTTAGATTATTCTAATACCTTTTGGTTGTTTTTCTCCTTTGTTTCTTCCTTCCTTTACTTTTTTTGGGGGGGGAGACAATTGAGGTTAAGTGACTTGTCCAGGGTCACACAGCTAGTAAGTATCTGAGGCTGGATTTTAACTCAGGTCCTTCCTGATTCTGGGGCCAGTGCTGTATCCACTGCACCACCTAGCTGCTAGGTCTCCTTGTTTCAAATCTTTCCTCATTCTAATCTATTCTTTTTTAGCCAAAGTAATAGTTGTTTTCAGTAACCAATGATGGCATTAAGTTTCTTAGGAGTGGGGTGATGTAGCCTACCTATGACTTAGTAGCTAAGTCCTAGGGAGTCACATAGAAGTCAGGTAACCACGGTTACACAGCTAATAAATGTAGATTTGAAACCAAGTCTTCTTTCAAAGCACAGCCTTCAATCCACTATGTTTACTGTCTCTT
Organism: Phalanger gymnotis; assembly: GCA_028646595.1. Lineage (NCBI taxonomy): Eukaryota > Metazoa > Chordata > Mammalia > Diprotodontia > Phalangeridae > Phalanger > Phalanger gymnotis. The sequence goes on along the minus strand of CM053627.1, from coordinate 155,967,658 downwards.
AAGTTTCCCATTGCTCAGAATCTACTGAAGATAAGATGAAAGAGTCCTGAATCTATAACTAAGTGAAAACAGGCTTTGGAATTTATCCTTTCACATATCTTGTTTCTATCAGATGTGGACCCAACAGTAGAACACAAAATTAAAAAAAAAAATTCTTCTGCAAGACTAAGCAGGGCTGGCATTTCATCATTTGTTTGATTTGGTCTGGTATTTCTTCTAAGTGCATGTATACAAAATAAATCACATCGAAGTTGGCTGTCTGCTTGAAAAAGTCGCGTGTTCACATTGCCCAGGGATGAGACACAAAATGAGCTTGAACTTTTCCAACCTTGAATTAAAAGGCCAGAGGATCCCTTTTTAGTAGCCTTTTGAGTTCAGAATCTAATTAAGTTTGGCTGGCACTCGTGTTAAATCTTCCTTTGTGATATTTCTTGGGCTCATCTCATCCTTTGCATTTCCACAGCCATAATCTTAGACCATGACCTGACCGTATCATGATCAGATTACTGCAATTACTTTCTTGTTGGTTACCCTGTCTGCAGTCTCTCCTCCCTCAAATAATCTATCATATAAACTTGATATATAGGAATTCATTGCTGCAACATTTATAAATCAGCTGAATGGGATATCTTCTGAAAGCACCTTCTCACCATGAATCTATGAACGATCAATACGGTAACAGGGTTGAGGATAATTAAAAACAACAGTATTTGCTGTTCTCTTCTGCTAGAATGGAGAGACGAGCTTTTACTAATAGCAGCTTACATCTATGTAGCATTCCTGTAGGGTTTTAAACCTCTTTTTCTCAGCCACCTTCCATTTACTTACATGAGAAGAGACCAGGCTCTTCTATGACACTGCATCCCTATCTCTCCAAAACTGGATGAATTTTCCTTTATACTCCTCTCACACATACATGTTGGTTCTGATGGGGTATATTGAATATTCATTGCTCCCCACTGCCACTTCCAAATCTCTCTTTGCTGTCAACCCCTCTGTCTTTGAGGTTCATTCTATTCAAATTTATCACCATCGAGTTCCTAGAGGTAACTATTGCACCCCACCAATTCTCCCTCCTTTCTCAAGGTGTTCGGTATCTAGCTTACAGTCTTCTTCTTAACCCCAAATTCTGTTCTTATCCTATGGAATGTCAACATACAGGTTGATGTTCCTCAAACATCTTTAATCTCTCAATTCCTCCATCTCAACTCCCATGATCTATTCTTCCATTCCATCTCAGCCACAGACAGACAGGCATGGTAAGTGATCCACTTTGACCTTCAAAAATTCTAAAATCGCCTTATTAGCTCATAATTTTATTCCATCTCTTCTTATACCATGTCCTTTTAAACCTATTCATTGTTTTCACAAGGATCTCTGATCCTTCCACTCTCCAGTATTTACTTGAACTTTTACCCCTGCTTTCATTTTACTTTTTTACCTTCTCAATCTTTTTTTCTTTATTTAGTATTTTATTTTCCTCCAGTTACATGTAAAAACAATTTTTTAACATTTGTTTTTAAAATTTTGAATTCCATATTCTCTCCCATCCTCCCTCCCTCCCACCCCACCTCATTGAGAAGGCAAGCAATTTTGATATAGGTTATACATGTGTAGTCATGCAAAACATATCCATAATAGTCATGTTGTGAAAGAAAACATAGACCAAAAAAAAAAAGCCTCAACAAAAATAAAGTCAAAAAAGTATGTTTCTATATATATTCAGACATCTCTGGGGATGGATAGAAATTTTCATCATAATTACTTCAGAGTTGTCTTGGATTGTTGTATTGCTAAGTCATTCAAAGCTAATTATTGCACAATATTGCTGTTACTTTGTACACAGTACATTTCACTTTGCATCAGCTCATGCAAGTCTTTCCAGGTTGTTCCGAGAGCATTCTGCTCATCATTTGTTATAGTACAATAAAATTCCATCATAATCACATACCACAGCTTGTTCAGCCATTCCTCAATTGTTGGGCGTCCCCTCAATTTCTAAATCTTTGCCCCCAGAAAAGAATTGCTTATTTATAAGTGTTTTTGTGCATATAGTTTCTTTTCCTTTTTAAAAAATCTCTTTTGGGATATAGTACTACAAGTATACCTTCCCAATCTTGTCTCTATATATAGTCAAGCATTTCTTCTACTCCTTCCTAATTGATTTTCTATCCCAGAGGTTTTTTAGAACTTGGGGTCCACAGCCTCTTAGGAAATCATTACACCTTTAATTCAATGTAATTGTTTTCCTTTGTAATCACATGTATTTTATTTTATGCATTTAAAAACATTATTTTGAGAAGTGGTCTTTGGGTTTCACCAGTCCATGGCACAAGTTTAAGAAACTTTGTTCTATTCCATTCTCCATAGAGAATTTGAAAACCTTCTCTTCTTTCTTTAAGCCTCTTACAACATACTCCCTCTCAGCTGAGGACCTTGCCTCCTACTTTTCTGAGAAAAAAAAAGCCAATTTTCTGGAAGTGCTCTCTTCCTTTTCCCCTACATCTCAAAACTCCTTGATGTTATTTCTTATTCTCTTCTTCCTTTCAGATGAAAAGGCAACTGTAAGGTCAGCTCCTCTACATGTACCCTTGAGGGGTACACCCCCTCCATCCTTTCTAGTAATTTACACTCTCAGTTTTCTCCTCTTTCTTTCTAACCTCTACTTATCTACTGGTTCCTTTTTTGTTGTCTACAAACTCATTCAAGAATTTTCCATCTTTAAAAAACTTCACCATACTCTACTGTGCCTCAAAGGTATCTCACCTGTATCCTGTATCTCTCCTCTCTTAGCCAACTTTCTAAACAAAAGCTGTTTACAAATTATAGCCTGCACTTTCTCTCTTCTCACTAACTTTTTAACTCTTTGCAGTCTGGCTTCTGACCTCATCCCTCAGCTGAAACTGCTGTCCCTGAAGTTATTAGTCATCTCTTAGTTTCCAAATCCGATTTCCTTTCCTCAGTTGTCATCCTTCTGAATCTGTCTTCTGCATTTGACGCTGTTAACCACTCCCTCCTCCTGGATCCTCTCTCTCTGAATTTTTGTGTTTCTCCTCTCTTTGGGGCAGCTAAATGGCACAGTGGATAGAGAGCTGGGCCTGGAGTCATCTTCCTGAGTTCAAATCTGGTCTCATATACTTACTAGCTGTGTGACCCTGGGCAAGTCACTTAACCTTGTTTACCTCAGTTTCTTCATCTGTGAAATGAGCTGGAAAAGGAAATGGCAAATCATTCCAGTATCTTTGCCAAGAAAACCCCAAAAGGGGTCTCAAAGAGTTGGGTATAATGTTGCAGCAGCAGCAGCAGCAACAACCACAACAGTGTCTTTTGGTTCTCCTCCTGTTTACAGATCGTTCTCAATGTATTTTGCTGGATCCTCACCTCTGTCACACTCCCTAACTGTGGATGTAACCTGCCTAGGCTTTTTCTGGGCTCTTTCTACTTTTTTTCCCCATTTTCTAACTTGGTGGGCCCCCCAGCTCCCACGGGTTTAATTATTAACTCAATGCAGATGACTCCCAGGTCTGTATTTCCAGTCCCTCTCTTGAGCTTCAGCTGGACATCTCCAAATACTCATTAGATATTTTAGGTTGGCTATACCACAGACATCTCAAACTCATCTTGTCCACCGTTGAACTCATTATCTTTCCCCATTATCTCACACCTTTTTTGTATTTTTCTTTGTGTTCTGGGCACCACCCTCCTTCCAGTTACTGAGTTTATAAACTTTTGCATTGTCCTCAATTCTTCATTTTGCCATTCTCCTATTGATCTAATCACTTACCAAAGCTTGATGTTACTACCTCCGCAACAACTTTCAAATCTGACTCTCTCAACTAGCACAGCTGCTGCTCTGGTTCAATTCCTTATCTCTTCTTGCCTAGGTTATTTCAATAGCTTCCTAATTGATCTCCCTGCCTCAAGTTTCTCATCACTCCGGAGAAGGTTACAATTACATCGTAACTTGAGGGACTTGGCTGTGCCTCATCTGGGAGGGGGAACTCACTCCACCTTCCCTTCATGGAGGCACAGGCTTTCTTTCCCAGCAACTCACACCCAAATATCATTCGTGGGTGGAAATTCTCTAGCAGCTCAAGGAAAAGGCTTAGCCTTTCAAACCCAGTATGCCAAAATAGCTGTCCCTGCCATGTTCAATTATCCTGATGGCTTATGTCAGATCAATTTTTATTAGGAATCATTTTCTGCATGACCTGATAAACTCTCTTCTCTATTAAATATTTGATTCTAGAACTCATAGCCAACTTAACTGATACAGTCCATAGTGAGATTACAGAAGCCTAAGTAATTTATATGGTGGTCTCCTCTCCTCTCCCCAAACAGACTCAAAGAGTTGTCCAACTTAATTCACTTTCTAAAGCACAAAAAAGCAAGAACTTAATGTTTAAAAAGACAAGAGTTCTAAAGGCCTTGCTGCTCTGCTAGTAACCTGCAGGAAAGGAGAAGGAGAATAGCTTTCTTCCACCTTTACTCTGCTTCTCACTGGGGGACTGGTGAATGCAGAGAGCAGAAGTTGTTGTTGTCTTGTCCAACTCTTTGTGACCCCATGGACCATAACGTCCCCGGGGTTTTCTTGGCAAAGTTACTGGAGTAGTTTACTATTTCCTTCTCCGGTGGATTAAGGCAAACTGAGGTTAAGTGACTTACCTAGGGTCACAAGCTAGTAAGTAACTGAGACCACATTTGAACTCAGTTCTTCCTGACTCCAGGCCCAGAACTCTAGCCACTGAGTCGTCTAACTGTTGGAGAGTCCATAAAGGCAGATAAAGGGGGAGTGGGTCCCTACTCCCAAAAGAGCACAAGGGAATCTCCAAGTCAACTTCACCAACAAACATATGGTGACTTTCTTGGCTGATTGCCTCCAGTGAGATAGATGATGTCCTCTTCCCACAACACAGGGTGCTCAGTGAGCCTCACAACCTCAAAAGGAGTGTGGCCCTGCAGCTCCTCCCTTGCAATGGAAAAGTTCAGCATGCAGACCTTGGCTTTGTACTTTTTTATGTACATGTTGTCTACTTCTCCTTCATCCTCTCTTCCCATCAATAAAAAATAAATTCCTCAAGGACAGAGACTCTTTTTTAATTTTTACGCCTACTGCCTAGCACAGTGTTTGGCACACAATAGATGTTTACCGAATTGAATTAAATGTGCATCATTCAGGAATAGCTGTAAATGGAAAGAAAGGCAGCTGGCATTGCTCCCTCTGGCCCTTAACCTATGTCCATTGAGCTTTGTGTATATTCCTGTTGTTCTTCCGTACGGGAATAGGTGGGTTAGTTTCTATGGTTCAGGGTGTACCTTCTCAGAAGATGGGAACAAAATGAACACCCTCAGAAGAATGCCCTCAAGGACACCTTAAGTGTATGGCCAAATACTTACCCATAAAGGCAATGGACAGAATGAAGAGAATTTTGAGTCTCAGGCAGATAAAGAATGAAACTAGATACCTGTTCCAATGCCATGGTGCCTAACCAGGTTATCTGGGGCACAGACTCTGCTTCTTGTGGCCTGGGGATAAGGGGATAGGGAGAATGGAGGGAGTAGGGAGGGGGGGTGGTCTGAGCGGGGAGAGGGGGAGCTGAGTTAATTAAAGAAACAGCAACAGGAAGGTAAGACAAGACCATGCATGACTTCTTGTTTCTCTAGCATTGTATCCATGAGACCTTCCACATAAGTGAATTTTCTGGACAAGGGAAGCTCACTCATTTAAGTAATTGCTCTTTTAAACTACTTCGTATAGTTTAAAATGTGCAGCATATTCCTCTGACTTGTTATAACTGAATATTTTTCTTGATCGCCGAGAGTTTATCCATATGAATATTCACTGTTGGACTAAGCTGGGATACTGGGAAGCCCTGGGGTTATTGAGGGGTGGAAAGCTTTTTGGCTATATTTTTTAAGTTCTTGAATCTGCGTTTTATAGATTATCTGTCTCCTCCTTTACTGTCAGACTGTTGGCTATCAGATGTCAATGTCAAATGTCAATGCTAGGTTCTTTCACTGTACCTATATATCCCTACCTCCCCCTTTTCTAATTTGCTGCTTCTAGTCCACAATGGGCTTAGAAGTCAGGTCACCAATATTTCTAGAGTAGGGCCTAAAGAAAGAGTAAAAAGGATCTGAATGAAGACCTTTCCTGAGTAAAGTGTGTGTGTGTGATTCTGTCTATCTATCTATCTATCTATCTATCTATCTATCTATCTATCTATCTATCTATCTATCTATCTATCATAAAATCTTTTTTTGGCAGACTAGGGAAAATGTGTGTGTGTGTGTCCAGGCTATGTTCTGTATTGAATAACTGATATTTTATTTAATGAGTTATTCCCATACTTTGTATGACCAGCAACTAGATTAGGCTCTCTGTAGGGATCTAGAGAAAATGCGGTTCCTTGGATATTCTTACCTTTTTTTGCCATTCCCTACACCCCAACCTAAAGTATTTTGCCTGTGATTTCTGTCCTGTGATATTTGATATTTACATGAAAAGGAATTTTGTTATGCCTTCCTGACTTTCTTCCAGTTGAAGGTTTGTTAGGGTCAAGGGGAGGTGAAGGCAGCAATTTGTAAAGAACAGAGAAAAACTGTGGGCTAAATGACAGTGTTTGATATTAGTGCTATGTATAGCACAGATTTCAGGGAATGGAATTCAGATAAGCCAGAGCAGAACAGAGGGAGGTAACCCTGGTGACTATTGCTTCTAATAATAATTTTAAAATATATTTATGTTGTGCTTTGAAGTTTGCAAAACATTTTACATACATTATCTCATTTGATCTTTACAACAACCCTGTGAGAGGGGTTACTGTTATTATTATCCGTATTGTAGAGATAAGGCAACTGAACCTCAAAGAGGTTAATGACTTGACCAGTGTCATACATCTTTTAAGTGTCAGAAGTGACATTTAAACTCAGGTCATTCTGTTACTAAGCCTGCCTTTTACCATATTTGAAAAGGAGAGGGGAAAGAAGAAAAAGGGAGAAATAATATCCCAGAAGGGGACTAGTGTGGAGGTTGAAAAATATTCTTCTATATAGAGGAGAGATGTCAGACATCCTACCCGCAGTCAGAACTATACTTGAGTGAGACCTGAATGAAATCTAAATGTAATTGGGAAATATTTAACAAAATAAATAAAAATATTGTAAAATGTAGATAATATTACACCTTAAAGCTAAGTCAGTATGAGGCTTACAAGGATCCTTATGTAAGCTTTAGTGGCCTTCCCCCCTTCCCCCCCTCTCCCCCTCCACCCTTTGGAGTTTGGCATCACTGGTGTAGAGTCTGGCTGCTCTCACTGTGTCTAGCTAGAACCTGCCCAACTACTCAAAAGTAAGCATTTATTAAGAGCCGATTATGTATGAGGAATTGTGCTAAGTGCAGAGAAGAGGAAGATACATCCTACAATAACACTGTCAAGTAACAAGAAGAAATAGAGAGGCATGAGGACAGTGAGCAGGAGGAAAATAAAAACAATGACAATAATAGCAAGCATTTATATAGTGCTTTAAGGGCTGCAGATTGCTTCACAAATCTCATTTGATCTTCAAAACATCCCTGGGAAGGAGAGGCTATTAATACTCTTATTTTACAGATGAGGAAACTGAGGCAGAAAGAAGTCAAGTGACTAGTTCAGGGTCACCCAGTTAGGAAGTGTGAGGTTGGATTTGAACTCAGGCCTTCCTGACTCCAAGCCCAGCATTCCATCCATCATACCACCTTGTTGCCTCTTAAGAGACACACCAATACTAATCCTAGTTGATATTTATACAAAACTTTGTTTTACAAAATTCTTTACGTAACTTATTTCACTTTATCTTAACAACTTTGTGGGGTAGAAGCCATCATTAGTCTCATTTTCCAGAGAAGGTTAAATAACTTCCCCAGGGTTCACCTTCTTTCTGTTGATGTTGGGTCGTTTCCAGTCATGTCTGACTCTTTGTGTCCTTCTCCAGCTCATTTTACAAATGAGAAAACTGAGGTGAACAGGGTTAAGTGATTTTTCTCAGGGTCCCACAGCTAGGAAGTGTCTGAGGCTGGATTGGAACTCACAAAGATGAGTCTTCCTGACTCTGGACTTGGCTCTCTATCCACTGTCCATGAGTTACCTAACTGCCCATTTCCCCTTCTAGTAAGTATCTGAATTGGAGTTTGAACCCAGGTTTTCCTGACTTTAAGGCCAGTTATCTATCTATTGGTTCAGCAGAGATAGAAGAGGAGGAGAAAAAACAAATAGACTTGGGTAAAGGAAAGGAAGAAAAAGCTTAGTGAAGGACACATGTCAGCCCAAGGCATTTTGGATGGTGCATTCCTAGTTAGGACAGGAAATTGAAATCCAGGACCAGCTTGCCTCAGTCAAGACATTATATGTGAGTAAGTTTCCGGAAACTATTTCCAAATATGGAAATGCTGTGAGGGACTTCCATGGGGTTGTATTATTTTGTTGCTTTCTTCTTATTCATTCATACATGTAAAATATAATCTCTCGTCTAGGAAACTATAACCTTCTTGAGGACAAGGATTATATTTTCACTTCCTTTTGAGTCTCTCCACAGTGTTTTCCATGGAGTGGGCATTGAATAAACTCTTTTGGCTGACTGACTAATGCTGCCTTTAGACAACTCGTTTAACCTCACTGTGACTAAGCTCCACCATCTGTAAATTGGGGGCGTTAGTCCTGGCCTTACCTCTTTGGGTGTGTGCTGGGTCTAATTAAGTGGAGGTAGTGTTGTATATTGAAGGTGCAGAGTAAGGTGTTAACTAGTGTGTTTGTACAACTGTTGGCACAACTGGTTGAGACATTTTTCATGCTTTCCCCCAGCAACCAAATCAAAGGGCTACCTTCAATCATTGCGTACTCAATCCAAATCAGTGACAGTTGCATAATGTAGTAAATTGGGATATCTCCCAAACCAGTCTAGACTCCTGCTTCCCTTTCCCACGACTAGGAGATGTGGGCCATGCAAAGATCTTGGCTGATTCAGCCTCCTGAGGGAGGGGTTAATTTCATTACTTCAAAACAGCCCAGCTAGGCAATCAGCTCACTTTTCTCACATGTGGCAACTTGCAAAAATGGGGTCTCATCCAGGAAGGAGGCAAGGCCCCACATGAAGCTTGTAGTGGGAGAAGGGAGGTGTGTGCTTTGGGAAACTCTGAATCTGAGGCCTGCCAGAGGAAGAAAAAAAAACCAGAGAAATCAATGCATATGTCTTCAAAATACCTTGAACAAATCCTGTTGCAAGTAAGCAAAACAAAACAAAAAAAACAAAGAGAGGGCTGAGACTGCCCCAGATGTCTGAGTGTGAGGTGGGCAGCCCCAAGGCCATGGGAGGGTTTGTTTGAGCTTCCCTCCCTTGGCTCAGAATCTTGTTTTCTGACATTCTGCTTTCCTCAGTACTTGTAGCATTTCTGAGGTTCAGTGAGGCATTGATGATAACCCTAAGAGAGGTAAATCAGTCCAAGGCAAGGAGGGGATGAAGTCACACCTTGGCTGCTGAGTTTGATTGGCTCTCGTACAGCTTTCTGCTAGGCTGGCTTAACAAGGCACTGATTGCCGTATGAGTTTACAATAGGAGCTGGGAAATAATATCTGGAAGAGACAGGGGAAGCTAGCTTTGTGATTAGTGGAAGATCTTGCAATAGAAATCACTTGGTTCTGTAGAGGGCAGGAATGATTGCCTGGCATCCTAGATTCTTGCTAGTTTTTTTTAGCATCCTCATGTCCCCATACACCTGCCATTAGCATCATATATATATATATACATATACATATACATTATCTTCTTCCTTCTTCCTCCCCAAACACTAAACAGTTAGAACTGTTTTGTTAGCCATTAATGGTGATCCAAACAATTGCCTGTGATGTTCTGTGGAAGAAAAGTTCTATCTACATCTTTCTGGCTTTAACTCCTTTTAATTCACTTTATTTGTTGGGGGAGGGGGAGAAGGGTAACTATGACTTTTTTTAAAAAAAAGTAAGTTTTGCTGCCATTTTTCATAAATCTGTCATTTCTGTATATAATCTCTCTCTATATAACCCTGGGGTTGCCTTCCTCATCCTCATCCACCTGGGGCAGTCTCAGCCCTCTGTGTGTACCGATTTCCCTGCCTTTTCATATCTCTGGCAGGCCCCCAGTTTAGGGAAGTTAGGGGGCGCAATGCATAGAAAGTTCTGGGCCTAGGGTCAGGAAGACCGGAGATCAAATCTGGCCTCAGATATTTCTCAGCTGTGTGACCCTGGGCAAGTCACTTAACTGTTGTCTGCCTCAGTTTCATCACTTATTAAAAATAAGGATAGTAATAGCACCTACTTCCCAAGGTTGCTGTGAGGCTCAAATGAGATGATATTTGTAAAGCCCTTTGCACAAGTGCCTGGCACATAGCAAGTGCTTAATAAATGCTTATTCCTTTCTCTCTTCCCCTTATCACTGAACCCTCACTTGTAACAAGAAAAATCATTAAGAAAAAAGCAACCAATACAGTGCCTTCATCTGACAGTCCCCGCCTTCCTTCAGAGAGGGGGAGGTACATCCGTGTTCTAGAAGCACAGATTTAGAGCTGATAGGGACCTGAGAGGTCATTTAGTCTAACCTCCCCCCTCCCTCACATATACCTTTTCAGATGAAGAAACTGAGTCCCAGAGAGGACAAGTGATTTGTATAAGGGCACTACCTGTGTGCCCTTAAATAGCAGAACGAAGATTCAAACATAGGCCCTCCAACTCAAAATGCAATGTTCTTTCCACTGTACTATACTGTCCTTTCAAATCCCACAGATATCCTAGGGTCATGTTCAGCTTTCCTAAATATGTTTTATTCATCAACAGTTTTCCACAAGCCATTTTCTCTACCTTGGCTTAACCATTCCTCAACCTTTATTCCATGTTATTTAGATTTCTTTTTACATAGTAATAACATTTAATTAGTAATTTGTCCCAGATTTTTCAGCATCTGCTAATATGTGGTGGGAGACTTTAAATTCTACACCCTTGTTTTCGCCGAATTCCAACGAGGAACAAATTGGGCGTCGTGACATTGTTTATTTTATTTTCCCAACGAAAGAAATGACATCCATTTATCACCTACGCTACTGCATTTTTCAACCTCTTTAGCAAGAAATGAAAATGCAAGAGTATTATTTATGTCTGCAACAAATTAGAAGATTTTGGACTTCAGATGTTTACTTTGCTCTTCGTTTGTTCTACTTTTCCAATTAATATTCATTCCTTTTTAGCCCTCTCAGATGTCTAACCAAAGCTAAATTTGGATGAGTCGCTCCTCAAGGCTTATTATTTTTTTTTTTTATCATTAGGTGTGAGAAAGCTTTGCAGAGTTAAAAGAAGAAAAACCTACATGATTAAGAATAAAAATGATGGGGAGCTGAGAGTAGTGAGATTAACTTCAGTATGGGAATGCTTGTTGATTGCTTATTACTGGGCTGTTTGAATCATGGGTGACTGTCAGTCTCACTAAGTCCTAATCCTGGCTTTATTTCTTGTCACAGAGCCCAGGTCATATTATGGAAAATTAGGTTGCCACTTTTTTCCCCCCCAAAAGACTGACTTTCTTCTTAGCTTTAATCTTCATTTCCCCTTGACTCAGCCTGTTTAGCCTAATTCCTTAAGAGCTGATGCTGGGGGAAAGCAATTAAAGGTGGAACTCCTATTGAGTTGGGGGCATGGATCTGAGCCAGGATCCTCACCTCTGTCCCCTTTTAGATCCTACTTCTTTCTTTTGGTTGGGTGGTTGGTGAGTAGTCTTACTGCTTTTAATATGCTATTATCTATGAAGAGTCAGAGTCCTAGAGGGGGAAAGGATTGCTGTGTAATCTAGCTGTTGCCTGAACAAGACCCCATCTTCATCAGTGGTGTTGAATTCAAATAGAAAGAGAACCATTCATCTGTACATAAGTATCATTGAGGGCACATATTGATTTAGTTTTAAAATGTAATATTATTGGAAAAGATAGGTGGCACAATGGATAGACCACTAGCCATGGAGCAAAGAGAAACTCAATTAAAATCTGGCCCCAGACATTTGACTCTTACTAGCTGTGTGATCCTGGGCAAGTCACTTAACCTGACTGCCCCACCTCCACCAAAAAAGTAATATCTGTTTTTCAGTTGTATCCACTCTTTGTGAACCCATTTTGGGTTTTTTATATATTTTTATTTAGAGATTTTTTATTTTTAGTTTACAACACTCAGTTCTACATGATTTTGAGTTCCAGATTTTCTTTCCCCTTCCTCCATCCCTCCCCAAGAAGGCATAGAATGCGATATGTCTTCTACATATAACTTCGCATTGAACTTATTTACACTCTAGTCAAGTTGTGACAAAGAATTATGACCAATGGAGTGAATGAGAAAGAAGAAACAGAACCAAAAAAAAAAAACCCCAAAACAAAAACAAAAACAAAAGAGAGGGAAAAAAAGGGGGAAAAAAGGCAAGCATAAAGTGTGCCTCAATCTGCATTCATACTTCATAGTTCTTTCTCTGGATATAGATAGCATTCTCCATCATGAATCCTTTGGAGTTGTCTTTGCACCTTGTGTTGCTGGGATGAGCGAAGTCTATCAAGGTTAGTCATCACAGAATCAATGTATCTGTGGTTGTGTATCTCCTGGTTCTGCTCTGTTCACTCAGCATTATATCATGTAGTTTTTTCCAGGTTGTTATGAAGTCCATATTATCCCCATTTCTTATAGCACAATAGTATTCCATTACCTTCATATACCACAACTTGTTCAGCCATTCCCCAATTAATGGGCATCCCCTTGATTTCCAATTCTTTGCTACTACAAAAAGAGCCACTATAAATATTTTTGTACATATGGGTCATTTTCCAACTTGTGTGATCTCTTTGGGACACAACCCTAGAAGTGGTATTGCTGGGTCAAAGGGTATGAACATTTTTGTAGCTTTTTGGGCATAGTTCCAAATTGCTCTCCAGAATGGCTGGATCAGTTCACAACTCCACCAGCAATGTAACAATGTTCCAATTTTCCCACATCGTCTCCAGCATTTATCT
>CM053627.1:155936264-155954110 GCA_028646595.1 Phalanger gymnotis | reverse complement strand
ACTTAGCAAGGCTCAAGGAAATACACTGAATTACTCAAAGAAAACAAAGACCATTTTGCTTGTCAACACACCACCAAAGATCAGCCACTTGACAACTGTATACCAAGTGCCAGCCAAGGGGTCCCTCATCAGAAAGTAAGATGGAGGCCAAAAGAATCTCAGTGGGATATGAGAAGGGCACAGAATGTAAAGCACAGTCTCTCTTCCCATCAATGTTCCTACTTTTTTTTTAAATTAATTTATTTATTTTTGGTTTACAGCATTCAGTTCCACAAGCTTTTGATTTCCAAATTTTCTCTCCTTCCCTCACCTCCCCCCTACCCCCCAAGATGGTGTGCAATCCCATATAGGCTCTACATATATACCTTTATATTAAACATATTTTCACATTACTCATGTTGTAAAGAAGAATTATAACCAATGAAATGAACCATGAGAAAGAAGAAACAAAACAAAAAAAAAGAGTGAGCAAATAGTTTGCTTCAATCTGCATTCAGACTGTAATTCTTTCTCTGAATGTAGATAGCTTTTCCCAATATGAGTGTTTTAGAGTTGTCTTAGAACCTTGCATTGCTGAGAGGAGCCAGTTAGTCATCACAGATACAATGTGTCTGTAATTGCATACCATGTTCTCCTGGTTCTGCTCCCCTCACTCAGCATCAGTTCACATAAGTCTTTCCAAGTTATTATGAAGTCCATCTGCTCATCATTTCTTATAGCACAATAATATTCCATCACATTCATATAGCACAATTTGTTCAGTCATTCCCCGATTGAGCATCCCCTGATTTCCAATTCTTTGCCACCACGAAAAGAACTGCTACAAATATTTCTGTACATATGAGTCCTTTTCCCATTTGTATGATTTCTTGGGGATACAGCCCTAGAAGTGGTATTGCTGGATCAAAGGGTATGCACTTTTTTATAGCCCTTTGGTCAGAGTTCCAAATTGCTCTCCAGAATGGTTGGATCAGTTTGCAACTCCACCAACGATGCATTAGTGTCCCAATTTTCCCACATCTTCTCCAGCATTTATCATTTTCCTGTTTCGTCATGTTAGCCAATCTGACAGGAGAGATGTGGTATCTAAGAGTTGTTTGGATTTGAATTCCTCTAATCAATAATGATTTAGAGCATTTTTTCATATGACTATAAATATCTTTAATTTCTTCCTTTGAAAACTGCCTGTTCATATCCTTTGACCATTTACCAATTGAGGAATGACTTGTATTCTTGTAAATTTGACTCAGGTCTCTGTATATTTTAGAAATGAGGCCTTTATCAGAGATACTGGTTGTAAAAATTCTTCCCCAATTTTCTGCTTCCCTCCTAATCTTGGTTGCATTGGCTTTGTACAAAAACTTTTCAATTTAATGTAATCAGAATTATCCATTTTGCATTTTGCAATGCTCTCTATCTCTTGTTTGGTCATAAATTCTTCCCTTCTCCATAAATATGACAAGTAAACTATTCCTTGCTCTCCCCCAGATTGCTTGTAGTATCAGATTTTATATCTAAATTGTGAACCCATTTCGACTTTATTTTGGTATATAGTGTAAGATATTGGTCAATCCCCAGTTTCTGCCATACTGTTTTCCAGTTTTCCCAGCAGTTTTCATCAAATAGTGAGTTCTTATCCCAGAAGCTGTAGTTTTGGGGTTTATCAAAGAGTAGACTACTAGAGTCATTGACTACTATATCTTGTGTACCTAACCTATTCCACTGATCCACCACTCTATTTCTTAGCCAGTACCAAGTAGTTTTGATGATTGTTGCTTTATAATACAGTTTAAGATCTGGTATGGCCACCTTCCCTAGCATTTCTTTTCATTAATTCCCTTGATATTCTGGACCTTTTGTTCTTCCAGATGAATTTTATTATTTTTTCTAGCTCTTTAAAACAATTTTTGGTATTTTGATTGGCATGGTACTAAATTAGCAAGTTAATTTAGGTAAAATTGTCATTTTTATTATATTAGCTTGACCTAATCATGAGCAAATGATGTTTTTCCAATTATTTAGATCTGACTTTGTTTGTGTGAAAAGTGTTTTGTAATTATGTTCGTATAGTTCCTGGGCTTGTTTTGGCAGGCAGACTCCCAAATGTTTTATATTGTCTACAGTAACTTTAAATGGAATTTCTCTTTCTATCTCTTAGGAATGCTGAGGATTTACGTGGGTTTGTTTTATATCCTGCAACTTTGCTAAAGTTATTTATTATTTAAAGTAGTTTTTTACTTGATTCTCTAGAATTCTCTAAGTATATCATCATATCATCTGCAAAAAGTGGTAACTTAGTCTCTCCTTTGCCTATTCTAATTCCTTCAATTGCTTTTTCTTCTCTTATTGCTAAAGCTAATATTTCTAGTAGCAAATTGAATAACAGGGATGATAATGAACATCCTTGTTTCACCTCCAATCTTACTGGAAATGCTTCTAGCTTATCCCTATTACATATAATACTTGCTGATGGTTTTAGGTGCTATTTATCATTTTAAGGGAGACTTCATTTATTCCTATGCTTTCTAGTGTTTTTAATAGGAATGGGTGTTGTATTTTGTCCAAAGCTTTTTTTCTGCATTTATTAAGATAATCATATGGTTTCTACTCATTTTGTTGTTGATATGATCAATTATGCTGATGGTTTTCCCAATATTGAACTAGCCTTGCATTCCTGGAATAAATCCTACCTGATCATAGTGTATTATTCTCTTGATAAGTTGCTGTAATCTTTTTGCTAATGTTTTATTTAAAATTTTTGCATCTATATTCATTAGGGAAATTATAATTTTCTTTCTCTGTTTTGACTCTTCCCGGTTTAGGTGTCAGTACTATATTTGTCATAAAAAGAATTTGTTAGGACTTCTTCTTCAATGTTCCTACTTGAGGAAAACATCATAGTCAGGGAATAATGCTCTCCTGATTCTGAGAAAGCTGCTGTACTCAGCCCAGAAGGACTAGGGAATACCCTAAGGATTGAATCTGGCACCCTGGGGCCACTTTCTCTCAACACCAGGAAAAGAATACACAGTGATGAGGCTCATACACACCTTCCTAAGACAAATGAGTGGTTTGGTTTTGGAAGGATAACCCAAAAGCAGAAAGGAGGGAAAGAAACAATAAGTGATTCTCAGCATAGTTCCAGGCACTGTGCTAAGCAATTTACAAATATTATCGCATTTAATCCTCACAACAACCTTGGGAGGTAGGAGCTATTATCAACCCCATTTTACAGTTGAGGAAACTGAAATAAACAGAGGTTAATGACTTTTTCCAGGGCCACACAGCTAGTAAGCATCTGAGGTTAGACTTGAACTCACATCTTCCTGACTCTATGCCCAAGATTTTATCTGCTGTGACACCTAGCTTTTCTACTAATAATGGGGAAGGCACCCATATTAAGATCCTCCCCTCCAGTCATTCCTTTATAGCTCCTAAATTTCAAACAGGACTCAAATCTAGCTTAAACACTTCCTCTCCCCTGCATGGGGGCAGCTAGGTGGCTCAGTGGATTAGAGTATAAGGCCTAGTGTCAAGAAGACTCATCTTCTCGAGTTTAAATCCAGCCTCAGACACTTACTAGCTACGTGACCCAGGGCAAGTTACTTAACTCTATTTGCCTCAGTTCATCATCTATAAAATAAACTGGAGAAGGAAATGGCAAACCGCTCCAGTATCTTTGCCAAGAAAACCCCAAAAGGGGTCATGAAGAGTCAGACATGACTGAACAACAACAACTTCCCTGAATGAGATGTAGCCTCCAAAGTTCTTCCATGGCCCACATTTGTATTCCTCAATGTTGGTAATACACACAGACATAACAATGAATGGGCAAAGAAGGCAGTTCTGACCAGGTCTACTTCTTTCAAGGCTTCCTGATTTATGCCTTTTGGCCAGCCCCCAGAGGGACAAACATAAACCCAGTGGCAACCACTGAGGCAAATGTCAGCACTGTTATTGGCTATGTTTCTGACTTCACAGCATTTAGGGCTTCTATGAGATACTATTGCATGATTTCGATCTTCTCAAGACTTCTTAGGCTGCTTGAGATGAAATTACAATCTTCTAAACATCTGGAAATTAAAAGAATAAGCCCAGCCTCCATCTCTGATTAGAAAGATAATATGAGACACTGGGCTGGATAGGATTTGGAGCTCTAGGCTAGATGGTCTTAGAGGGGCATCTTGTCACCTCCATCCAGTCCCTACATCCAATATTTTACAGATGAGGAAACTGAGGTCCAAAGAAGCAATGATTTGCTCAAGGTCACTCAGTTGAGGCAGCTAGGCGGCACAGTGGATAGAGTGGACAGACTGCAGTCAGGAAGATTCCTCTTCTTGAGTTCAAATCTGACCTCAGACACTTATTATCTGTATGACTCTGGGCAAATCACTTAACCCTGTTGCCTCAGTTTCCTCATCTATAAAATGAGCTGGAAAAGGAAATGGCAAAGCGCTCCAATATCTTTGCCAAGAAAACCTCAAATGGGGTCACTAAGAGTCAGCCACCACTGAAAAACAACTAAAATAAACACTTCACTAGTAAAAGAATGGAACTACTACTGCTAATAAATTCTCTTTTATATAGCCCTTTAAGGTTAATGAAGCATTCTCCTCATGACAATCTCAAAAACAAGGCTGAGAAAGGTTAAGTGATTTGGCCAAAAAGAGAATAAAAGGCAAAGTCAGAATGTGAACTCAAGTCTTCTGATTCCAAATACAATGTCCTTTCCACTGCAACATGCCCACGATCACTACGTATAAGAAGCACTAAACTCTCTTGTAATGTTTTGTGATATTCACTGACCGTGTCTCTATCTACCATAGATAGAAAGAAGAATAGGAAGGGAGGAGGGTGGTCCTAAGCTAGTCTTTAACCTACACTAAATGAAAGTCTTTACTTTGCTTGGTAGGACCTTCAAGAACTTGGACTCCATTGAAGTCATCTCCATAGTACAAGGAAGCATGGGAGCATATAATTCTCCTTATCTGAAAAGAAGTATCTAAATTCACAGAACTCAAAATTTTAGACTTGGAAGGAACCATATTGACCACCAAGTTTAACCTATGCCCCAAGAAAAAATCCCTACTATTTCATGTCCAACTCAGACTCCAGCAGGCAGTCCATTCTAGTTTTTTTCCGCTTTTAATTTATTTTTATTTTTTGAATGGCTTTAAAATTAAGAAGTTTCCGGTTCCATTTTTCCTAACATCAAGTCTAAATATTGCTCTTTGCAATTGCTATCCATTGCTTCTGAGTCTCCCCTCTGGAGCCAAGTTGAATAAATGTAATCCATCTTCCACATGACAACTCTTCAAACATTGAATATAGCTTTCATGTGACCCATCCTCCTCAATACTTTTTTCGTCTAGGCTAAATATTCCCAATCTCTTCAATCCATAGTCATATGAGATAGACTCAAGATCCTTCACCAATCTGGTTGCCCTCTCTAGACTGAGGATCAAATGGGTTAACAAACATAAAGTATGTGGTGAAGTTACAAAAACTATATAAATACCAGCTGTTATTATTATCAATATCCTTCCTTAACTGTTGGCACCCAGACCTGAATATACTACTCAGATGTGCCTGAGGAGGGTAGAATACAATGAGACTACCATCTCTCTATTCTGAGAAGCTGCATCTCTAAGTGGAGCCCAAGATTACATTCACATTTCTGACTGCCACATTACACTACTAACTCATTCTGAGCTTGCAATCCACTGAAGTCCTCAGATCTTTTTTCAGACAAACTGCTGTCTAACCATGATTCTTCCATCTTATACTTGGAATGTTTTAAACCCAAATGTGAGACATTACACTGGTCTCTGTTAGATCTGGAACTCATTCAACTTAGTCCAATACTCCAGTTTGTCAGGATCTTTTTAGACATCCAGTGTGTTATCTTCTCCCTCCTAGCTTTTTGCCATTTTCAAATTTGATGATAATGCCATCTATGCCTTTATCCAGGTCATTGATAAAAATGTTAAACACCGGAGTCAAGTAGATATCCCTAGTGCAATTCACTGAAGATGTCCTTCCAAGCTTCCAAATCATTAATAGGCACACCATAAGTCTGGCCATTCAACTAATTCTAAATCCATCTAAGTGGTTATTGTCTGAAGCACATTTCTTCATAATTTCCACAAAAAATATGTGAGATGTTTTATCAAGCACTTTTCTAAAACTAGGTAAGTAGTATTTACCATCATTCCCCAAATCTACCAGTTTAGCACTAGAAAAATTGACAATCTTGCTGAACTACTGCTAAATTTGATGCTCAATGATCAATGAGAAGGGGACAAATGCAAGAGAGGGAGTAGAAATACAAATAGCAAGATATGGCAACTGATTGGATTGTGGGGTGAGGGAAGGTTAGGAATCTAAGATGATGCCATGATTGTGAATCAAAAATAATGCCAAATAATGTGAACTTGAGTCTCAAGAAAGATGATCATGCCTTCAAAAGAAACTCAAAAGAAAAAAATGGATTTTGGGGAAAAGATAATGAGTTCAGTTGTGGACACGTTGAGTTTGAGATACCTATTGTACTCAAGAAAGACTTGGGAAGGACACATAAATCTGAAAGTCCTCTGCATAGAAACAATAATTAAACCCATGGTAGCTGATGAGGTCACCAAACCAGAGAGTAAAGAGAGGGCCCAGGAGAGAGCCTTGAGGAAAACCCACAGTTAGGGGAAGGATATTGATGAAAAACTAGCAAAGAGGAGACTGAGAAGGTACAATAGAAGGAGATCTAAAGAGAACAGTGTCATAAAAACCTAGAAAAGGAGGAAAATAATTATTTCTCTCTTGTATTAATAACTAATCATCGAATCAGGACCAAGGTTTTTCCTGTTTTCTACTTCCTCATCCAGAAATCAACCAATGTCAGAAATCTTTCTCAAAGTCTCACCCAGGAAAAGAAATTCTAAGTTTAGACAAAAGATTGCATTCTTGTTCATTGTGCTTACTCAGACAAATCTGGAAAAATGTGAATTTTCCCTTTTGTCAGACAGGTGATATGGAAATTGATTTGTCCCTCTTTGACCAAGACTTAGATGATCCAAGTCATGTACCTCAAGACTTTCATTGTAATATAGCCTACCTCTCATTATAATATTCATTCTCTCATTAATTTTTAACCAATCAAAGTTGATTGCCACCCTCAGGAACACCCATTCTTCCAATAGCATATAAACTGTGAGACCACCACCACAAGGGGTCTTTGGCATTTGAGAGTGCCATTGACCTCTTTTTTTAATTAATAAACATGACAGCCTTATTAATTAAATGATTAAATTACCCAGAAATTATGACTTTTGAACTTTTTAAACATCACAGAACAGAAAGGATCCAGGAAGAATTGTCAACAGTGTCAAATGCTATATAGAACTCAAGAATATGTATGAATAGAGAAAAGGACACCAGATTTTGTATTTATGAGACCATTGATTCTTTCAAAGACAGAAGGTTCAGTTGAGTGATGAGGTTGGAAGCCAGATTGTAAGGACTAAGGAATGAGAGTAGAGAAAATGGACAATATATACAGAGAACTTTTTCTGAGCTTGACTGAGAGAGAACTATAGTATGATAGCTTGAGGGGACCGTAGGTTCTAGTTAAGGATTTTTAAGGATGAAGGAGGCAGATATGTTTGTAAGCAGCAAAGAATGAACCATAAATAGAGAAAGATTAAGGAGGGAAGGTTAAGATTGAGAGGGCAACCTGCTGAAGACATGAAGGGATGAGATCAAAGGCACATAGAGAGGGGTTGACCCCAATAAGAAGGGCTATCTACTGTCACAGATTGGAGGAAAAGAGGATAAGGCATTTCCAGCCTTATTTTAGTCATATTCTAGTCAAGGATTTCATTCTAAGACTCAATGATGCCTATGAAGTTGAATTTGTATCCTGACATTAAACCCTCTCCTTCAGTGGTGTCAAACTCAAATAGGAATGGGGCCACTAAACTGTACAGACCATACATTGACTGAGAAAACCACATATTAACATTGTCTCTGTTTTATTTTTTTATTTGTCTATTTAAACAATTCCCAATTACATTTTAATCTATTTCAGGGTACGCGTGGGAGTGTCATGGGCTACATGGGGCAAAGTGTTTAAGACCTCTGTATGTACTTCATCTTGCTAGTTGCCTAAACCTTAAGCATGTGTATACCGATATATGAGGTCATAAGTTTTACTTCTTACTTCTTTCCTGGATTTTTTGTTCTGGGAACTTTGGAGTATCTCCATTGCTATTCTGATACGCTACTTCCTAGAATATCCAGGAGAGGCAATTTTCTTCTCCATCCTTCTTTTCCACTTCCCTGCCCTTTTAGCTTGAGCCGTTTTGATTAGATTTACAAGACACCAAGTGAATACATACTTAAACTCTGTTAAATGCACTCCATCCCTGGCGTGGAGCCTGTCTTTCCTATATTTTAAGCCATGATTTAGACATCCAAATACTGTTCTCAGACACCTCTGTGAGTAGTAATAGGATCTGCCCCACTGGGGACCCAACTAGTACAAGCCAGCTGAGCAACATAGCTCCTTCTTTCTTTTTTCTTTCTTCCTTTCTTTTTCTTTCTTTACTTCTCTTTCTCTTTCTTTTCCTTTCCTTCCCTCTGTCCACATAGGGTATCATACCCTTACCTGTGGGTGCTCTGCCAAAGGAATATAAATTTTGATAGCTAAAACCTCACAAGATATTTTGGGGTTTATAGGCTAGGTTTTTTCTTAAGGGCCATACCTTAAACCTAAATCATGTTGGCTCTCATTGATTGGCCAACAATATATCCCAAGCCAAGCCCCACTTATTCTTTGTATGGGCCTTGATTGGCTCAGAGTAAATGTAAATAGCAATTGTTTCTGGTTTTGGCCAAAAACCCCGAGGGTCTTCCCCTCCCAGATTGATTTTTTTTTTTTTGACTAGGTAAAAAGAAGCCATTCTCTGCCTCATTTCTTATGTGCCCTTAATCACTGAATGGGCTGGCTCAGTAAAACCGAGAGCCTTTGAAGACCTTAGCTTAAAAAGACCAAGGTCTCCCAACGCATTCGAGGCCATCTCCAGTCATCCTGATCTATATCTTGCCACTAGACCCAGCTGGCTCCAGAGGAAAAAGTGAAGTTGGTGACCTTGCACAGCCCTCCCTCACTTAAATTCAATTCACTTTCATGTCACCTCCCTAATGACATGGTCCTCTTTGAGAATGAAGGACAAACGACAACAACCTATGCATCTAATTTATTTCTTGGAGGACAAGCAGCTACTTCCTCAAAACATCCAGATCTCTACTTCAAAAAAAGGCTCAAATTTGCTTTTTAGTCCCAAACATACAATGGTCCTTCTTTTCTTTCTTTTCTATATGATTTTCTCCTCCTCAAGAACCATTTGACACAGGTCATATCCCTTCTACCTCTCTGGATCCCTTTATCTTCTTAACTATTTTTCCTCATTGAAGACCTCTTTTTTTTTTTTCCTTTCTTCTTTTTTCTTATTTTTTTTTGACAATTCATTGTCCATGATGATCTGAAGTATAAAGGGGTGTTCTCTCAGCTCTTTTACTTTCTTTTCTAGGAGTGAGAATAACCTGCACTTTAAGGATGAAACCCAATCTGACAAGACCACCTGGCATGGCATTGTCAGTGGGTCTTTATATTATAATATTAATACCTTACAATTATATTGTCCTTTCAAGTTACAAAGTACCATCATGTATATTATTGTATTTGATTCTTACAATAACTCTGTGAAATACATAGTACAGACATTATTACACACATCTTCCTCTATAATCCCCTCTTGTATTTGTCCCCTTTTACAGATGAGGAAACTGAAGCTCAAGAGAGCTTAGTGATCCATCTCAGGTCAGACAACTAAAGTTACATAGTTGAGCATGGCTTTGCTGATTCCAGGTCAAGGGCTCTTTCCTCTATATTAGGGATTCTTAACTGGGCGAGTTCACAGACTTTCTTAAGGATCCATGGATAGATTTTAGGGGGTATAAGAAAAGATAGTATGGTATCTGGTTTTGCTCCCACAGAAGCTATCCATATAGCTGAGTTAAAGTTTACTTACCAAAACAATGGCCATCCTGGTGTCAGGGAAGCTAGAGAGGCTTAACCTGTTGAACCAGTACAAGCTTATCATGTTACTTCAAGGGTCAGGTTCTGGTCAAGTGTCCAGGCCTACTAATCTGAATAATTTGCATATGTTAAAGAGGGAATGTGGGAAATAAAGAATGTAGATTAATCCTAACTCAGACAAGGAAGATAGAACTAATTAACTTCACTTTTGCTTCTATATCCTTACTATCCTATCTATGTAAACTGTATAAGTTAAGAAAAGTATGCAGAAAAGTAAAGAATGTAACCTAACCCTAACTCAAACAAGGGTGGAGGAACTGGTTACCCTCACTCCTGCTTCTATATCAGTGTGAGTGTTCCTAATGAGCACTGTACCTGCTCTCTCACAAGGATTGTAATAAAATACCTTCCTCTGCCCACTCTCGTCCTGAGTTCTTTGGATGAGAATAGGCAAATCACATGGATCTTCCTAAGGTTATGCTACAAGGAAAGCAATAAGCAGCAGAAGCATGTCTGGGGCTTATTTCCTGACCCTGCCTTGGCAAGTCTTGTGATCCCTACAGCTGTGTTAAGGGGGCTACCACTTGGTCTTCCCCACAACCATACTAAGGGGCCATCACGTGGTTCTTCCTCAGGGTCTGACCCTGCCTGTGATCCCCACAGACTAAGGGACCATCACATGGTTCTTCCTTAGGGTTTGTCCCTGCCCAGGAAACCCTGTGATCCCCACAACCGAGTTTCTCACAGGGGGTCAATGAATCTGAATGAAGAAAAAAATTTTCTGTCTTTATTTTCATTAAATTGTAACTGAAATTTAGCATTTCCTTCAATTATGAATGTAAAAAAAGAAACATGATTCTGAGAAAGGTCCATAGGTTTCACCATACTGCCAAAGGGGACCATCTCAATAGTCAATAAACACTTATTAATCACCTACTTGTGCCAGGACTGTGGAAAAGAAGGAAGGAAGGAAAAAAGGAAGGGCGGGAGGGAGAAAGGAAATCTCTGCCCTCAAGAAGCTTACGCTCTAATAGGGGAAGATAATATATAAAAGGAAACTGAAAAGCTGGGGAGGGGGAAGGAAGGCACCCCATTGGTGGGAGCATGGTGAAGAAGTCAGAGAAATCTCAGAGTAGTGCTTGCAGGTGAGAAATAAGATGTCTAAGTTGAGCTCTCCTTAAATGGAGTTTTGGAGTTCATGACTCCATCTCCAATCAGAAGAAAAGAGGATAGTGATGAGATGGGAGTACCAAGGCTACTGAGATCTTACAGGACGATAAGATTATCCCAAGAATGAGTTTCCTGGGATGTGGCTGTCAAATTCCAGAGCAGTACAGTCAGGTGAGAAATGAATCACAAAAAAGGGTAAGAATCCCTGTTTACTACACCATTCTGCCTCCCCAAGTGTGACAAGGAAAAAAAAGTCTTCAACTATATTTTAAAAATTTTTTTGATCCTTTTAAGTTTTACTAGGGCCTTTGCTTATCTACTCCATCATTTCTCCTTAACTACTATCATCCTGCCACTGAACTCGTCCTTGCAAGAAAGAAAAACATTAAGCATAACCACCTAACTCATCTACCTTATCTGGATGTATACAACACATTCCAGATGTGGCGTTCTCACCTCTCAGTTCTACAGGTCTGAAAATGTTCATTTCAACTCAGCAGTTTGACTGCTTATTAGTGTTGTGGACATTTGTATTGTGTTTATAAGTATGCAAATTGTTCACCTGATGCTGCTTATTTTTCTCTTCATCATGTCATGCAAGTCTTCCTATGTTTCTCTGAAATCATTATATGGCATTTCTCCTGCTGCAATGCTATTCCGTTACATTCATATGCCACAATTTGTTCAGCCATTCTGCAATAAATTAATTAATTAAAAAGCATTCAAGCACTCATTATGCTAGGTTGTATCCCTGTGCTAAGTGCTGGGGATAAAAATACCCTTAGGGAGCTTACATACTAGTAGACTTTATTAAATAAGGAGAGACAACATATAAAAGGGGAGTGTTTTGTTTTGGAAAGTTACTGAGGCTGCAAGTTGGGTTTATTATATACCTTAAAAGAAAAGCAAGCTTTACATAATAGAGACCTACAGTACATGTGTAATCCTCTTTTTCTATTTTACTGTTTATGTGGCGTATGTGTTCATTTTATTTGGTGTTTGCAAAATTCAGAATAAAGATAATTTTTTTTTTAAGTTACAAGGTTGGTTAGTGGAGCCATAGGGGAGTAGATTAACATACCCTTTTTAGGGACAATAACAGAGTTGATTTATGATTCCAGAACTGGAAAGGAGAAGGAAGGGTATATCTGTACTGCAGCTGGTGATGGCCAGGGCCTGGATGTAGTAGGTAACTGAAACAACAACCAGTCAGAACAGTGGAGTTTGAGGCTGGTAGTTCCAGTTCTGAAAGGGGCTTCCAAGTCTTGGTTTTTGGTTGGGGAGGTATGGTGGTTGATGAGGAAATTGCAAAGGAGTTCTCATTTCGTTTTCAGGTTTGTGCTACCAAAAGTTGTGGTGCTATGAATATTTTCATAAATGATATTTCTTTCTGCCATTGATCAATGGGATTAAAAGTGGGTCTGAGAACATTAACAACTTCAGCTATGGGGAGATACACACACATGTATGTATATATGTATATGTGTATATATACATATGCAGAGATATATATATGGTACATGCATGTATACTTAAATATAGTGTGCATGTAAATTTATGTGTATACACATATGCATATGTACACACATGCATATATGTATGTCCATATTGGCATATAGACATACGAACATATTAGATAGAGATAGATAGATAGAGAGATAGATAGATAGATAGATAGATAGATAGATAGATAGATAGATAGATAGATAAAAGCTAGGCAGCATAATAGAAGACATCTTCCTGAGTTCAAATTTGACTTCGGATACTTACTATTTGTGTGACCCTGGGCAAGTCACTTAACCCTGTTTGCCTCTGTTTCCTCATCTGTAAAATTAATTAGGAGAAGGAAATGGCAAACCACTCCAGTACCTCTACCAAAAAAAAAAAAGGAGTCACAATCAGACACAACAGAAAAATAATGAAAAACGATATATGTGACTCAAAAATGTTTTTTTAAAACCATTTCTTAAAAACTGAACCTATAACATTAAATCTTAACTCAGTGAATGTATTTCTACAATGAACTTACTCTAAGATATCTAATTTAATACTTAAATTAGGGAGCTTAGAGAACTTCTAGGAATGGATCAGGCATAGTTGACATTGAACAGAACAAAGAAAACATTGTTTAACAGTAACAGCAATATTGTTTTAAGAATGACTTTGAGCGACTAAGTAATTTTGACTATTATAAATACATAAATTAAAAACAAAGACATAAGAAGAAAGATTCTGTCTACATCCACAGAAAGAACTGATAAATAGAAGTACACATAGAATAATTTTTCATATATATATATATATATATATATATACATATACACACACACACACACACACACACACACACACACACACACATCTATTTTGTCTAATGGTAGCCTATCTCTAGGGCAGAGAGGGAAAAGGGAAGAAAAACGGGGAAAAAAGAAATTTACATGATAACTCTATTGTATATTGGGAGAGAATAGAAAGTTGTAAATGGAAGGTTTGTAGTTTCATGTGCAATCATCTTTTTTATTGTACTGTGTTATGAAAATGCTTGTTTTGTTCTGTGAATTGAAAATAAAATAAATTTGTAACACCAAGAAAAAAGGAAATGGGGAAAAAGGGTATAAGAGCCTGGAAGAATATCCTTCTTTTGCCTGGAAAGGACAAAAAAGCTAGAGTTTCATTAATTCATTTATTCAATCACTCAGTCATTCACAAAAACATATTCAAGATACTATGCATCTTCCTGCAAGGCATGAAAAGATAGGAGGTGATTCCCTGCCATCAAGGATATCATGTATGGTGCCCTCAAATATGCCCTAAGGTTAACGGTACAAATCTCCAGACCGTTGCCTTTTCAGCTATATAACCTTACCCAGGGGTGGGGAACCTGTGGCCTTGAGGCCATATGTGGCTTCTAGGTCCTCAAGTGCAGCCCTTTGACTGAATCTAAACTTCACAGAACAAATCCCTTTAATAAAAGGATCTGTTCCGGAAAACTTGGATTCAGTCAAAAGGCTGTACCCAAGGACTTGGAGGGCCACATGTAGCCTCAAGGCCACAGGTTCCCCACTCCTGACCTAAGCTGATGAAGAAGGGTCTTATTATTACAATCAACTGTACTAGATTGAGGACCTTCCCTAATTTCTAAGGAAGAAAGCACCAAGTAAAAGTACAGTGATGATCAGGAAGAGGGAAAACACAGTTCCCATGCGTAACAACAATGTTACTTGCAACTACTATGGCTGTGCAAGGCTAATAATACCAGCACACAGGAGGGTTGCTAGCACAGGTTCTCTGATCTGCTTTTCTAAGGAAAGCAACTTTAAGGGGTTAACAATCTAGCTTTAATTAAACATACATATATCATTCACTTAGTTCAGGGGAAAAACTCGAACTTCAGAGAAAACACAAACAGAAATTACAAGCAGGAATTACCAGCAGAGAATAACACAAATCAACAGACAGGCTTCTAACCTTCTGACCATAGCAATACATACCATAGTTACCAGAAAAAGAAGCACCAACATCTGGGTTTTCAAAGCCATGTAATATTAATTAAGTTGGGACCTTTTTGCTGTTTTAGAATGCTAAATTAATTAAGTGTCTTTGATTGAATCTAACTAGGTGCTAAACTCCAGGCCCAAACCCCTAATTACTCGGTGCTAAGCCCATGTGGGCTTGAAGCCCCCAGGGCCCTAAGGGAAGTTGCTAAGACCAGAGCCAATAGTAGGCACCTAAGTTCTGGTAGCTCAGAAGACATTTGACGATGTCTAAAGACTGTATAAAAAGAGAGAACAGAGCTGTTTGCTTGGGGCTTTGAGCCACTGGAGAAGTGGCATGTAACTCTGGCCCAGCCATTGTTAAGAGCTCCCCAGCTTGTGAGCTCAGATGTTGATCCTTTTTGGTATCTATGAATTGTGATTTGATCTGTTTATATTGTGTATGTTTATAATGCGTTTGTATTTGCTCTAAAGTTCAGGTTGCTGGCTTTTCCTCCTGAACTAAGTGTATGTATATGTGTGTATATGTTGGATTAAAGCAAGATTGTTAATCCCTTAACATTGCTTTCCTTAGTAAAGCAAATCAAAAGAATCTGTGCTGGCAGCTTTTGTTGCTGGGCTTCTGTTGGTCTTTCAGCCCACAACTGCCGCTAGCCAAACTGTTGCAACAAGCCAGGGGTGGGGAGAGCTCCTCAATGGCTACCCAGAGTCTCTTCTGGTCAAATCACAAGACACTCTTCCAGTGAGTGAGCCCCAAACAAAATACTAACCTCAGAGTACATATACCCTTTTTCAGGGCCAGAAGGCTTCACACCTCTGGAGGGCTTCACACCTCTTGTGTCCTAGTCAGCAAAAGGGTGTGGGCCTTTCTACAAAGGCAAGACCCAATCAAAGGCACTCGATTGCCTTAGTGCTGAAAAGCCCTTCAAAAGAAAAAACAGTAAAAGTCCCACTTGGCTTGCCCTAACACCATGGCCCCCAGATCATGGGTTAGCAGATGGGAGAAAGACACAAATGCAGGGCAGCTAGGTGGTGCAGTGAGTAGAGCACCAGCCCTGGAGTTAGGTGGACCTGAGTTCAAATTTGACCTCAGACACTTGACACACTTACTAGCTGTGTGACCTTGGGCAAGTCACTTAACTCCAATTGCCCTGTCTCCCCCCTCGAAAAAAAAAAAAGAGACACGAATGCAAAAATATCACATCAGGAATGCCTCCCAGAGTTCCTAAACAACATTGCCATCATGCCTGAGTGGGTCAGTAATTAGGGAAATGAAAAAGAAAAGAAGGATAGAAGACATAAGGCAAAGAATACCTGACCCCCCCGGTTTGCTTATGGGAGGCAAGAGAGAAGGAAGGGTGACTCTGAGGTTTGGAGATTAGACTAGGACATTGGGATAATGGTGGTGTTATTAACAGAAAAAGGGAATTAAAGAGGAAGAACTGGTTTGGGGAAGAGCACAATGAATTCAGTTTTAGGCATGTTGAGTACAAGATGACAGCAGGACATAATTATAATAATGATCATGATGATGGTAATATTGACATTTATATAGCACTTTAATGTTTACATTAAAGTCCTACTCTAATACATCATCATGGCACAGAGGTAACCCAGTTTATTGAAGCCTGGGCCAGCAGGGTGCAAACTCTAGCATGTCCTATCATCCTATGCAAGGAAGCCCTTGAGTACATGTGGTCCCAGCTACAAACTGAGTCTATTTCCTGAGGACCAGCCTAGCTAAGAATAAAGAGGCTCACCATCTGTAAGTTGACCAGTGATGAATTTGGTGGTTGCAGCAACCTGTGAATCAAAGAAAAATGAGAAATAGCCTTCAGTCTTATGCAGGCCATTCCAATTGTGCAATGGCGATGGCAGAAAAGAGAAAACTCACAACATTTTTTGACAATTTTTAAAAAGTAACTCATCTATTTGAAATTATAAATGTGAGATCTTTATCCAGAATATGATATGCAATTGAATAGACAACTTCTAGAGCTCATCCATCTATATATGTGTTTATAAATTATATATATATACATATAATATAGATGAATATATACATAAGTAACTATCTTCAACGAAGACTGTAAATAAAATTAGGTGAACTCAGAACTGAATGAGAGAAGGAGAGTTGGAGAGGATTGACTTTGGTACACTGCCAAGTTCATTTTACAACTCCAAACTTCTCCCTGAAACAAAGATTCATGTTTTTAAATGCCAGTATTCTTCCAGTATTATTTTATAACTAAAAACAGGGATATGCTGATAAATGTTTAACAACCAGATCTCCAATGGAAAAAAATGTATACAAGACATGCTTTTAAACTTTATCTGCATTGTAAACATTTTCTCCATCATCTTTTTAAGTCAAGACAATAATAAAAAACCAATAAATCAATCCTTGATTTGTAGTATTGACCAATTTTCAATATATAAAGGCTCCCATTGAAAATTTAAGAACTGGTTTTCATGAGCTAGTCTGAGCTGGCTCCCGCATACTGCTGAATCTACAAATCATAGGTGACTAAAGTCTATGAAAATTGAAATTGACGATTATCCAAAGGGCAATGGAAAGGCCCATGGTAGGCATGAACAGGCTATAACACATTACAAAGGAAGTATTATGAAGGAGCAATGGGGTAAAAGATAAGCATCAAAGAAACACATGAGTGTAAAAGATGAGCTAGTCACATGGTAAAAGCAAGAGAGATAACATGTGGATATCCCACTTGCTCTACTGGATTAATGATCAGAGCATTAACAGACAATTAGACAAGTCTATCTCTGTTATATCTTTCAAGGAATTTTACGTAATTCTGCCCATTTCAAAAGACAGCAAATAAGGTCCCAGCACACTGGGTGGAACCCCATCCCATGTCCAAGGAAGAGAAAGAGGGGGAGAAGGAAGGAAGGAAGGAAGGAAGGAAGGAAGGAAGGAAGGAAGGAAGGAAGGAAGGAAGGAAGGAAGGAAGGAAGGAAGGAAGGAAGGAAGGAAGGAAGGAAGGAAGGAAAAAGAAAGTTGACTCAAAGGATAAGCAGAGACAAGGGATGGTTTGTTTGTTGGTTTGTTGTGTTGTTTTTTTTTT
>CM053627.1:155909692-155935764 GCA_028646595.1 Phalanger gymnotis | reverse complement strand
TATAGTTAGTCTTTCACAACATGAGTATTGTGGAAGGGTTATACATAATGATACACATGTGGCCCATGTTGAATTTCTTGACTTCTTAGGGAGGGTGGGTGGGAAGGGAAGAGGGGAGAGAATTTGGAACTCAAAGTTTTAAAAACATGTTCAAAAACAACAAAAAAAGTTTTTGCATGCAACTAGAAAATAAGATACACAGGCAATGGGGCATAGAAATTTATCTTGCCCTACAAGAAAGGAAGGGAAAAGGAGATGGGAGGGGAGTGGGTTGACAGAAGAAAGGGCTGACTGGGGAACAGGGCAATCAGAATATATGTCATCTTGGAGTGGGGGGGGAAGGGTAGAAATGGGGAGAAAATTTGTAATTCAAACTCTTGTGAAAATGAATGCTGAAAACTAAATATATTAAATTAAAAAAATTAAAAAAAAATAATTTGAATGCTATAGCATTTGGTGCCTGTATGTTTAATATTGATATTACTTTACTATCTGTGGTACCTTTTAATGTAATATAATTTCTCTGCTCATCTCTTTTAATTAAATCTGTTTTAGCCTTAATGTTATTTGAGATAATGATTGCTATTCCTGTATTTTTTTTTTACATTAGCTGAAGCATTTTAAATTCTACTCCAGGCCTTTATTTTTACACTATGTGCATCTCTCATTTTAAAATGTGTTCCTTTTAAAAAAATATATTGCTGGGTTCTGGTTTTAATATATTTTGCTATGTGTTTCTGTTTTATGGGTAAGTTCATCCCATTCACATTCAAAATTATAATTGCTAGTTGTGTATTTCCTTCCATTCAATTTTTTTTCACTGTTTATTCTTCTCTTTCTCTTTTTACCCAATCCCTTCTCAGAAATCTAATTTATTTATGATCACTGCCTCCATAATCTGTACACCTTTCTGAAATTCCCTCCCTTATCCTACCCCTTTAATCTCTTATTTGTT
This sequence comes from Phalanger gymnotis, assembly GCA_028646595.1. NCBI lineage: Eukaryota > Metazoa > Chordata > Mammalia > Diprotodontia > Phalangeridae > Phalanger > Phalanger gymnotis. The sequence goes on along the minus strand of CM053627.1, from coordinate 155,934,809 downwards.
TATTCACACACTCTTCTAAGAGTCTGCCCCTTATTCAGTCCTCTTGCCCTGTTATTTCTCTGTAAGTTAAGAAGATTCTTATACCATTATAAATGTATATGTTATTCCCTCTTTAACCTACTTCTGATAAGAATAAAGTTCCTGCACTACCAGCCCTTTACCCCAGCCTCCCCACATTGTAACATTTTTTCATGCATGCCTCTTTTGTATGAGACAATATGCTCCATTTTACTTTTCTCTACCAAATTTTATTTTTTAGAATCATCCTCTCATAATCTGCTAAACTCCAAGCCTTCTATCTATGTATACTTTTTTGAATTATCCTAGTAATAAGAACATTCTTGAGTTACAAATATAATTTTCCTATATAAGAAGCAATCAAGTTAACCTTATTAAATCTCTTATAATCAGTCTTTCATGTTTGCTTTCTTATGTTTCTTCTGATTCTTGTAAATCAAATTTTGTTAGGTTCTGGTCTTTTCCTCAACAATAGCTAAAAGTCTTTTTGTTCATTAAATATCCATTCTCTCCCCTTGTAGGATTACTCCCAGCTTTAGTGGGTAGATTACTTTTGGTGGCAATCTTGGCTCCTTTACTCTTTGGAATGTAGAAGCTGCTAAATCTTGTGTCATCCTGACTGTAGCACCACAATATTTAAATTGTTTTTAATTTAAATTGTTTCATTTTCTATTTTACCTTCTAGTTTTAGAGTTCTAGAACTTCAGGGCAATTTTTCTTGATGATTTCCTGAATGGTAGTGTCTAGCCTCTTATTTTGATCATAAATTTTAGGTAGCTCAACAATTCTTATACTATCTCTCTTTGATCTGTTTTCTAGGCCAGTTGTTTTTCTAATGTATCACATTCTCTTCTATTTTTTCATTCTTTTGATTTCATTTCATTATTTCTTGATATCTGATGAGGTCATTAGCTTCCCCTTGCTCTATTCTAATTTTTAAGAATTATTTTCTTTGATAAGTTTTGGGATCTCTTTTTTCAATTGGTTGACTTTTTCTTCATAATTTTCTTGCTTTCCTTCCATTACTCATTTCTTTTTGCACTTTTTCCTCAACCTCTCTTATTTGATTTTTAAAGTCCTTTTTGAGCTTTTCCAAAAACTCTTTTTAGGCTTATGACCATTTTATATTGTTCTTTGAAGCTTTACAAGAAAGTGTTTTGTCCTTTTCTGAGTCTGAACCCTTATCACTATAGTAGCTATCTATAGTTGAGTTCTTTGTTGTTTATTTTTCTTCTTCTTTTTTTAAATGTCCTATTTCTTGGCTGTCAACTCTGCTCCTGGAGTGTGGGGAATAATATTTCAGACTTTAAGTTTTTCATGCTATTGCTTTCTGATCTTAATCTGGAGGCCCATGACCTCTTGGTTCTTCCAGTGTTCTATGATCCAAGGCTAGGTGAGTTCCCTGCTTCTCTGGCTCATGCTTTGGTCTATAAGTGACCTCAGATAATTCTCTCTGCCGCTGAGCCTGGAGCAGGACCCCCAGCCCCACTGACACCACAAACACTCTTACTCTCTTTGGTCCTTTCAGGTAGCTGCAAGTCAACTCATCCCTCGGCCCTGGAGTGACCACAACCAGCAGCACCACCCCCTCCCCCCAACCCTTGCTGCAACTGTACTTACTAGATTTGCTTGGTCCTCCTTAACTGAAGCCACAACCTGTGACCCATCTGGTTAGCCTGCTTAGGCCCCATGCCCAGCACCAATGGAAGGCCCCCACAATCTTCCCCTACTCAGTCTTCCAACCCCCACACTGCCAGTGCTAGCTATTTGTTGACATGGTGGTATCTGCTTAGAGGTACTAACATTTCAAATGAGGCCAGACCACCATCCTGGAAGGGAAATTGTCTTGGGCTGGATGACTGCTTTACCCCAACTTTTAATTATTTCTGCCACCCTAAAATTTGCTTTGAGGCATCATTTTAAGTTATTTGTGGGGGTATTTGGAAGAACCAGATTTTTTTTCCTGCCTTTTTCCTCCAACTTCCCACAATTCCCTTCCTAAGTGCTTTTTTATAAATATAATCTTATTTTGTTCTCATAACAATCCTGGGAGGTAGATGCCATTATTATCCCCATTTTACAATTGAAGACTCTGAATCAAATAGAGATTAAGCTGATTTGCCCAGGGTCACAAAGTTAGTAAGTGTTTCAGGCTGGAATTGAACTCATTCTGACTTCAGGTCCAGTGTTCTCTTCACTGTGCCACCAGCTGCCTCTGTACATATTGCTATGTATATAAAGACAGCAAAATTCAGGTCAAGAACAATAGCCAGTATTGGAACCAACTGAAAAAAGTTAAAACACATTTCCTTTCTGTTAATGCTCAGTAAGTGACAGTGGAGGGAAATGATCCATTTTTTCAGTTGCAACCTCTCTTTTGGGTGGCTTTACTTGTTTTTAGGCAATTTATTTCATTAGAGGTTTGCTACCATGTTGAGATGGATCTGTATGTTTAAAATGTTATCAATAAGATATATAAAAGATGTTCTTGAACATAGCTCAAAGTGGGTGTAGCTTAAGTCTGTTATTAGAGAAATAGCAGGTGATACCATAAAGAGAAATAATAAGTTACAGTCACTTTAAATTCCCCCAACTTTAACAGATATCACTGGGCACACAAGGGCAAACAAAATCCCTTGTCACTAGCAATCTTCCTTTGAGATCTGAGATGAAGTCATCTTTGCTGTCTATTCTGGTTTCACAGAGACCCCTAGTTGCTACTTTGTTGAATTGGTGATGGTGGGTGGATATCTATATATATATAAATGCATATCATAGAATCAGAGACGTTTAGAGCTAGGAGGGAATCATAAAAATCTCCTAATCTAAGCTCCCCATTTTTATGATTTTTTTAAACAAAACGTGGTATCTTTTATTATGATTTGATTATAGTAAATCTTTGCTCATGCACAATTCAGCTAGAGTATCAATCCCATTTGAAATGCAGTTTTCACAAGGATCAAGAAAATGCTTTTTAGTTTTCTGCCAAGTTTATTCTATTATAGACAATTTTTGACAATAATTATTGACAATAAATTACAATTTAAAAAAGAAATTCAGTGACTTATCTAAGAAAAGTAAGACTATCAATGGAACTTTCTGTGTAATGAGGTGATTCAATTAAGCCAATATTAAATGCCTACCTTGTGTGAAGTACTGGGTTGAGTACCCAAAATAAAATAAGGCATGGTGCCTGCCCACAAAGAGCCTACAGTCTTGTAGTGGAAGTAGTTTCACTTCTTTGTTACTGTTTGGTAAAGCAGATACCTGTCTTCTTTTACAAAATGGGAATACTAGGTTGTTATTGGCATTTTAAGGAAGGAGTAACCTTATCTGGAAAAATTGAACATCACCTATTATTATTCAGGAATTTAGTTTTAGCTAAAGTATTTTTGGATATTTTTTATCCTCATCTTTCCTTACTGTCTTTGGTCAGCTATGGAGGCCTTGCTAGGACAAAATAAAATGCCATCATAGATGTGAAAGTGCTTTGAAAAATTAAAGATGCTGTGTAAACAGAAGTCACTATTATTGTTATCACATTCAGTTTTTTCAGTGGACGTCTGAGAGAAATGGCCAGTAATATTCAGGTGCATTAATATACAATACACAGGTGGTTTAAAAAATATAAATAATTTTTTTGCAATTGAATTGAAGAATTGGAATATTAGCTCATTCGCTCTAGGCTCACTCAAAGCATCCCTGGTATGAACCCTATAGCAGACAGAACAACAATGATGATGTCAGAGGTATGGTCTTCCCACAGCTGATAGTTAAGTTTTCATTTTGAGGATTTATACATTAGAAATCAGAGAATGCTATAAATTATTTGGCTGAAGCTCCATCTACTTTGATTTATTGTTTTGTTGATTGTAAAAAGTATTTTAAAAAAGATGGAGAAAATGTTAATAGTGCAAATTAAACCTGAAAGTATGTCCTCCAAACATTTTCTCCCCAGAATATGAAGTTATTAAACATTGACTAGCATACTGCTGGATGATATACATCATCTGTTCCCATGTGATTCTATTCTCCTTTGTCACTTCTCTACCATTTAAAAGCTTTGTTCCATGTAGCTTGGAAATGATGAGCATTTAAGACAGCAACAACCTTTAAAAAAATTGGTTTTGCATTTTTGGCTGGACTCATCTTAATGTCACCAATGCAAGGCCTTTTGCTTCTACTCTTGGATATTTATTATTTCATAGCCTCTATCTGGAGTTAAGCCACTTTTGGGTACATTCAATAAATCTGAGAGCAAGTACTTATTATTGACCTTGTTATTACTCTGTGGAGTGAGCCTGCTTATTTCAAAAGAATTTCTATAGATTTTTAGCTTATTTATCATGTGCCCTAAGAATGTCTAATAATCTTTTCCCCCTATTTTGGTATGGATGTGTTTATGTCTAGTTGCTATGGGGGATGGTAGTCCTGTTGGAGAGACAAATGAAGTAATGGACACAAAGCATTCTGAAAACCCTAAAGTGCTAAAGTGCTATATAAATGCCAGTTCTTATGCTTATTCTTATTAGTCAACAGTCTCCAGGTTTCCAGTCTGGTATAAGGACTTCATTCTTTGAGCCTTCTAATAACGTACTTCTACTGAGCTCAAGCAATGTTGATAGTGAAAAGCAGGTTATGCTCATAAATGTTCAACAACCAGGGTCTAAAAACAAACGAACACACGTTGTAGTTTGATTTGCATTATTAACACTTTCTCAAGTCTAGATAATCAATAAAACAATAAATTTGATTGCTGATTTCTGAGGTGTAAATGTTCACACTGAAAACTGAACAATTGGGTTCTGTGCACCAGAGCTGGCTCTAGCTAATCAAAGAGTGATAGGCTCTATTTTTTTAAATAGTGTTTTAAATATTTTTAAAATCACAAATTTTGTGGTTGTTGCTGCTCCAGCTGTTATTATTTCCTGGAGCTTTTTGTCTGTACCTACTCTAAACAGAAGTACTAGATTAATGATTGTGTCTAACTTATCTCAACTTGTGTCTTTGGGGAAAACTGCTTTAAAACAAAACTCATTCAGGCAGTTACTAGTAGAAAGAAATACCAGGCTTTGTAGAATGTTCTAGGAAGGATAAAAGTCCTGGAGCATGAGTACTATTAATAAAGGAGAGGCCTGCATGCTGTTTTACATTATATTTAATCATCGTACAGAAAGCACAATCCTGTTCGAGTAAAAACAATTTACAATTTGAAGTATGTGTCACATAGGCCTGTTGTGACCTACTCCTTATCAGAAAGGAAACTGGCTCCAGTTGTGCGATCTTGGGCAAATTATATTACTTCCCTTTTCTTTAAAATTAGAGGGCTGGTCTAGATGATCACTCAAGCCCCTTACAGCTCTGACATTCTGTGTGTTTTTTTTTTTTTGGTAAGGCAATCACGGTTAAGTAACTTGTCCAAGGTCACAGCCAGTAAGTGTCAAGTGTCTGAGGCCAAATTTGAACTCAGGTCCTCCTGACTCCAGGGCCAGTACTCTATCCACTGCACAATTTAGCTGCCCCCATTCAGTAGGATTTTGATTTTGTGATATTGCTATATAGGTAGGGCTTTAGTCTGTCAACAGATATGATTGGATGCCTGTGATGAGCACACATTTTGTTAATACAGTTCTTTGTAGGCTATTTGAAAGAGCTAATGACCAAAGAGAGAATGATTAGCAAATTAGTGAATTTGGGTCTTTTTTGCTTCAAGTAGGATATTCAATCTGTTCATTAAAATCATTAGCATCCACGAGTAAATGAACTATTCAAATCCTCACAAATGAAATTAAACTTCATCCATCTGTAGGAAGACTGTGACCTTTATCTCCCTGTTAAGTTTAGTCTACATTATTAACATTTTTTATATCATTTAAGTCTAGACAATCATCAAAACAATACATCGAACTCTGATTTTTAACATTTGCTGAGATGTAAAGCAGAAAATTTAGCAATCAAGCTGGTTCCAGCAATGATGGCAATTAGGGGAGGAAAGGACTCTGAAGGTCAGTTAGCTAGCAATCCAATAATAATAATCTATTAAGTTCCTGCTATGTGCCAGGAACTAATTTTATACTAGAGAGTTAGCATCAAAAGACTAGAGAATTATAGAAACTGACCTTTGTTATTATGTGGCTATACTATGGAGCTGTGAGGAATGGGAGAGAGAGGGAGGCAGAGAGAGAGGGAGAGAGAGAGAGAGAGACAGAGACAGAGACAGAGAGAGACAGACACAGAGATACAAAGAGAAAGGCAGAGAGAGAGACAGAGACACAGAAAGATGGAGACAGACAGAGACAGAGAGACACAGACAGAGAGAGAGACAGACAGAAACAGACATTGACAGAGGCAGAGGCAAAGAGACGCAGAGAGAGACAGACAGAGACAGAGAGAGTTTAGCACAGTGCCTGACACATGGGAGAAGCTGAATAAGTAAATACTTATTGGTTGACTAATAGAGACAGATGCAGGCAGAGACAGAGAGACTTAGAAATGGGGGAAGGGAGAGGAGAGGAGATGAGAAGAGAAAAGCAGTCAGCTAAGACAAGACTTGAGATGAAGAAGCTCCCTTATATTTGAAACTGTGGCCCTGGACATTTGCATAGATTTTTGGGACTAACAGTTACTCATTCAAAGGTCTCTGTTTTGTTTTCTTCCTTTTAAATAAAACTTTCTTTTGCAATTTTGTGATCTGTATGTTTGTGAGTGGAGAGCTGTACTCCGTGCACTGTGGGCTACTACCATGTATTATTCAGTGTCACAGGTTTCTTGGATGGAAGGTATGACCCTAGAGACTGAAAACATCCTCAAAGTATGTATAGGTTCTTTGTGTCATGAAAGTCTCTGAAACAAGGGTTACATCTAGAGGGACAGGATGGGGCTGAAAGAAAATATCTTTTGAATTTGTGGTAGTTGAGCCTCTGTAGTACCCCTTACAAGCCCTAAGGCAGGCCATGGGCCTACTGAGCATGGTACCATAGTGTATTAGGTGAGCTACAGAAGTGGTTTCTCAGAGGACTGGTGCCCTGGGATGAACACAGACTGTACAATACACTGATGGTTTGGGGAATACATCTGAGATGCTACTGCAAGAGTGACAGCTGTCAAGCACAGAAAAGCATAGACAGCTTCTAGAGGGTCTCAGGAGGCCTGCATTTATTGTGTCACATACATTAAAAATGGAAAACTGTCTTTTCCAGTTCATTAAAGCTTGAGGGCACTAGATAATCACTTCAGGGCAGGGGTCACCTTGGGCACTTTGCTCAAGTGAAGTTGCACAGACTGGGTTATTACCCTATTCATGGTGAGACCTGACTTTTGAGTAAGCAGCTTGATTGTGGTATGTGCCCACATCCCTGCAGGTTTCAGAAACCATTGAATGAGGTCTTGTTTGTCGTCCTAGCAATCAAAACATTACAAAAAAGAAGATCCTGTCATTGGAAGGGGTGAAAATTACATACTCTTCTTGGTTCCATGTGCAGGGTTCCAACTTGCTAGGCAGTCTTTGGGCACCTGCATGGTAACCTTTCTTTCCCAAACTTAAACTAAATACTGAGGTTAGCTGAAACATTCATGCCATTCCATAGAGGCACTGAATTATTTTGTGTGGCTTTTTCAGAGCCAAGCCCCATGTATTCACAAGCTTTGCGTCTTAGGAAAATTAAATGCAATGTAATACGTAAATGTGTGGGTCTCACCCAGCTCTCTGTGAGTGGTGAACATGGTTCTGAAAGATTCATTAGCTAGGCCTAGAGGCTTGATTGTGCTTTTTCAAAATAGAACTGATTAGCTCACATTCATCTCAAGCAATGGCTACAGAAGAGAGGGATCATGACTCAGATGTCTTGCATGGCACTTAGAAGTTTTTAGCAAAGTAAGAGAAGGGAGCCTGCCAAGTTAATGATAATGGATTTTGGTTCAAATAGCCATGCATCCTGGTCTTTCAAAGGGCTTTGCTCCCCCAAAACAAACTCACCCACTGCTTGCCTACAGCTCTCTTTTCATCACTGGAGTGAATATAGGGAATACATGAATGAGCACAAGACTGGAACAAGCCTGTTGGGCATTTTAGTTACATTAATTTACTAACTGAATTCAGGGAAGTCTAACCTTTCCATATAACCATAAGATGTTATAATTAGAAGAAACCTTAAAGGTCATCTCATGCAGCCTCCTACAAAGTACAATAATACCAATAGCTCATAGATCTGAAGCTGAAAGGTACCTCAGAGGCCATTTAACCCAACCTTCTCCTCTTACAGATAGGGAAACTGAGGCCCAGTGAACTTAAGTGACTTATTTAAGGAGTACATGGAGTAAGCATCATTAGAAGAGTATGAATCCTAGTCCTCTGACTCCACAAGCAATGCTTTTTCCACTGTTTGAAGATGCCTATCCAGTACCATGCCTTCATACAACATCCTTAATGGACGGTTATCTAGTCTCTGCTTGAATTCTGTGAATGACAGGGAGCTTATTCTGTTACAAGGAAGCCCCTTCCATTTTGGGGCATCCAAAACTTCAAAAGCAGTATATTCTTGATACTTCCATGCTCTGAAAAAATAAGACAGTAAATCAAGGGAGTTGGTGAAAGCCATCTACCAGATAACCCCAAAAGAGTTCAAAATTTCTACGATAAGGTAAGGTGAAATTGTAATATCCAGAAGAAATATAAGGAAAACATTAACGACTAACTATAAGGCACTCATTAACGTCAAACTATTATTTTTTGCAATTGTATTAAGGCTCAGTTTTCATGGGTTTGACACATAATAAAAATGGAAAAGATTTTTAAATTTCAGAGGTGAGATAGGGGATAAGAAGGATTGGTTGAGAATGTCAGGGAGACCGTTCCCTTATACTGGTCAAAATCATCCTTCCCAGAAGAGAAAGAAAATTTTTGCTGTGTTTTTAATTTCTTTTTATGGGTGACTAGCACCACGGGGGCTTGGCTTCTTCTTCCTGTTGTCTATAACTTGAGAATGTTCTGGGAACAGGCTGCTTCTAAGCACAGAGGGAACACATCAGGGGTTTGTCTTCTAAAATCAGTGACATCTGGTAACCTTAGCCTGTCTTGCAACACTACACATTAACAACCGGATCAGGAATGAAGAATTTTGCATTCTGCCAAAGCAGCAAAGTAATTCAAGGGAGTCGGGGTGCTTATTCCTATAGGACTTTGGCAAAGAGAGTGAAGCTAACTTGAGAAGAGACTCTGAAGACTGATTATGGTGATTGATGGATGAGATTTATTTTTCACCAACTTTTTTAGTCTGAAAATTATTTGAGCTGGGCAAGGAAATCTCAAACCCTCTAACCACACATATTTAAGGATCTAAACCATAAAGTGCTATAAATTGTGGAGTTATTGTTAATATGATTATTCTTTTTCTCCCAATAAGGGAGAAAAACCTGGGGAAAAAACCCTAACCTTTACCAGAAAGAATTTTTTTTTTTAACCAGGTGGGTGTTGACTAATCCAATACCTATGAGGCAAAAAAAAATCTATGTTTTAAAAAATGAACCATATTCGCCAAATTATTAAATAAAGGGAAATCATTTACCAGAGTGAGAAGGCAGGGCAAAAGCCACCATTTCTGTGCCCTCACATCAACATTGCTAAATTTCTCCTTGGGACTTGCTGAAACTTCAAGTCAATTTGAATAGCCTTGGCACTTGTTTCCAAGAATACAATGAGAGTTGAAAAGAATTAACTCACCCTACCCTAGTCTGGAATCCTAGAGGACTTTCCATGGAGAAAGAGAATGAAGGTCTTGGTAAATAAAAGGTCTTGTCTCTTTGTGGGTATGGCATGGCTTTGGGCCTATCATGTTGATTAGTCTCTTGATATGTTGGCCAGGGCAACCTCACAAAACAACAGAAGAAGAAGAAGAAGAAGGAGAAGAAGAAGAGGAGGAGGAGGAGGAGAAGAAGAAGAAGAAGAAGGAGACAAGGAGGAGAAGGAGAAGGAAAAAGAAGAAGGAAGAAGACAGTAGCAGATGAAAGCTGTAGTAGATAGCAGCTAGAGTCTTGTGGAGAAATCGAGAATGGCAAATTTAGAGATAAAGGGGTAAGACAGCTGCAAAGGAAGAATGAAGATGCAATGAGGGACATTTGGTTGCTGGTAGAAGAGCCATGAGAAGTATTCCATCTATAACGGAACCCATGGCATACGAGTTGGCAAGGAAGTGTTCCTTCTTCCATCAGCATGAGAGTCTGTGTAGATTCTACCCCTGTAGAATGTATGGTGGTCCAGAATGATTCTACTAGTTGATTTTCCCTTGTTACTTTTATTTGCTATTCTGTCCTAATTAAATGTTTTGCTATTTGATTTATGATTCATGACTAGTCTGTGTTGGCAGAGAAGGCATTGAATGGTTGAATGGGGATGAAGTCTTAAGCTATATCTGCATAGTTGTGATTGCTCAAAGCACCTCATACTGACTCGGAGGTAGCAAAAGCTTCCAGAGTCAGATGCTTGATATATTTTGATATATTTATAAGAGATAATCTGGGATTCATAAAGAATATTTTTGAATATTTTTCATTAAGTCAAGTCTACTTGCTCTTGCCCTTATAATAGCTACCATTAATATAGTCTCATACAATTATCTCTTCCGCATTATGGGGTTGGGATATGGTGCCCCCATGATCTGGAAAATCCTTGTAAAATTTTTTGGCCCTCCCTTTGTACCAGATAAGAAGCCTGAATTATTATGGTATTAAAAGATAAAGAATGTTGATATTATACAATACTATACATATATTTTATGCATTTCTGAGTTTCTAAACTTTTTCTGCATCATCTGCTGGCCTTTGTGTGTTGTCTGCAGCTTTGACAAAATTCCCCCAAAATTCCCATTTAATTTCTTATTCTGACCCATGATGTATAGAAACCATGATGGGGAAAGTTGCAATGTGGGAGGGATAACTATATTTTATAGATATTTCTAGAGACTGAAGCTAAAATCTGAAAGCAGTTTTCTTTTCCCATTTCAGACCCTATCAAAAGACCAGGTAGGAGATGTAAACTGTGTAGCAAAGCCTTTGATTAGGACAGAATAATAAAGTAAATAGTTCTTTATCTGTAAGATTAGAGGGTTGTTCTATTCTAGATAATCTCTATGGTTTCTTCTGACTCTAAATTGATGATCCTGTAAAAGGGGAAATCAAGCAATAGAAGTATTCTCTGCCTCTCATAAATGAAAGGGTACATTCTTACACAGAGTCCCACACTGCTAGAAGAAGAAACTCTCCCAGACAACTCATGTTCCCTGTGTTGTATCACAGCTAGAATACTTCTCATGGTTGCAGCTTCCGTCAACCAGCTTACTGCGGCTCCACTCCATTTTGACAGCTGTCATTCCTTTTTGCCTTTAAAGCAACCATTTGATGTTTCTGTGCAAACTTGCTAGTTGTCAGTCACTCAACTAGCTTTTATTAAGTACCTACTATGTGCCATACACATAGTAGGAATACAAATAGAGGCCTAAAAACAGTCCTGGCTCTCAAGGAGCTCATTGTCTATAAATAAGATAAATACAGGCAAAATCAGAGATAATATCAGAAGGAGGAATGAGAAAGGTTACTTGCAGAAGGTGGGACTTTAGTTGAGATTTGAAGGAATGCAGGAAAGCTAGGTGACGGAGATGAAGGGGTAGAGCGTTCCATACACAGAGGACAGTCAGGAGATGGAGTATTGTGTGCAAAGAACAGCAAGAAGGTCAGCATCACTAGAACATAGCATACATGGAGTGGAATAAGATGTAAGATGACTGCAAAAGTAGGAAGAGGCCAGGTTATGAAGGGTATCGAGAGCCAAACATGATTTTATATTTAATCCTGAAGGCAATTGGGAGCCACTGGAGTTTACTGAATAAAGGAATGATATGTTCAGATCTGTGTTTTAGGAAGACCCCTGAGTGGAAGATGGGTTGGAGTAGAAGTGACTTGAAGAGACTTACCCATAGGCTATTGCAGAAGGTGATAAGGGCCTGCAGCCGGGTGGTGGCAGAGTCAGAGGACAGAAGGGAACATATATGAGAAATGTTACAAAGGAAGAACTGACAAGATTTTAAGCTGGTTGGGCATGAGGGTGGGGTGAAAGAGAATGAGGAGTGGATGAGGATAGCTCAGTTGCAAGCCTTGAGGATGGTAGTATCCTTAATAATAATAGGGAAATTAGAAAGAAGAGAGGGCTTAGGGGGAAAGATAATGAGTTTGGTTTTGGACATGTTGAGTTTATTAGAGCTGACATCTATTGCTGAGGCTTATTTCTCAAAGGGAGTGTTATTGTCCTTTTGTGAGATTCTCCTCTTTATAGTCTAGGTGACACATTTTCAGTTTATCAATTAGGATGTCAGTCACAGCACATTAAAAAGCCTTTCTAATGGTTAAAGATTTTTTTTAATCCAACTTCACTTGCTTATTTCAATGGGAAGTCTCCTGAAGAACTTATTTTTGTTTTATTTTTTGGCAGGGCAATTGGGGTTAAGTGACTTGCTCAAGGTCACACAGCTAGTACATGTGTCAAGTGTCTGAGGTTGGATTTGAACTCAGGTCCTCCTGACTCCAGGGCTGGTGCTCTACTCACTGCACCACCTAGCTGCCCCTTGAACTTATAATCTTAATGATGTGAATACTACCTTTAACAATAAAGATGGCAACCCATCCATGCTCACCCATTCTATGGGACTTTTATCCATGTTCTCTCATAAGTCTGCCACAGTGTGCTCACCCAGTGATACACACAGTGCATCAAGTGCAGCAAATTGAGAGAAACCTTTGTCCAACTCGATTGCTGCTTGCCTTGGTCCTGAAGTAGTTTAGCCAAACTCCTGGAGTGTTGCACTTTTGGTACCTCCCTCAGACCTTGCTGGAATCCCTGGTTTTTGACCTGCTTTTGCTTTAGATGCCTTGTTCTACCCATATCTCTTTAGCTTCAGAAACCATGAAATCTCTCTTTGTGGCGGCAAAGAACTAGAAATTAAGGGGATGCCCATCAATTGAGGAATGGCTCAATAAGTTGTGGTGGAATATATGATTGCGATGGAATACTACTGTGCTGTAAGAAATAACAAGCTGGTTGATTTTAGAAAAACATAGAAAGACTTGCATGAAATAATAAAGAGTGAAATGAGCAGAACCAAGAAAATGTTCTATATAGTAACAGCAATATTGTTCTAAGAACAAATGTGAACGACCAAGTTATTCTGAATGTTATAAATACTCAAATCAACTACAAAGGACCCATGAAGGAAGATGCTATCCACTTCTAGATAAAGAACTGATAAATAGAAATATGCGCAGTGTGGTTTTACATACATATATATCTCTATATATCTATATCTATATCTATATATATACATATATATATATATTATATATATCTGTGTGAAGTGGTGGCCTTCTAGAGAAGTGTGGGGTGGGGAGGGGGGGAAGAAGGGAGACAGTTTAGAACTTAAAATTTAACAAGAAGGAAAGAAAGAAAGAAAGAATGAAAGAAAGAAAGAAGGAAAGAGAAAGAAAGAAAGAAGGAAAGAAAGAAACCATGAAACATAATAAGTTAGCGTGAGTGAATTTCTTTTACCTCCCATTAGGGTCCTCACAGCTAGCACAGGAGCCATGCAAATTACTACTTCACTTAGGAACATTGGAGGAGGTAAAGCAGAAGTACTGAACTTTGACCTCTATTCTTGCCACTGTGGCAAAGGTTCCTTTCCCCTTTAATTTATATTACGGACTCTATAATAAACCTTAGTACTATGAGGACCAGGCCAGACTTCACACTGTCTCTAGGCCCTTTGTTCCCCACATTGTATTCTGAGAACTGGTTTAATAGGTGAAGAGCTGGAAGAAGATGATTATAGCTAGGAGCAGATTTCACAGGATCCAAACCACTAACTGAAGCATATTCCTAACATTAAATCAAGTAGAGAGAAGATTTCTAGGGTAAGAAAGTTGCACTGGCAATTTTATAAAATGGTATCAGGGGAAACATCATAAAATTCCCAAGTCTCTTTGCTTGCTACAAATAACCAGAGCTATTGTGACAAGTATTTTCTTTTTAGTTTTCAACCAAAAAAGCCCCTACATACTAAATTTATTAGATCATGGTACTAAAATTCCTTCTTTTCTTTTTTAAGCAAAAAAAGTTTTTAATTTTTAAGTAACAAGTATTATAAAAAACTAATCTTTCCCCTACTCCTTTCTCCCATAAGAAAGTGAAAAACAAAAATAAAAACAAAAAATACTTATCTACATAGTCCAGCAAAACAAAAAACCTCCAACATTAACTATGTCTAAAAATGTATGTCTTTTTCTGCATTTTAAGTTCATTACTTCTCTTTCAGGAGGTGAGTGGTATGTTTCATCTTTATTCTTTTGGTTTTATGGTTTGTCATTGCATTGATCAGAATTCCAAAGTCTTTCAAAGTTGTTTTTCCCTATAATGTTATCATTCTAGAAATTAGTCTCCTAGTTCTGCTCACTTTGTTGTGCATCAATTCACAAGGGTTTAGTTTCCTCTGAAATTGTCCATTTCATCATTTCTTATGGTATAATTAGTATTCCATTATCTCCATACACCACAATTAGTTTAAGCATTCCCCAATAGAAGGATATCCCCTTAGCTTCTATTTTTTGGCTGCCACTAAAAGAGTTGCTATAAATATTTTTATTTAGAGCTAGCATTTATAAAGCACTTTAAGGCTTGCTTTTACATGTATTATGTTATTTGAGATTGCAACAATTCTCTAAAGTGGGTGCTATTTATTACGTCCCATTTATTGTTGTTGTTCAGTTGTTTCAGTTGTGTTTAATTCTTTGTGACTTTATCTGGGGTTTTCTTGACAAGGATACTGGAGTGGTTTGCCATTTCCTTCTCCAGCTCATTTTACAGATGAGGAAACCGAGACAAACAGAGGATAAGTGACTTGCCCAGGGTCACACAGCTAGTAAGTGTCTCAGGACAGAATTAAACTCAGGGGAAGATGAGTCTTCTTGACTCCAGGCCTGGTGCTCTATCCACTGTACCACCTAGCTGCTTATTTCCAATTTACAGATGAGGAAATGGAGGCATAGAAGATTTAAATGATTTGCCCAGGATCACACAACTAGTAAATAACCTAATCAAACTCAGGTTGTCCTGACTCTTACGTTCTGTGCTTTATTTAACTCAGCCGTACACACACATACACACACACACTTACCTCTACATACATATATATGTGTATATATATATATATGTATATTACCATGAGTTGTATATTACTATATATATATATATACACACACACACACATGCATTATTATATTGAGCTGTACATATAGCTCTTTTTCTAATTTGTTTGATTTCTTTGGTGGTATTGTCTTAGTAATGGTATAGCCAGATCCTAGTAGTGGTGTAGCTGAGCCTCTTGCTTATTAAGAACATTTTTTGGGGAGGGGTGCAGGGGACAAGTGTAACCACAGCACAAAATTCTAGACTATCTACCTGTTGACCTTTCTGAAAAACATCGAATCTACCGAAGTCACATGATCCTCTCCACTGAGACAGAAAACCAAATGCTAGGAGCCATCGGCAGTTCTTGAATTGGAATACTCGTGCTTTCTCTCTGTGGTCTATCTTCTCCGAACTTTTTCCAGAGGAGCTCAATTTGTAGTTACTGGGAAGAAAGACAGAATCCTTTGGATTGTTATAGCAACTATTTTCTGACAGGGAGGTTTATGATCAAATGACTTGTGGATACATGCACATTTTGAATGTGATGTTTGTTTATTCCGATTTTCCTTTTATTCACCAAGTCCTCTGACTTTCAGACTCAGATAATTTGAATATGTTATAAAATATACAGAATTAAAGACTGTTCAAACTTTTTAAAACAGTGAGAAATTTATCCTATTGCCCAGTTGAGTATACCAGCTTGGAAAGAAAGGCTGTGTTAAATGTCCTCTAAAAGTGATATGATTTGAACTTATAGATGAATATAGTGCAGTGGGGAGAGAGAGAGAGAGAGAGAGAGAGAGAGAGAGAGAGAGAGAGAGAGAGAGAGAGAGAGAGAGAGGATAAAGAGCAAGTTGGCCTTTGAACCAGGAAAACATGGGTTCAAGTCCCACCTTTGATGCATACTGGCTGTTTGACCCTGGCTTAATCATTGTAGACTACCATTAAGACTATAAATCCTAGAGAAAGTAGTAATCTGAATTAGTAGCAGGAGCTGCCTCATTTGAGTTTGTTATGTCATTGAAATGACAGTTCCAGTTCCTCCAGAGTAGTAAAAATATCTGTGCTTTCTTGGGTTTCCTGATTTCAGTTTTTGGGAAGCCTGGTCAGCTAAAATGCATATACTTTTGATTTAGAGGAGTAAAATTATTCTTATCTATTCTCTTTCTTTTCAACAGAATCAACTTTCTTCTATTAGGACTGAGTTTTCATCTAAAGCTTTAATCAGGCCTTGGGTAAATTAGAAAAAACTGCATTGCTAGGACTGGATTGGGGCAGCCAGGTGGCATAGTAGATAGAGTCCCAAGCCTGGAGTCAAGAAAACTCATCTTTCTGAGTTCAAATCTGGCCTCAGACACTTACTTAGCCGTGTGATCTTCGGCAAGTCACTTAACCCTGTTTGCCTCAGTTTCCTCCTTTGAAAATGAGCCAGAGATGGAAATGGCAAACTTCTCCAGTATCTTTGCCAAGAAAACTCCAAATGGGGTGATCAAGAGTCAGAAATGACTCAAACAACTGAACATGAACTGGATTGAAATGAATGGTATAGTACAAAATTATAGTCCTGGACAACCTTCCTCACTCCCTTTGGATAGCTCTTTTCCTCCCTTTCCTTTCCTCTATCCCTGGCTCCCTTTTCTACCCTCTTCAGGAAAGGACTTTTTCAGGAGATGACATACTTATAAACAACTCGTTATTCTCTCTAAATTATGAACAATAACATTTTAGTGCTGGACTATTCTGTTCTCTCATCTCAGACTGGAACCTGACTAAGATGTCTTCTTGGTTCTTTCAACAAATTAAATTCAGCTCAAGCAAACTGTGCAAAATACTGTGCTAGGTGCTGGAAGAAGAAAGTTGAAAAATGACATAGGCCTTCCCTTAAAGGAACTTACAATCTAAAAGGAGTGGTGTGTGTGTGTGTGTGTGTGTGTGTGTGTGTGCGCGCGCGCATGTGCGAGCGCACTAATAAACCAGCTTTTTGATGGAAATTCCTACCTATGAAAGGCAGTAATGTGGATAGGCAGGGGTAAAATGGGGTTAGTTTTGTTTCTGGGTCTTTTTACCTTCCCACTTAATTGCATGAAAGATCAAAAGAATTTTGAGATTGAGAAACTGGGGATCCTCAAACTCTGAGAGTCATTGGCTACTTGCTGTGAAGAGAATAGACTCCAAACTAATGGTTTGCAATCATGCTTCAAGTTTATGTAGGTTTGATATCTAGGTTTATCTAGAGCTTATCTAGGTGGTGAAGTGTCTCCCTACATCCTAAGTTTTCCACATTGCCCATAATCTTGCTTCCAAGTGCAGTTTGCTGCCTGCTCTTCCTGGTTTGGCAAGGGAAGTTTCCAATAACCCCTCTATCCCCAAAGATATGGACTATTTGTGCCTGACCCATGGTAGAGCCTTCCAAGTTTGTAGCAGTATGATTTAGCCACAGCTGGACATACTGTACATTGACTCTGATATTGTGATGTCATTTTAGTCCTTTTTGAGCACAAGGATAAACAGTAACATCTCCAGAGACTCAAAGCCACTTCTTCTGCTTCAAGTCCTGAAGAAATAAAGAAAAAAGAGGAGCAAGATGTAGGGGAGGAAAAGAGAGGCTGAAGAATCCCAAGGTCCAAGTCTAGAGACCTGATTGCCTAACAGTGGCAGCCAAATGTTCAGTGTGCTGCAATATTTCATGGCAAAAAACCCAGCATGCCTCGAGCAAAAATAGTTTGAAAACCACTGCTCTACATTAATGCTGATTACATGCAGATTAGCAATGAGAAATGTCTAACCCTAAGTCAGAGGGAGACTTTTGACTGAGACCTTGCCCTGAGTAACTAGGAAATGAGGTTTAGAAAAGAGATTTCATCTTGAATGTACTAGTTAGCTGCAACAGCTCTATGGTCCAAAGAGCCTGCTGCCTAAGGGTGTAGAATCTCCTTCTAGGGAGGAAACACCCATTCCAGTCAAGATTTGAGGAAACAGACCTCTTATGTTGTGGGAGGAAAATCCACTGAAGGTTTTTCCCCAAACTTTAATGATTGGGTAAGCAAGGAGCTATAGCAATATGCCCTTTTATTACTAAAAAAAAAAGTAATAGCAGGCTCATAACTCCTGTTACAAGGAAGAAGTAATGCTTCCTTTGAAGACTCTAATTGAAGTCAGAGGCTGAATTTGTAGAGAAGTGTCATAACCTTGTACCTGATTGAACTAGGCCTGGAAGTGTTCAGTAACAACAGTGGGGCCAGTAGAACAACCTTGAGAAAGTTGCCAAGCAAGACCAGCACAGAGCAACACCTGGCAGACATATACCTGATGCACTCAGCAAAGGTCATCAGGGAATAGGGTAGGCTGAAATAGCATGATAAAATTACCAGAAAACATTAGTGACCCAGTAGCATTGATGGCATGAGTTACCCTTCAACACATGTTCCCTGATCACACAAGCTCCCCATATGTGTCTGTAACAGCAAGCACCCTGGCACACCCAGGATGGCCTGCTAGCACAGCTTCTTTGATCGGCTTTTGAAGGAGAGATAGCTTTTAAAGGAGTCAACAATCTTACTTTAATTACATTCACTAGTTCAGGGGAAAGATCAGCACCCTGAACGTGGAGAAATACAAACGGAAAATACAAGCAGAGAAATTAGCACAAAAATCAATAGACAGGGCTCTGACTATCTGAACAAATTAATACAACCACCTACATACACCACTGGATCGGGGGACCACAGATACATCTAGTAGTTAGGAGATTCTGAGCAGATAACCACTTAGAATCTTGTCCAGGGAATCAAAAGGTCCTTCTCATAAGCAAACCCCCAACCTCAGGATATATATACGCACACACACACACACACACACACACACACACACTTTTGGCTAACAGACTCAGAGCTAGAAGCCATCACAACCCTTGTGACTCAGTGCCTAATTAGCTTAGTACCAAAAGCTGTGAAAGTCTTCCTACAGGCAAGCCTCCCAGTAAGCAAGCCTCCCCCAAGCAAGCTCCTCCTTAGGCAAGTTCCTTCCCCAATAGTTCTATGTGACTCAGGATTTATCACAGCTATAATTGAACACATGTGGTCACATAGGCCTGTGAATAGATGGGGAAGATCTTCATATTCCATTAACATTACAGTGTCCAATTTTTCCACTGATGGAGTATTGATTTTTGGAGAAAGTGCTCAAAGCTTATGGAAAAAATACTTTATTGCTACCTTTCTTACTTTTGCTATTTCATTAAGTACTTTTGCTTTGAACTAATTGTGTCCATTTGTTGTCTAGAAAAAATAAAGTAAAAATATTGGTCAGGGCTCATGAACTATGGATTTGAGTGGATACTAGTCCATAGAATATCTTGAACCTTAGTTAACCTAAGGGGGGACCACTGTGTGAATTTGGGGGTACCTCCCAGTGCTATAAATAGGTAGGTATAATACAAAGTGGGATGAGAAAGCAATCCAGACTAATTGTTCTAGGAAAATCTGAGGATTTAGAGAGCAAGAAAAGCTTCGTGAGGGAAATAAGGGTATTGAAAAAAGAAAAAAAAAGTAGAAATAAAAAGGCAGTTCATCCCAGAACTAGGGGACAGCCTATGCTAATTTGTAGATGCAAGAGAATACAGAACTTGGATTGGTAAACTTGCGTTTGTTGTTGAAGATGTAGTTATCTAGAAAGGTAATGGGAACCTGAGGGTTAAGGTAAAGGTGTTGGAGTCTAGGGTATTGTGGTAAGGGGAAAGCCAGGGATCTGAAGGCCAAGAAGGCAAGGCAGAGACAGAGATGTCAGGCTCAGTAGCTTAGCAAGAAAAGGAGAAGAATCGAGGTTGTTATGTACATTGAGGTTTCTTGACCTTTTTTTTTTTTTGTATCATGGATTCCTTTAGCAATCTGGTGAAGCCTATGGGCCCTTTCTCAGAACCATGTTTTTAAATGCACAAGATAAAAGACATAGGACTGCAAAGGAAGTGACTTATGTTGGAATATAGTTATTGATATATTTTTAAAAGGTTCATGGTTCCTAGAATCAGAACCCTTGATGCAGAGCAAGAGAATGATTCTAGTGATTGGAACATGGGAATAGACTTGGGAGTAATTCTTTATAAACCTTCTTCTCTGCTTGATCTGAGGGTGGAAGTGGATCTGGGCTTGCTGAGCGGGAGAAGAGCAGAGGCCTGAGGCTGGGATCTGATAATACAAATGGAAGAGAGTTAGAGCAACAATCTTGAAAATCTGTTCTTGAGCTCAGGGCTTGTTATTACCTCTTTAGCCAGGCACAGCATACTCTGGAGACATATGGTGACCCCAGTTCACAGCTCAATTCCCCTGCATCATCAGTCAATTCCCATGCACGCTCTCTGACTTTGCATTAGGAATAGTGTTTTTCAGCCCTGCAAACAGGAGATAGAAGAAATTAAGTCTATGACTTTTCACCATGAACTGCCAGGCTACCAATGAGGGCAGAAGTGGCAGCAATGAGTGTTTTTAGGACACACTCAGCTTTTATCAGTCCAGGCCAGCTGTTCCCTAGAGGGCCTTGGGTGCCAGGGACTTGCTGACCTTATTCCTCCTCTTGGAGAGGCAGGAAGAAAAAGATTGGGACTCTCCCAAGAAGTTATTTCAGCAATTGATTCTAAATTTGCTAAACTGGATTTAAAAAAAAATAACGATTCTGACGTGGATGGTTAAATCATTACAGGAGGCCAGGAGAGGGCTCCATGATTCACTGCTTAATGATTTCCAGCAGGATTATGGGGGATTTTAAAGTAAGCTTGAAGATACTGAGAACAGTTGCGTGCCAAGAATATCAGAGTGGTTTGGGCCTTAGATTCCACAAGTACCAAATTGCTAATTTAGAAAAAAAAAACATTCTAGCTCTGGAATCCCACTATTTTCCTAAAACTATTTGTTTAGTCTCAGTAAGACATTTGACATGAAAAAAAAATTACAAACCATCATGGGTTAAAATATTATGCAAGCAGAACCCAAGACCTTTTGGACAACTACCCTCAAATGAGTTCAGCAGGGCAAGAAAAGCAAATGATTCTGAGTAGCCTAAGCTTGGGTTAAACTGCAATCCCTCACTAGAATGGTTCCTCTTCATCCACAATCTTCATATTTATATGAGCCCTTTTGGGATTTGGAAAGGGTAAGGGTCGGGGAAGAAAAGGGGAGAGAGTGAGTGGGGCACAATGGACTCTGGATTGGGGATAATAGGATTTAAAATGCTAAAAGCACAACTGTCACTGTTTCTTCTCCCCTTCTCCAGATACCTTGGAATCTGTGGTGCCTTGCTCCAGCCATCTGAAGTTTTCCATATTGCTTTCCTATGCTTCTATTCTTCGGGTTGGTAGTATTATGTAGACATCAAGAAAGGGACAAAGATTTCTTTTGTTTTGTTTTGTTTTTCTTTCCTTTTCTTCTCTCTTCTCTTTTTTTGGAGGCAATAGGGGTTAAGTGACTTGTTCAGGGTTATACAGTAAGTGTCTGAGGCCGGATTTGAACTCAGATCCTCCTGTTTCCAGGGCCAGTACTTTCTCTTTTTTTCTAGAAAGATTTTTTTAATATCTTAGAAGAGGCCAATTCACCAGCAGACCAAGCAGTAATATTTATTTCTTTTCCAGAATCCTAGGTATATTTCTAAATATTTCTTCAATTCAACCCATCAGTTTTTTTTATTAGGTACCAATTGTGTGTCAAGGCACTAAGGATATACAGGAATATAATACTACATATCTGGAATTAGAGGGAAACTTTAGTTACTTTGTCCAACTCAACAATCCCTGACCTCAGGATGCTTACATTCCAAGTGAGCGGGGAAGTCAAGCAGCTACACAGATGAACTTTTGAAGTAATACAAAGAAATTTCCTCATAGCACTAATGACTTAGGGGAGCAGAAAGGCCTCACACAGGTGGCATGGGAGTTGAGCTTTGAAGGAAGCTTGGGATCCTAAGAGGCAGAAGTGAGAGGGAATGCGCATGACTGTGCAAAGTCATGGAGGTGGGAGAAAGGATGTCATGAGCTCCAGAGAATAGCTTGACTGCAATAACAAGCTGGTGAAGGGGACTGGTGTTAAGTAAGACTATAAAGGTAGATTGTTGGTGGTTTTAAATGCCAAACAAAGGAGTTTGTATTTTATCTCAAAGGTAATAGGGAGATACGGAAGTGTCTTAAGCAGGAGAATGATGTGGTCAGAGCACTGTTTTAAAGATGTTAATTTGCTCAGCAATGTAAGGTTCTAAGACAGCTCCATAAGGCTCATGATGGAAAATGCTATCCACATCCAGAGAAAGAATTATGGAGTCTGAATGCAGACCAAAGCATACTATTTGCTCTCTTTCTTTTGTTTCTTCTTTCTCATGGTTCATTTCATTGGTTATAATTCTTCTTTGCAACATGACTAACGTGAAAATATGTTTAATGTGAATGTACATGTAAAGCCTATATCAGATTGCATGCCATCTTGGGAAGGGGTGAGGGGAGGGAAGGGGAGAAAATTTGAAACTCAAAAGCTTGTGGAACTGGATGTTGTAAACTAAAATTAAGTAAATTAATTTTAAAAAAAGAAAGAAAAAAAGGAATGTTAATTTGGCAGTCATGTGGACAGTGAATTTGAGGTGAGAGGAACTGAAAGCAGGGAGACCAATTAGGTAGCTATTATACTGATCTAAAGGAGAGGTGATGAAGGCCTGAATTAGGAGAAAGAAGGTTGGATGCAAGAGATATTGGAGATGTTGACTTGATAAGCCTGGATGAATGGCTGGCCATGAAGGATGAGGCTGAGAAAAGACTCAGGGATGATTCAGAAGTTGTGAACCTGGATGACTTGAAGAATGGTGTAGCTTTTAGCAGAAATAGGGGAGATTAGAAAAGGAAAAAATGTGATTTGGGGGGAAAATATGACAGATTGTATTTTAGATATATTGAGTAGAGATGTTCAGAGGGGAGAAAGTATTGTGAAACTCAAGTTTGGGAGAGAGAGAAGAGGGCTAGAGAGGTAGTTTGGAGAGTCATCTGCACAGAGATGGCAACCGAATCTGCGTGAGCTGCTGAGATCACCAAGAGAAAGTATAAAGGGAAAATAAGGGCCTGCTGCCCAGGACATGATTTGCTGAGGAGATTTCAGTTTCTTTCATATTTGCTAGTGCAGGATCATTTATACCTACAACACATTATCATTGGTTTAAGATTTGCTTATTGGCACTTAATTCCTTCTAAGAGAATTAAAAAATCTTTCCCAGTCAATGGGCCATTTAATTTTTTTTAATTATCTCTTCTACACAACATCCTTTTTTTTTCTATAGAATCCTTGAAATGTACACTTGAAAAGGTCTCCAAATTCAGCTTAAGCTCTGCCTGGTACCCCCTTGGTGACTAGTGGCTTTTATGGATGACAGTGGTGGTATGGAGTATTTTCCTTTTTCACCCTGCTGTTCTCTAGACTCCTCCCAGGGGAAGATCTCTCTGTTCCTTCTTGAAATGCTTGTAATTGGTTGTTAGAGAAAATAGGGCTTCTGTAGAGTCTTTCATCCAAAGGCCTCTCAGCGCTAACAACACCCTTGGCATTCACAGAGTTGCTCTCACATTTTCAAAGCACTTGGCCATCATGAATGAGTTAAGTCACACAAGTTCTCTGCAGGTTAGGTCATTCTTTGCCCCACTTTCCACACAGAGAAGTTTGTTGGGAAAGGGTAAAGGCAACATGGTTCGTTAGGGGAGAGCTGATGCGTGTTAGAGAAAAGATTCAGAATTCGCCAAAGATCTTTTGTCATGTCCAACAGAGAACAACGATCTTCTTATATTTTTACTTTTTTGGTTGAAGCTTTTAATTTTGTGGGTATTGGAAGCTCTCCTTGTGCAAATCCACTCTACCCAGGCCGATTCATAGCTTGTCTGTAATTTACAGTTTTAGAGAGCTTTCCAGGGTCATATTGCTGGGATATATTACTTGAAACCAGGTTTTCATGACTCCAAAGTCAGCCTTTTAGTCACAATGCCGTATTGTTTGTCTTTCCACAGTGAATAAAAGGCTTCAGCCTGACCATATCACACCATAGTCTGGACTTTTGCTAAACTATTATAAGAATAGAATGTGTCACCTTGAGGCACCGGGCCCTAGAAGCACGCATTGTACTTATTCCTCTGCCTGGCTTCAGATAATTATGTTATCATCAAGGAGCAATTGGGGTCTAACATGACTCATGTCAGGTAGTGAGGTATATCTCAGCTCCCAGGTATCTCTCAGGCCCATTCTCGTATCAGCTTCAATAATATCAGCTTTTTTGCATTGATTTTTCGTAGCCCTTGAATTTCCCAAGACTGGCAAGGGAGTCAGGGTCCAATGAGCTTTCTTTATGTGTCAACATCTCTGATTAAGGCAGAAAACTATTTAAACCAACTATTAGTCTTAGGAGTAAGACACAAAATAAAGCCAAGGCACTCCTTCGTCCCCAATATTGCCTCTTAAAGCTAGGAAACAAGGAGACTGTAGCATCTTTTCTTATCAATTTATTGAGTAGCATAGCACAAGCCAGAGGACCTAAGGTTTCAGTTTTCTGATTGCTTAATTAGCTGCTTGAATAAACGTTTATTAAATGCCTGCTGTGCAAAGAATACTGTACTAGGAACTGGATAGTCCCTGACCTCATAGAGTTTGTAATGTAGTTGGTTGATGAGACACAAACAGAAAATCACAGTTTAATAGTATTGCATGATATTATGAAGTTATATAAAGGGAATTATTAAAAACAAAGTACTGTATAAAGTTCAAGACAATAGGTTGTTATGAATTAGAAGACCAGGGAAGAATTCCTGGAAGTGGTAGCATTTAAGTTAAGTAGGGATTTTGAACCTTGTTTGTGTCATGGACCCCCTTTTTT
>CM053627.1:155897169-155909192 GCA_028646595.1 Phalanger gymnotis | reverse complement strand
GTATCAGTTCATATTACCTTCCCATGCTTCTCTATATTCTTTTTATTTTTTGTTTCTTAAAGGAACAGTACTATTTCATCACAATTGTGTACTATAATTTATTTAGTCTTTCTTCAACTGATGGCTAACCTGCTTTTCAAAGGTCAAATCCAGGGTGTATTAGCTGGTGGTGATTCAATCAATCATCCTTAATGTGTTTAGGGGGCAAAGGGGTAGCCTGGGCCAGATGAATTCATACCTTATTAAAGAGTTAACTTTCTCAAGGGAATTTGACAGTTCTTAAAGGATACAAAAAGGGATTCAGCAGGATAATATATCTCCTTCTGGGTATAGCCAACCAAGATTCCTAAATATTTTCTCCTGACTTTGAAATATAAAGTCTGGAACACCAGAGGCCAGCAACTGGTCTTCCAAGTTCTTCCAGGCTCTTTTAAAAAGAGGTAGTTCTTTACAATTTCTTGCCATTTAGTAATGGCAGTCCACTTGGATTTTAGCCCTTAGATCATCTGAGCTAACAAAAAGATAGGGGCAAGGGAAGAATAGGGATAAGGAGGAGGAAAAAATAGGAATATCAATAACAGAGGGACACAAATTAGGGATAAACAAAATAGTGAGAACCAAAGACCAAAAATATACTTATAGATCAAAATTTAACAAAGTAAATGGCTTATTTCCTTATTTATTTTAGAGTATAAATTTGTATATTGAGATACTGAATAATAAGGGGTCTATAGGTGGCACAGTGGGTAGAATACCGGGACAGGAGTCATTTAGACCTGAGTTCAAATCTGGTCTAGGACATTTACTAGTTGTGTGACACTGGACAAGTCATTTAACCTATGTTTGCCTCAGTTTCCTCATCTGTAAAATGAGGATAATAATAACACCTACCTCTCAGGTTGTTGCGGGGCTCAAATGAAGTAATAATTATGAAGTGCTTAGCACAGTGCCTGGCACACAGTAATATATAAATGTTAGTTATTATTATTAATGCAGCATCATTGCTCATCAGCATATTAATGATTACGTTAATGCCATGCTGAATTAATATACTGACAAAAACTTTTATTGATTTCCTCTCTTTTTTTTTTTTACATCCTAGTCATTTTTGGATATTTTCTTCCCATTCAATAACCCTTGTTTCTGTCTTACCCACTCCCCCAGCCCTTCCCCATAACAAAGGAAAGCAGTCAAAAAATCTAACAATCTGCAAAAGATCCCATCTATAGCCCCCCATCTCTCCAATCAAAGGAGGGAAAATCCATTTGCTTAGGTCTTCTCAGGGCCAAGATTGGACATTGATTATACTTCTAATATATATAATTGTACAATATTCAATTTTAAAATTTGCATGATTATAGTCAATGTACATGCTGTTTTCCCAGTTCTAATATTCCCATGTTTCTCAGAATTCTTCATATTCTTCATTTCTTAATGGAACAAGAATATTCCATTATATTCAAGTCATATAGTCTCTTTCTGAAAAAGAGCAAAAATATTTTAAAGACCTCTAATGATAATACCTTGTTATATATCTTTAACAGACATTAATTACATGGAATTAAAATCACCCACAGAGCTTTCTAAAGCTACAGTAGGCTAATAAAACACTACAGTCCAAATTCTTCTAGAAATTAAGTCCAAATTAAGATAATGAAGCCACATTTTTAAATGGGAAAAACCCCTAACGCTTCCTAATATGAACCTCAATATTACTTTTAGTTTTCACCTCAAAAAAATTAAAATCCATAATCTTCCAACTGACCAAGCTTTGTTACACAAAAACCTCTCTTTGGTGAATTTCCTCCCTAAAACATTCTATTGTATTATTCTCAGAACCTTTTAGAAGTCAGCCACTAGAGAGCAAACTTCTTCTTTGTATCAAGCTGTAGTTTTATTAAAAAAAAATACATATCTATCCACACTCACACAATGGCACATTATTTCTGACAATAAAAACCTAAAAATACAGCTTTTGAATGACCTGGGGGAAAATTGTAAAGGCTAGTATATTAAAAACACAAGAAGGAACAGGACAAGCACATTGTGATGCTGTAATATCTTCGCCGAGTGAAAATGAAACCTTCTGTTAATGGAGCAGAAAGTCTTAGGTTTCATCCCATGTAATAAAAGGTGATGGGCATTGTTTGGTCTGACAAGCAGTTTGGGCCTTTTTCCAGGGAAGAGTCTCAGGAGAACAGAAAGAAATGATCCTGTTTCCAGGCGAAATGTGGATTAATTACTTTGTCAAGTACCTTTGCTGCCTTCAGCACCAGGACGTGGAGCTAGTGGAAAGAAGGCCTTCAGGAAATTGTGCCTACATTGGAAACACCACACTATTGACCCCAACCTCTAATGCCAAGACTACCCTCCCTTCATCAATCTATACACTCTGTCTGTCACCTAGCTGAAGGATTCCCTGAGAATTGGAGCATGGATATGGTGGGGACTAATTAGCACAGCACAGGAGGGAAAGAACCCAGATTTCCCAGCCTCCCAAATGTATTTCATCAGTTCGCTCCCTTCCCTGGGTGCTCAGATACCAAAAATAAGCAAAATCAGTTTGCTTTATGCTAAGGGACTGCTATTTATTGGCCTGAGATCATGACCTTAGGTAAAGTTGGACTAATTTTCTGGAAATTAAATTTCATGTGTCTTGTCTTTACTTTTAGTGTTTTGCAGGAAAGTAGTGTGCAGGGTTTGTATTCACATGCACACACGCACACGCACACACACACACACACACACACACAAACACACACAGCTTTTACAATGCTGATGTGCTAGAAATACAGACTTGAAACTGGAAGGAACCTCAGAGACCATCCAGTCCAACCCACTCATTTTGCAGATGAGAATGCTGAGGCTCAGAGAAATTGAATGGATTGCCC
Source organism: Phalanger gymnotis (assembly GCA_028646595.1). NCBI lineage: Eukaryota > Metazoa > Chordata > Mammalia > Diprotodontia > Phalangeridae > Phalanger > Phalanger gymnotis. Next base: position 155,906,301 of record CM053627.1, on the reverse strand, counting down.
ACAGTTGCATAGGTAGTAAGAAACAGATTCAGAAATGAAACCCAGGACCTTCGACTCCATCTACAACTCTCTTTGTACTGCACCATGAGGGCACTGTGTTTCTAGGCTGATTAATTGCTGTTCATGGGCTCAACGAGTTCTGGGGCCAGGGGAGGACTTTAAAAGGCTGTGCTATGCATTTCCTTGCCTGAAACAAGATATGTGTGTATGTGTGTGTGTGTGTGTGTGTGTGTGTGTGTGTGTGTGTGTGTGTGTGTGTGTGTGTGTTTGAGAGAGAAGACAGACACGCACAGAGCACATTTATTAAGCAGTTTTGTTAATTGCTAGGCATACAAATACAAGAAAGCAAGACAGTTTCTACCCTGAAGAAACTTATATTCTAATGGGGAAAAACAACCTTAAAGGAGAACAGGGAAGAAGGGGTGGGCCAGCATTCATGATGGTAGCATGGTGGATTGGAAATGAGGAGGTGGCTTGGCTTTGGGCTAGATAAGGCTGAAAACTTACCTATCAGAGCCCAAGTTCCAAGGGTTGGGGCCAAATTTGGGGTGGGGGGAAGGGAGTAGAAGCATCATAGTTTGGAGATGAAAAACACCTATTTTTAGTGATACCCAAGGAGAATGATTTCATAACCTCCCTAAGAAGTAAAGCTATGCCTTCTTCTTCTTCTTCTTCTTCTTCTTCTTCTTCTTCTTCTTCTTCTTCTTCTTCTTCTTCTTTTTCTTCTTCTTCTTTTTCTTCTTCTTCTCTTCCTCCTCTCCTCCTCCTCCTTCTTCTTCTTCTTCTCCTTCTTCTTCTTTTTCTCCTTCTTCTTCTCCTCCTCTTGCTCCTTCTCCTCCTTCTCCTTCTCTTCCTCCTCCTCCTCCCCCTTCTTCTTTCTTTTTCTTGTTCTTCTTGTTCTTGTTTTCCTCCTCCTCCTCTTCTCCCCTCTCAGAGAGCTCACACTGATGATATAAAAACTTACAAAAAAAGAAAAAAGGAAAAGAGAAAGAACAGTTAGAAAGAAAATTGATACATGGAAAAAAATCTGAAAATATATGCAATGTTACCTACCCATAGATATCCCATCTCTGAGGAGCAGGGATAGATGTCTTTTCATATCTTGTCTTTGGGGCCATGTTTGTTCTTTGTAATTCTGCAACATTTGTGGTTGTTCTTTCAAGTTTACATTGTTGTAGTTATTGTATATATTTTCTATTAGATAATTCTTTCCGTCCAGCCTGAATGCCTCATTTTGGTGTAGAACCTTGCTATCTCTTATTCTATGGTCTAAAACAGATTTTTAGACCAGACCTGTAATTTCATGAGTGTAGGGAAATTCTCATGAGGAAATTCCCTATACCAATGTAGATTAGCACCTGCTCTGCAGCTTGCAGTTTTAGAGAGTTGTCTGGAGCCCCGAGATAGTAAGTGGCTTTTTGAAGGTCCCATAGGCTCAGTCAGACGGAGGACTTAAACCTAGATCTTCCCAACTCTGAGGTTAGCTCTCTAGCCATTATTCCATGCTGCTTCTGGGTGGTTACCAATGGGAACGGTGATAATAAGTAGTAATATATTCTTACATCTGTACAGTGAACTTTCATATTAATGATCTAATTTATTTTATAACCAAGTATTTGTTGAGCACTTCCTATGTGTCTGGCACCACTCTGCTCATTCTTTGTAAACTGAAAGCCTCTCCCCAGCCTACTCTAGTTAAAAATGATTGGTCTCTTTTCTTTCCTCATAGGGCTTATTTGATATTATTTTCATCATCTTTGAGGCTGTCTTTTGAGGTCTGTCCAAGCTTGTTATACTTCCCTTAAATCATGAAGCTCAGATGTGACTATATTAGGACAAGGTCTATTTCTACACCTAAAACAAAGTGCTCCCTCTTCCTCCTTCCCTCTCTCTCTCTCCCTCCCTCTCCCTCCCTCCCTCCTTCTCTCTCTCTCCCTCTCCCTCTCTCTCTCCCTCTTCTACTCTCCTTCCTTCTCCTCTCCTCCCCTCCCCTTCTTCTTTTCTCCCCTCTCTGTCTCTCCATATACGGAAACACACATATACACATATAAAGACAAAGGGAGGGAACAAACATTTATTAAGCACCCACTATAAGCCAAGCACTTTATAAATGTTATCTCATTTGATCCTCACAACAACCCTGGGAAGCAAGTGCTATTATGATGTTCATTTTACAGTTGAAGAACCTGAGGCAAACAGAGGTTAATGACTTGCCCAGGGTCACACAGCTAGTAAGTATCTATGGCTATTCAGGTCTTCCTGACTCTAGGCCCAGGGCTTTATCCCCTGTACTATCTAGCTCATGGGTGACACTGGACTCTGGATAGGACAATGTAGGAACAGAATGAATCTCCAAGTAGGAGAGATGATGGTGACAGAGGAAGGTTCTTGAGGTCAAAACTCCCTGTTTCCTCTAGGATAAAAATTGGCATTTATAGGCCTTTATAATCTGGCTCTCAACTATCCTTCCAGACTAATTTCACATTATTCTCACTCATATGTTCTTCATTCCAACCAAACCAGCCTACTTGTTCTGACATCCCATCACCGGCCTCAGTGTTGAAGCACTCTCTCTCACCCTCTCCTTTTTAGAATCTCCAGCTTTCTTTTAAGGCTGAGGCCTAGAGTTGTCTCCTCCAAGAGGCCTTTCTTGGATTCCTCGGATGTTAGTCCTCCTCACAGAACTTTGTATTTATTCTGTATCTTTGCATCTGCTGTTTCCTCTATAGTACACAACTCTGTGATGGCAGGCCTACTCCGTTTTCATCATTGTGTCTTCAGGGACTAGCACAGTTCCTGAAACCAAGTCAGTGCTTTAAAAAAATTATACATTGAGTGAATGAATAAGCAAATGAGTAGAGTGTCCAACTCTATTCCTGCAGGGGAAGAGAAGGATGTCCATGTATTGGACACCCATTTTTGCAGTCACTACAGAAAATGTCAAAAGCATTGGATTGGACCCACCCACCCCAATTTTTGCCTTATATAAAAGTTATTGAGCTCATCTCAGATTTTTTTTTGAGATATGGTTTCACAAAGTTATTCATTCTTCACTCTCCATTTGGAATTAAAGGACACTGCTTGGGGTAATAATGTAAAGAGTAACAAATTTTTAACCATAATGATCATCATGTTTACCCTGTTGAGTGAGAAATGAGAACGCAGAATCAGGGTTAGAAGTAGTGTTAAAGGTCATTGAGTCCAATTCTCATTTTTTCCCCCAATTGACAAATTTCTCTCCATCTCACTTCCTCCACCTTCTTTGAAAAGGGAAAACACAACAAAACAAAATATATTTCTTTTTTGTAACAAATATGCATGGTCCAGCGAAACAAATTCCCACATTGACCATGTCCAGTGATATGCGTCATTTCTGCATATTGACTCTGGTCCCCCTCCTTCCTTCAGTTTAGAAAGAGGAAACAGGCTCAGAGAGGGAGATTACCTTGTCTAAGGCCACAGAAGTAATAAGTAGCAGTTGCAGGATTTGAATTCAAGCCTCTGATTCTGTATCCCATGCTCCCCCCCCCCCATGCCACAATGCATTTGTTAGTTAAGATGAGTGAATTGGTAAGACCACAGTGCTTACAACAGGCTTTATTAAACTTCTTTTCTGAACTTTTTAGGTTGGTATATAATGTGAAACAGGTTTGTGCTTCTGCTCTGGCAATAGCTCAAGACTCTGTGTTACTGAATGTTTCAATACCTTTCCAGGTAGGAGAGACATCATGCAAACCCAAGTTATAATCAGCAGCATCTTCTAGTTATCCTTAGAGAAATCTGCCTAGGCAAGTGTGATAGATTTCCTAACAATGAGCATTTAAGGCACTGACCAGCTGCTTCAGATTCTCTTATCTGTAAATGATACAGAGGTAGGACTGGTCAAGGAGAACAGCTCAGGAGCCTTGGGTCTGGGCTCTCAAGCTGCAATACAATCCTGCAATTTAAGAAGAGCTGAGCTAGTTGAGATAAGGCTGTATGAATCATTCCTGGATGCAGCCACCCAACCTTGTGAGGGCAATAAACTGGCTATGAATTTCTATCTCACCTAATTTATGCCTGCCATAGTCATTCCACTGGCTGGAGTCACCTCTGATTGCTCTTTTCTTCTCACTCGCCAAACCCAGCCAGACATTCCAGACTCTTTGAATCTTCTTTTGCCTAGAATATGACAACAACTCCTAAGGACTCTTCCTGAGCTTCAGACTCTTCCACTTAATCAATCTTGTACCGCATTGCCAGACCATTACAATGCTTCAAGAATTTATGTTTTGATGTTGTGAATACTCCCTCCACTGATTCAAATGGCAACCCCTCCGTGAGACAGTGTTTAATTATAATGGTTTGTTGGATTGATTTAGTTGATATTTTTTAGGATCATAGATATATATATACCTAGAATAATAAAAGAATCCCCTATTTAGAGGGGAAGTCAGTAACCTTATTGTTGCTCTCATTGCTAAGTGGGAATTCTGCTAGTTCATTTTATTTAGCCAATCCAGACCAGACCATCAGACCATGTTTCACACAGTGTGCGGTGGGACATGCCTTTCTAGCTATTGGGAAGCTGAGAATGGTAATCTCATGAGTTCTAGTAAGCTATGCTGATCAGGTGTCTGGACTGATTTCAACATCAGTATGGTGAGCCCCTGGGAGTGGGGAGGCCATAAGGCTGATCTGGGGGTGAACTGTCCCAGGTCAGAAACAGCAGATCAAAACTCCATTGCCAATCAATGGTATGAACAAGCCTGTGAGCATTTCCAGCACTTCCAGATGGGATGAGATAAAAAAACCCAGTCTTAAAAACAAAATCAGATCCAGCCATCCACTGTGACAATCTTGCCATGGCTGCCACATGAATCAAACTACCATCCCTGTTATCCCAGAACCACTCCTTTATCTGGTTGCCACTCCCATATATGTGTTGTCCTTCCCTATTAGAATATTAAGCTCATTGTGGTCAGGGACTATCTCACTATTGCATTTGTATAACTAGTGGCCGGCACATAGTAAGTTAGTCAGTGCTTCATGTTCATTCTCTCATTCGTGTATTCATTCGTGTTATCCAACCCCTCATTTTATGGAACCAGAGAATCTGGTTAGGCCACTTGACCGGGGCCACACAGGAAACTCCTCTGTGTGTGTGTGTGTGTGTGTGTGTGTGTGTGTGTGTGTGTATATACATACACATGTACTGTACATATATAAATAAATGATATACACATACATATACACATATGTACATATATACGCATTTAAATATATGTATAATTATATTGTATATATTTTTATATATGCTTGTTGTCCTCATTAAAATACAAGCTTATTGCGAGTAGGTATTGTTTCATTCATTGTACATGTATTCCCAACACCTAGCAGTGTTTGGCACATTGTAGGCACCAAATAAATACTTGTTAATTGATTGATTAAAGGAAATGGCAGAGGTAGGATTAGAATCTGGTTTCTCTTACTCTAGATCCAGCCAGAAGTCATTCCACTGCACTATGCTGTTATGGCCAAAAATTTCATTACTGGAATGTCAACCTGGTAATGGCTCTCTTTGAACTTTACTGGACTTGTTCTTTTTTAAGAAATTTTATTTATTTTATTCTGAACTTAAGAAATAAACAAGCATTTCCATAACCTAGTAGAATAGAAAAAGACATGATTGTACATGAAACAGCAAATCTATTATGTGCAACTTGTTATTGCTTTTAAATATATAGTAAAGTTATTATGTAAATTTCCCCCTTTTTTCTCCCCTCCCCTCCTTTCCCTTGCCCTAGAGGTGGCTACCGTTAGATCTTGGACCACAGATGTACATCTGGTCGCTATACCCATCCTTGACACCTTTCTAGCTAGATAGGATCAGTCAGGCTCTGTATTCTACTGGCACAGCCTCTGAGAATTCAGGGTCACCTATATGTCATGATAGGTCACTAGAGGAGGATTTTTGTGGAGGACTGCTGAATCAATCTTTCCAACATTTTGCTTAGGTCATGTCACTCTCCTGCTCAAAATATCTTCAATAACTCTCTCTGAATTATGCGGAAAAAAACCCAAACTCCTTAGACTGTCATTTAAGACCCTCCAATGTCTGAACATAACCCATCTTTTAGCTTTGTTTTCCCTACTCTTCTACAGGAACTTCCTTTTGCCGCTAAGCTAGTTGAGTTACTTATTGTCATAATATTATTATTATTACTAAATATGACACACACATAGATGGAAATCTATGCAATTTGTCTCATACAGGTTGCTTTGTCTGAATCATACCCAATCTCTGTGATGAGATCTCATACTGTCTGAGCTATCACCAATCACTTCCCTCCTTTAAGCATTGCTTGCTTGTATCATTCATTTGGTATGACATACATACTACCTGGCATGGTCTTTTTTTAAATCATTATTGCTACCTTTTGTTTTTATGTCATGTATATTTCCCACCGATCCTTTTTCCCTACCCCTCTCAGAGAGACATTCCTTAAAATAAAAGAAAAAAGGAGGAAAAAAAATTTCAGCAAAACTAACAAGACATTGGAAAAGTCTGATAATATATGCTGTATGTGTTATCGTACATGTAGTGTTGCTTTAAAATTTTCTTAAAAGATGCATGCAGTTTATGGAAGCCATTTTTATAACTTTACGCTCAGTTCTCTTCTGTGTATACTCTGTCTCCCCACAACTTCAGGGCTCAGGTTTTGGTGAGTCAAATTCAACAAATATTAAGCATCTACTTTGTGCAAGATTTGAGGCACCCTAGCATCATGAAAGGCCCTTTAGGCCTTAAAGACCTGGGTTCAAGTCTTGCCTCTGACACATTTTAGCTGTGATTTGAATTTCCTGATCCCAAGTCCAACACGACCCACTGTGACACTTAGAAGCAGCCATGTTCTTTTATGAGCTTACCTTTCATTAACTTACAGCTCTTTGAAGTCCTAGTATCACGATATTTATATGTCATAGAGATTCAAAAAATGGTTGTTGATGATGAGGACACTTAAAAAATAGTGAGGATTACACAGTCTTACTGAGTATATTTAAAAGTACATTAAGCATTAGGGGAGGTAGATGGCACAATGGATAGAATGCCAGCCCTGGAGTCAGGAAGACTTATCTTCTTGAGTTCAAATCTGGCCTCAGATACTTGCTAGCTGCATAGTCCTGGACAAGTCACTTAACCTTGTTTGCCTCAATCTCCTCATCTGTAAAGTGAGCTGGAGAAGGGAATGACAAACCATTCCAGTATCTTTGCCAAGAAAATCCCAAATGGGGTCATGAGTTGGACATGAATGAAATGACTCAATAAGAACAAAAATTCATCATTATCTGTTGGAGATCCCATAGAAGTTCTTCTGTGTAAAGTCATTGGAAATTCATGAATTAAAAAAAATCTTCCCCTTACATAATCTACCATTATGAAATTTACGAGCAATGCTGTATCTCGGGTCAGAGATGCTATTTGGTCATTTCAATCGTGTCTGACTCATGACCCATTTGGAGTTTTCTTGGCAAAGATACTGGAATGGTTTGTCATTCCCTTCTCCAGCTCATTTTACAGATGAGGAAACTGAGGCAAACAGGGTTAAGTGACTTGCCCAGGGTCACACAATAAGTATCTGAGACTAGGTTGGAGTATCTGAGTCTACATTCTGCCTCTTGCTAGCTTTGTGACCTTAAGTAAATCACTTAACCTCCCTGGAGGCCTCCCTTTCCTCCTCTACAAAGTGAAGGAATTGAATGGGATGACTTCAAAGATCCCTTTGAGCTCCAGCTCTAGGAGCCTATAATCCTATCATTCAGCTAGCTTGGAATACCTCCCCTGCTCTCTGTTTAGTTGCCCTTACACAAACTCAGCACTTAATATTTTTTGACTTGAGTGTTTGTGATCGTGATGCTTTGAAAAGATGGATGAATCTGAAGTCAGATCTGGGGCCGAGGAATCCCAGCTGTGCTGCTTACTTTCTGTGTGACCTTGAACAAGTCAGCTCACCACTGTAGGCCTCGCTCTTCTCCTGTGTAAAATGAGGAGAGTAGTTGCCGTGACCTATAGGGTCTCCTTCCCTACCTTCTAAATCAATGAACCTGTGAGTCTGTGCTGTGAGCACCTGGATCATTGAGGGCAGACACCCAAACACCAGGCGTTTTTATCTTGTACAGGACACAGAGATTGGGGTAGGGGTGGGGAAACTTTTTTCTGAGATCTCTAATTAATTAAGATATAAAATATTATATATATATATATATATATAGCTGAAAGAACATAAAACATACCCCAAACTGTATCATATTTCAGCCTGGTTGTTGTTGTTGTTTGTCCTTCATTCTGGAAGAGGACCATGACATCAAGAAGGTGATGCCATGGCATGCAAGTGAATTGGATTTAAGTGAGGGAGGGACGGCAAAGTCACCAGCCCCACTTTCTCCTCTGGAAACATCTAGGTTCAGTGGCAAGATATAGATCAGGATGACTGGAGATGACCCCCAGCCTGGTAAAATGACCAAGATCAATCATAAGTTCAATATTTGTAGAATGTTTTCTATTTACTGTATTTCCAATTATTCTGAAACAGAGCAGATTTTGAAATGAGAATATAGAAGGAATCTGGATTCTTCTCTCTCTGTCTCTCTGTCTCTGTCTCTATCTCTGTCTCTCTCTCTGACTCTCTTTCCCTGTCTGCCTGTCTTGCTGTCTCTGTCTCGTCTCTCTCTGCCTGCCTGTCTGTATGTCTCTCTTTGTCTCTCTCTTTCTCCTTAATACCTGATGATGAATGATTTTCAAATATCTCTGTGTACCTCTGTTAAGAGCCTGACCTTCCAGGGGAAATAATTGGCTCTGGGTATGCTCATCACACAAGTGAGCAAAAGGGTCATACAACTGAGAATTCCAGATAAAAAGCCCAATGAATCTCAAAATAGGCACTCACACAGCAAAGAAAAGCAGCAGGCTTGTCTGGAAGGCCTGGACTCCAGAGTCTGCTGCCTTCTTCTGTGATTAATGGTATCATCCAAATAGTGTTAATTCAGCCGGAGCCAAAGGTCACAGGGTTCTTGACCCCTCCCCTTTGCCCCCTCCCACCTGAATGTCTAGCCATCAAAGGCTTGTCAACAACTTAGTCTGTTTGCATGTTT
>CM053627.1:155876634-155897069 GCA_028646595.1 Phalanger gymnotis | reverse complement strand
TTTCTTTCTTTCTTTCTTTCTTTCTTTCTTTCTTTCTTTCTTTCTTTCTTTCTTTCTTTCTTTCTTTCACAGCTAATGGTTGCCTTCTTCACTATTATGTAGAAGAATTATCTGCATGGACCAGTCTGTGAGCCATGAATCAATTTTTATTGTGTCTGAAATGATGGACCAAGTTATTCTTTGCACCAGACCCAAGTGGGGAATTATGTGAAGATCCTTTTGTTTCTTTGGTTTCACTCTTTTTGATTCCCGGGAAATTGAAATCATCTAGTATTTTTTAGATGGGCATATACTCAATTTCCCCAAAGGATCCCTGACCTCTCTCAATATCATTCTCCTTTATGTTCTATTTGGATGCAATAAACCTCTCTTCCCAAACCAGCTTGAAATTATATTCCCAAAGAAGAAGGAAGGTAATCACTGACATTTGGCGAATCACAAAGGTGACAATTCACATGACTCAAGCCCCAAATCAACCTAAGAACAGTAATAAAGATGGATGTTATGCTGCATTGAGGGGTGGTCAGTGTGTAATGAAAGAGTCCTAGAGCCAAGAGAATTGGCTTCCATTGCAGCTCTGTCACTTTCTCGCCATATGATCTCAGGTAAGCCCTTTTACTGCCTTGGATCTTGGTTTCTTCAAATAGAAATGTATCTATGAATGGTTATACTATGTGCCTCACAAGATCGTTATAAGGATTGAGTGAGATGATGAGTATGAAAGTGCTTTGTAAACCATTTTATGTATGATAACTATTAGAATATTATTGTCATTATTTCTAATATGCAGTAATGCTCTCCTGAAGGTCAGTTTTGTGAACCCTCCTTAAAGATGAGATTATGTGGGATCATCCATAACCTGTCCCTCTCAGCTTCGATCAGATACCTATGGCTCCCCTTTCTCTTCTGTTCATAAGCCAAGGAGCTGTTACCCTGAAATTGATCTGGGACTGGAGCTGTGCAGGAGCCAGATCACAGTAATTGATTGTGAAATTTTCAATGTGAGCATTTATTTAAACCCAGACGTCAGCAAATCCTACAAATCAAGTCTGGATTTATTGTTTTGCTGGTTGTCTAGACTCAAAATGCTAATCATGTATATTAAACTTAAAAGGATAGCCCATGTCCATCTTTTTTTCCCCAGAGAGCTAGCTGGTAAACTTTTACTAGAACGCCCCTGGTTGGCACCATTTTAAGGGAAGCACTTTTAGAATTTCGTTGCTAGGGTTTACAAAGACAAAATGGAAAAGTTTGACTTACAGAAGTCTGAAAAGCCAATGCTGACTTTTCGTGCAAATAATAACATTTTCTATTTATATAATACTTTAAGGTTTGCAAAGAATTTTCATGGGCCAGTTAGGTGGCAAAATAGGTAGAGTGCCGGGCCTAGAGTCAGGAAGACTCATCTTCTTGAGTTCAAATCTAGTCTCAGACACTTACTACCTGTGTGATCCTGGGCAAGTCACTTAACCCTATTTGCCTCAGTTCCTCATCTGTAACATGAGTTGGAGAAGGAAGCAGCACTCTAGTATCTTTGCTAAGAAAACCCCAAATGGGGTCACAAAGAGGCAGACATGACTGAAGAACAACAACAAAAGACTTTCATACGTATTGCATTTTCTCCTCTTAACAACCCTGAGAGGAAGGTGCTATAGACGTTATTATACGCACTTTACAGATGAGGAAACAGCCTCATGGAGTTGAAGTGACTAGATTGACTAGAGCCACTATTATGGGCTGGGCCTGACTTAGGCCAGTCCCCAGTTAGTTTAGGTCTGAAAATAGAATGAAATGAGACACTAATAATCCATCTCACTGTTCACAAAAGAAGATGCATGTAGCCATTGTAGGCAAAGACATTCAGAGCAGGGAATGGATATCTTCCAAGGGTGAAGCATCAGCTGAAGTACAACTGCCCAGGGTTGTTCATGCTGCTGGTTTGTGGTCACAAGTCTGAGGGCGTTGCTCCAGGCCCTAAAATCCTGGCTGTTTTGTACTCAGGTGATCAGTAGAGAAGCTTTGATGGCCTAAGCATTAGTTCTTTAAGCCAATTACATTTTAAAGATAGTTTCAACACTTAAAAAAAAAGCTGGCTTAGCTTGCCTGGGGTCTTAGGCTATTGTTTTAATCACAGTAACATAATAACAAGCTTTGGAGGTGACATTTTAACCCAAGTCTCTAAACTAGTCTTTTTTCATATTATGCCCCACTACCAATACAAAGGGAGTTAGGCCTTCTTCACCTTTGTAAGTTCCCCCTATTTCTTGACTTTAGTCAGACAAGTCTACTTTTTGTTCTTCTCCTATCCCAAGGCTTCTGTCCTCACAAAAATACCTTCTCAAAAAATTGTTTTTGGTTCAAAGTTCCCTGGGATGGAAGTCAAAGGGAGACCTACCTTATACCATCCATGATCTTTAATTTCATTGGTGTGTGGGTTGCTCCCACTTCTGAGATAGATCACAACCCCTCTATAACTTAGTATATGGTCTCTGAGGCTTGGGGAAGCTGGACAATCAACATGTAATGGATTGTCTGTAGTCTGTAGTAATGGATTTATCTGAATTCAACCAGGCTGATCCTCAACAATGATTGTATGTTTGCCTGAGGAACAATTCAGAGAAACTCTAAGTTATGTCAGAGTTTGTTTGACTAAGGAGTCTGATGTTTATTACCAGCCTCGCACTCAAAGTCTTTCCAGTGGGGTGAGATCTGGGAAGATTGTGCTCCAATAGCGCAGTTCTTGAGAAGTCAGGTCACCACCATGCCATGGCAAGACATTAGAGGAGGGTATGAGGGAGGACTATTCTTTACCAAGTGAATACAGTAAGGTAGTGATACACTTTACCTTAGAGTAATGGGGTTTTTTTTCTGCATAGGGTGCTCTAAAATCTAGTCTTACAAATGTCATCCAGTGATGACAGCCCTGGAACTCGTGGCTACCAACCTCCTGGGTTCCTACCCTGAAATTTGAAGTAAGACATTGAGAGGAAATGAGTTCTCCTCTTCTCCCTCCTTCGATTCTTATGGATAACCCAAATATGATTTTAAAACCACATTTTCAGAGACATGTTAAGAATCCATTCTAATGTTTACCAAATAGTCCAGTGCTAAATTACAAGGCAATAGTGTAGTTATCTCTGTCTAATCATCCGTTGTGGACTCAGTCAATGAGCAAGTGTACTTGCTTGAGTGTTCGTTATGTACAAGGCACTGTGCTGTGTCCAAAAAAGGGAAAGCTATGTTTTGCTCTCAAGGAGTTGAGGAGATAACATATAAAATCAGATAACACACATGAAAAGGCAACTACCTAATAGTACCAAGAAGTATGTAAATAAGTGCCGGATGAATGGAGTAGACAATAAATGCCAGAATATTTGTGTCCAACTTTGTTTCAGGCACTCAAAAAAGCATGGTGGAAAGGAATAAAAGTTTATGTAATACCTACTATGTGTCAGGCACTGTGCTAAGCACTTTACAAATACTATCTTATTTGCCTCAGAGGAACCCCGTGAGATGGGTGCTATTATGATCCCCATTTTACAAGTAAGGAAACTGAGTCAAGCAAGCAGAGGTTAAGGGACTTGTCCAGGGCCACACAGCTAGTAAAGTGTCTGAGACTGGATTTGAACTCAGGTTTTCCTGACTTCAGATCCATCTATTATTCTATCTGCCATAGAACCAGTCACCTCTATCAATGGACCGTTGAGTGAAATGGACCTACTTATATATGATGTCATACCTTGGTTCTGGATCTCAAATTTCCCTGAGTTCTCTCTTTCCTCTGATTTATAACAAAAATGATGCTAAGTCTGACACTAATAGTCAATCTATATTCCATTCGGTGTGCTTTTCTGCTCTGTCTATATACTCCATCACCAATATCCAGCAGCCAGTTCCTAAGCAAACCAACTTCAGCAATCACCAGGGTCAATCAGAAGAACATTTTAATGTAATGGTCCCTTATAGCCTTAAAAGGAGAAGGTGCCCTTTTTGCCTTAATGTACACTCGTCAATTGTTCAAGCTCTATCAGCAAAGTATCATCTCAGGCTAGTGCATGGTGAGGGATAACATGGGGGCTCAAATTTATTTAGTTGCAGAAAAACCATAATTATAGCTTGGACCTTTTCAGTTACATGTGACATTTAATAACCTTTTCTTATGACAAGAGACTGACAAGAATGCCACAGTGATACTAACCAGCTACTTCTACTTGGAAAACTTGATGGCTCTTTTTAAAATAAGCTGTTTGGACAGGTTTTGGCACAACCCAAAGCTTCTCTCTTTGGCATGGTATATGGTAGTAGGGTGATCATTAGAGGATATCTCAAAAGTGCTTAAAATGTTTGAGGGAATGGATAACCACTGAGCCCCATGTCTGTCCTGGTGTCAGAGGCTGAGAGCACTAGAGTGGGCACATCTTCAGGAAAAGAGAAAATCTTCAGTAGGATAACATCACATTGATCTAATGCCAATTGGCAGCCTACCTAGTCAGTGATAGGGAGCACAAGATGCCAGATGTTGGTTTAGGACAGGGAGAAGGTCAGAAGCAGTAATATGAGGAATAGCAAGCAGATACTAAAAATCAAATCTTCAGCTTGCTACTTAGTATTCTTACTTTTAGAAAAAATTTATTTCATTTGTTTTGTTACATTTTAGGTTCTGTTGTATCCCTCCCCTAGAGAAAGTCATTTGACACAGATGTGTGTGTGTGCGTGTGTGTGTGTGTAGGCAAAGCCATACTGTGTATACTTCTGTTTATCAGTTCTTTCTCTGGAGATGGATAGCATCTTCCTTCATAGGTTCTTTGTAGTTGGTTTGAGCATTTATAACATTCAGAATAACTTAGTCATTCACAGTTATTTTCAAGCAATAGTGCTGTTACTGTATACAGTGTCCTCTTGGTTCTACGCACTTCATTCTTTGTTATTTCATGAAAGTCTTTCCATGTTTTTCTAAAATTAACCTCCTCATCATTTCTTACAGCACAGGAGTATTAAATCATATACTTGGTGTTTTTCTATCCTCTTGTGACTAACTCAGGGCACAGTGTCACTAGCAGGGGCAATGTTTCCAAATACTTGAGAGCGTTTACCTCTTTTCTGGAGATTCTCTCTCTCTTTCTCAAAATCACCTATGACTTTCTAATCACTACATCCAATGTCTCATCCTCTCTGACCTGTCTAGAGCTTTTGGTACTGCTATGCAGTGGAAGTCATGGAGCCAAAGGCTTGGGAAAGTAACTTAACCCCTTTAGGTCTCAGTTTCTTTATTTGTAAAATGAGCAGATTGAACTCAATCACCTTCCTTCTAACAGAATTATCTCTTATTTAACATGGGGCTGTTAAACAGATTGATGGGTTGATCAGAGCCTAGTCCTTACAATATGCGTGGAGGATCTATGTGAATGCTCGATGAGCTAACTTCTAGATGCTCATGATGATATAGAATGGAGACTCTCTACTGTAGAGCATATTCAGATATTCTATGACTATTTCCCGCATAATTAATGCATGGTGAAGGAGAAGAAGCCATTTGCTTAGCTTCTGAGCTAGGATCGAGGGTGCATACAAAAGGTCCCAATGGTGAATCTCATATTCTTTCTTTGCTGTTGGCCATGAAGTATAAGGTTGATTCTTTGAGCACGTGAGATTTTGGGGGAGGGTTGCCCTTCTTCATCCCCCTATGGTCACCTATGACAATGTGGCCTTCTAGGTGAACCCATATCTGGAAGAGGGCTATTTTCTATTAAATCTTCTTTCCTTGGTACAGGGCTTAGTCCACTGATGGGAGTCCATACTAGTTCTTGTCTACCTTCTGGCCTCTACTCCTCTGACCTTTAAAAGTCTTACATATTCAAAGAGTCATCCTTACAACTTGTGACCAACAGCAAGGAAAGGGAGTGAGTATCTTCACTGGGGCCTTTTGTATGCACTCTCAATTCTCACTCAGCAGCCAATCAAAAAGCCTTTTCTTCTACAAAGTTAAGTAGTCAGGAAATAAATAATACTCGCTTATGCTTTGAAGTAGAGAGTTAGGCTCCTCCATTCCACATTAACAAAACCTTCTAGGAGCAGTTCACCAAACATTCACATGGCTTCCATAGACACAAACCCAGCACTGGGCCCTCTTTGGCCAGTCCCTCTGCTAGACTTCTATCACACAGATAAAATGAAACAAAACAAACCCATGTGTTGGCCTCGTCTGATAACATACACTTCATTCTTTACCTCTCCTCTACCTCCTTTCTTCTAAGAGGAGGGAGCCATGCTCCACCATCAACCTCTTGAAGTCATGATTGGTCACTGCATTGATTGAAGTCCTTCAGTGTTATTTTCCTTTACACTAAGGTAGATATTATGCAGATTGTTCTCCTGGTCCTGCTTTTCTTAGCCTGTCTGACGCACTTATCATGCAATACTATGTACAAGCATTAGTTAAGTTTGTATCTTTTCCTTTTGCTAGGCTGTTAGCTCTAGTCTAGATATAGATCTTGCTTCATTTAAACTTTGTATTTCCCCTAGTGCCTAGCATAGTGCTTTGCATTTAGGCCATTTGTTCAATGTTTGTTGAATTGAATTAAATAGTGAGCTGTATTTTAGTGGCATCCTGAGGCAGTGAGTTCTCTAGATTAATTATTTATGCTTTCTAAACACCATTTCCTTTCATCTATTTTACATTTTCTGCCTTTGAATTCCAAGAGCAAGTTAATTCAATACTACTCTAAAGGATGCTGGTTAGGACAACAAGCTTACTAACAAGGAGGGTTGTAGCTGGAGAATTAGTAAAGATGGCCCTTTAAGATACATGTGATTGGTGAGTTCATAAAAATGTATTGTCACTATGAAGGAGTGCTTTGCTATAGCATTGAATATTTTAGTGTCTTTTATGTATTTATTCTCCATGCGTACTTTGGCCCTAAAGAAACTTTTCCATTTTCTTTATCCTCCTTATTCATCTTCCCCCCTGTAAAATATATCAGTGTCCTTAATTCCTCTCTCTGTCTCTAAGCCTGAATCCAGACAGCTTATTTTTCTTATCTTTTTCTAACTCCATGGTGGTAGACTTTTCTGTTCCTTATCTTCTCTTTGAAAAATACGACTTGTAAGATACTTTTTGGAAGTAGAAGGAAGTAAGATAAGGCCAATTTGACAGGCTTGGAGGAAATGTAGTTCTAAAACCAGGACTGTTTGTAGAAGAACTAGTATGTACCTGAGTAGCCAATCAGAAAGGATGCTACGTGCTGGTGGATTGGCTCCCTAAGCAGCAGCATTACTGTCCATTTTGCTTAGCATTCTCTAACTATGCTACTTCAGACTTGTTGACTTCATCCCACATTGCGATTCAACAGATCTTGTATTTGTAGCCTTTAAAATATGACCTACCTTTTAGAGCCTGTCAACCTACTCTGAATTTTGATGGCCATAGCTTCTACATCTTCCTCTGTCTCCTCTGTCTCTGTCTGTCTTCCTCTTTGTCCCTCTATCTCTCTTCTTTTCTTCTTTTTTCTGTTTTTGTTCTAGTTCTTCTCTTCTTTTTGTCTCCATTGTTCCCTCTTTGTTTTTCTGTCTCTGTCTCTCTCCCCACCCCAAGTTATATCAAAGGTAAGAACGGCCTCAGAGTCAGGAAGGTCTGGATTCAACTCTGTTCTGAACCAGATCTAATTAGGCCAATCTGGTGATTCACACTCATTGTTAGAATGAAATGACACACTTGCAGAGCATCTAACATCGAACAAAAAAGAAGTGAACAGAAGTAGAGAAAGGAAATTTAGTAAGTATATAGTACCAGTTCAGGTAGAAGTAGCTAGTTTGAACTCCGTGCTGAAAAAGAAATATATCTGGTCGGAATGATGTGTTGAGTAGCTCAACAGTGGCATCATCCATCAAGTCTTATGGGTTGGGTGTTTCTGTGCCTTAGGTGATTGGGAAGCTAGCTTGAGCTCTAGTCTTTAGGATAAAGCAAATGTTTAAATGGGATTTCCTCCTTTTTTTAAGGAAAAAAACTAGCCCAGTCTATGTGGCTGGGACCGTATCAGATGTTTCTCCGACCACTGAGTTTATCTTAATCTCTCTACGTAAATTGGAGAGAGAAAAGGCACTGACTTCTGAAAGTGGGTTACCATTTTCTTCAATTCCCTTCTTCATGGTTCTTTTTGAAGCCTTGTAACCTTGGCTTCTTCCATCATTATCAGTCCTCTATATAATTAGGGCATGGATGCTACAAATATATAAAGGTATATTCATTCACTTAATTCATTAATTGACTCATTCATTCAACAACTATTTACTATGTGTCTAAAATGTGGAGGTCATTTTTTGTTGTCCTTTTTTTCAAAGGAAGTAGTCACAACACTCAAGTAGTTGGAGACACTTGCTATGTATTATAAAAAAGAAACTTTTGTTGTGAGCTTGAATATACTCACAATGGGAGGCAGTGTGATATAGTGGAAAGAACTTAGTACTCTTGAGTTCAAACCACAGTTCTGTCATGTACACAAATAATTTTAGCTCTTTGGTACCTGGTTTGTTTGTTTTTTCATTTATAAAACTGAGGTGAAAATACTTGCATGACCTCCCATGAGATTGTGAAGTTCAAGTAACATAATGAATTGGTTGCAAAGTAAGTCAGCTGTTTTGTAAACTAAAATGCACTATATGAATGTAAATTATTATTAATAAAGAGATTTGGTGAATGGGCTTAAAACTGTGGATTAGGATACTGAAGTTGTCATTACCTTCTCAGTAATTGCAACTTTATCTCTGTAGACAAACTAGAGCAGAGAATTGCCCCAACTGTGTCTATTTCTATTTCATAACTTTAGATATGGAAGGAATCTCAGATATTATCTTGTCCAGTCCCTTCATTTTATAGGTAAAATGATGCCCAGAGAGGGGAAGCCTAAGGTTGTATGGGGAGCATATAAGAACTGGGAATAAAACAAAGGTTCTTTGACTCCAAATCTAATACTCTTACTGCGCTTTGTAGACAATTCAGAAAAAGAGCAATTTGGATATTAGCATGGATTAAGAAGAAAATAAAATAGCTGTTATTTGTTAGTGGATCTCAAACATTTTAGTATCTTGACCTCCCTTTGGATTTTTGTATGCCTTTAGCCACTTTTAAAACAAACAAATAACTCAATGAGTTACTGAGAATATATTTATTGAATGCCAAGGGTAATCTCTGGTGTCTCTCAGTACTCTTTGTCTCTCCTAGGTACTGACCATGTTCTAATTACTATTGTTACCCCTGTACAGAGCTCTTCCCTACAGGACTGTGAACTTTTGGAATATAAAGATCTTATCTTATTCACCCTTGTATCCTCCAGGCTTAGCACAATGTCTTGAACATAGTAGGTTTTAATAAATATTGAATGCTTAGGGTGGGAAAAGGATAGGAGGGAATACAAAATAATTAGAAGACGGATATCTGACCTTTTGATTCTGAGAAATCTAACTCAATTCAATAAGCAGTTATTAAATGCCTATGATGTATAAGGTGCTGTGCTGGCTATATAAACACAAGGAAAGAGAGAGAGAGAGAGAGAGAGAGAGAGAGAGAGAGAGAGAGAGAGAGAGAGAGAGAGAGAGAGAAAGAGAGAGAGGAAGGATGAAAGAAAGAAAAAGAAAGGAAGGAAGAAAGAAAGAGAGAAAAAGAAAGAAAGAAAAAGGTTCATGTTCATGTTCATAAGTAATTGCTTATTACTAATTACTTAGTAATTAGCATAAATAAACCAAATACTAATACTAAGTAATTTCCAGAGTCCAGGTGAGGAGAATATCAGAACCTGGGTGGACATTGGAAATGACTTTACATGAGGGTAGCCTAGAAGGGAGCTAAGAATTCAACAAGGTAGGAATGTGGAAGGAGTATTCCAGTCAGAGACTATAGCCTATACAAAAGTTTGGAAGCAAAAAAGAGACTGTTGTGTACATATAATAGCAAGTAGACCTGTTTGGCTGTAATGCAGAGTTCATGAAGGGCTTAATGTAAAATAAACCTGGAAAAGCAAGATGGAACCAGATTGTGAAGTGCTTTAACTGATGAAAAATGAGTTTGTATTATATCTTAGAGGCAATAAAGACCTACTCTAGCTTCTTGAACAGATGTGATCAGACTGGTGCTTTAGGAAGAATATTTTGGCAATTGAATGGAGGGTGGATTTGAGAAAGGGGAGACTAGAGATTGGAAGGCCAGTTAGGAGGTTAATAGTAATAGTCCAGGAGCTTGAGGATTAAGAACTGAATTTGGGAGTGGGGCAGAGGCGTGGGAGATCATCATGCAAGTAGAGAGAAAGGGATGGATGCAAGAGATGTTATGGTGGTAGAACTAATAAGATTTGAAAACCGATTCATGTGGTATGTAAGGGATGGTGAAGAGCCAAAGATGGCCCTGACATTGTGAACCTGGGTAATTGCACCCATGTGGTGCACTCAACATAAATAGGTTAGTTAGGAGTAGGCATGAGTTTACAGAGAAAGATAATGAGCTCCATTTTGGATTTGCTCATTGAGCTAATTGAGAGCCAAATTATTTCAAGCACAATCTAAAAGAAGGACATTCAAAAGAATAGAGGTAGTAATAGTAGGAAGATAATTTGGAGTCAGATGACATGAGTTCAAATTCCTGCCCTGTTACTTACTACCTGTGTGACCTTAGGCAAGTAATTCGACCTTTCTGGGCTCAGGGCAGTAGTGTAAGTAGCAGTAGAAAACGCACTAGATCTCAAACCACAGGACCTGGATTCACATACTAGCTCCATTATTTATTATTTTGTGACCATAGGCATACAATTCAGTTTCTTCATCTGTAAAATGTAAAGGTTGAACTAGATAAGCAGTTTTTAATCTGGAGTCCGTGGAACCTCAAGTGATTTGTAGATGGATATCAGGGGGTCCTTAAACTTGGACGAGTAAATAATTACATCTTTATTTTCACTAACGTCATACTGAAATTTAGAATTTCCATCAATTATCAATTTTAAAAAATTATTCTGCAAAGGACTTTGACAAGACTCTGCCAAAGAGGTCTATGACATTGAAAATGTTGAGAATCTCTGAATTTAAATGAACTCTAAATTCTGCAGGGTTCTAAATCTATGAGCCTGTGATCTGAATAAAGGGGACTGTTGGATGAGATGACCACTAATGTCCTTTTCTAAAAAAATATGAGTCCTGAAGAGGCAGCTAGGTGGTGCAGCATATAAGAGCACTGGGCTTGGAGTCAGGAAGATTTGAGTTCAGATCTAGTCTCAGATGCTTCCTGGCTGTGTGACCTTGGGCAAATCATTTAACTTCTGTCTTGGTCGATTTCCTCAGCTATAAAATGGAGAATATTGGAGCTATAAAATAGCAATTACCTCACAGGATTGTTGTGAGGATCAAAATAAGACAATATTTGTAAATGATTAGCAGACAGTAGGTGCTTAATAAATACTTCTTTTTTTTCTTTGTAACAAGCGAAACAAACAATAATAGAAAGTTTCATGGTAGATGCAGTATCAGCAAGGAGGCCTTAGTACATTCCTGTTTGAACAGGAAAAGAAATGGATTGGTCCTATGCGAGAGTTAAGTATGACAGATAGCTCTGCGGTATACTTGGTGTCCAAGAATAGATGAAATCCTGTAGTGTGCTGGGTAGAATACTGATAATCCAATATGGAAGACTGAGACATACACAATAATCCATTTGAGATAGTATGGGTGGTTTGTGATCTGCATGAGGGAAGGGAATAGCTGAGATAATAAAATCATGAATTCTAAAATATCAAAGTAGCCAATGAATATATATGTGTTAAAGGATGTAGATAAAATTGAAACAGAAAAGGAATGGAGTTAATATACTGTTTCTGTGTAGCATTGGGCCAATTTTTTTTTTTCATTTTAGTTTGTCTGTACAATGAAGGGCCTGGGCAAAATGTTTCTGAAAATTTGATTTTAAGCAGAAGTTGGGATAATTCAGGAAGCATTCTGTTTTTCCCCCTGAATTGTGCACAAATTCAGATAACTATACCATAGAAGTTACATTCTTTCCATCACCTCCTGCCGGAGGCTTCTAGCAGGTGGTACATTAGTAGAAATATTTACATAGAGATGATAAAGAGGCATTTTATTTTCCTCCTAATCCATGTTACACCTTAATTGCCTTATGGAAAAATCCTTTTTACTTCTCCCTCTTTCTCTCTGGAAATATAACTCGTGGCTGCTGGTAAATATTATTACAATGTTCTGGCTCAGCATGATGATGTTTTATTGCTGGGATAGGGCTTGACTAAAGATTTCAGCAGAGTTTGGGCATGTTTATCTAAAATGTGCAAAAAGTTTGCAGAGCAGGAGAACTATTTGCCTATGGTCTTTTTAGTTGTCTCAATGTTTTATTCTTCTTCTCCTCCTCCTCCTCTTCCTTCTTTTTCTTCTTCTCCCCTTCTCTTTTTCTTCCTCCTCTTCTTTCTCTTCTTTTCCCTCCTTCTCCTTCTCCTTTTCTTCTTCTTCCTCCTCCTCCTCCTTCTTTCTCCTCCTCCTCATTCTCCTCTTCTTCCTCCTCTTTCTCCTTCTTCCCTTCTCTTTTTCTCCCTCTTCATCTTCCTCTTCCTTTCTCTCCTCTCCTCTCAATGGACCCTTACCCATATAGAGGTCATGTTGCCCTTGTTTGTACCCTTTCTGCCCCGTTTCTGCTGTCCAGGGCTTTCATGCTCTTTCCTATTAAGATCAGCCCTGAAATAAATTGACATTGGTCATTTAAGGACACATACTCTAAATGTGTGTAATGTTACCTTGACTAATGCTGGTTCAAATTAATACCACTGACAAGCCTCTTGGCAATATAATAAAACCCCATTCAGATATCACAAATTGGGTGGTAACTTTTTTCCCCCTGAATGTTGAAATGTTGGACTTTTTCAGAGCTAATTCTTGATGTTGTATGATGTACACTTCTAATTTAGTGTTAATCTAGGAGCTTTCCTATTTGAAGTCTTCCTTCTAATTGTGGAATAAAAGGCTCTGATCCTTCTTAAAGGTATTTCAAGTATCGGTGAGTAGATAGCTGTGATATTTTAGGGGGTCAATGTTTTTTCTCTACCTGTAATCTCACTGTGGAGTCAGATTACTACCCTATTTATGCTAAAGTCTGGCCATCCTTGTATTCAGCCCCATGTTTTTCTTTAAAATAAAACCAATCCCTATTTCCTCTTTTCCCCTTCTAAAAATGAACAACTAGCCATTGTCCCATTTGTAACAAACCTTCATATGCACAAAACAGTTTTAAAACCACTATTTTCTCTTTTCAGGCTAACAACTCTGATTCTTTTAATTCTTTTTCATAGCTAACATTTTTGTTAGCTAACATAGCTAACATGCGTTGTTTGCTCTGGTCCATCTTTCACAAATGATTAGAAACCCCCCAAAAACCATATACCTTTAATCAGTACCTGGCCAAGGAAAGGAGAACTAATTCTCAGATCTCATATGGCAATACTCATTGCTATATTTCAACATCACGAGGCTTCAGGATTAGACTTATATAAAAAGAACACAAGATCTTTAAATGATCGTATTATAGCATGTTGCAAAAGCAATACATGGTTTATTCACATTCAGCTTGTCACTCATGATGACCCTGTTTCTTTCTGTCATACTTATTCATAGCACATCTTTTCTATGCTTTACTTTTTGTCCCAAATATTTGAAACCTTTCAGTTTTCTCTCTTGAACTTCATTCTGTATTGATGGTCAATTTCTCTAATGTGTCATGGTTGCTTTGAATTCTATTCCTAACTTCTGAATCACCACACTCAGGTTGGCATCATTTTAAACCCTAATAATCACAGTGTTCATTGTATAATTAATTTCAAAGAGAAACTTTACGACAATAGAACTGATTTCTTTGGGATATTACTTCAGGTCACTCCCTCTGGTAAGTCCTGTTTCTCCTTCCTCAACTACTGGCAATTTCAGGTTTGAACAATTGGGCCTCATAGGCATTCCTTTTGCAGATGTTTTTGGCCATACTTCTACATATAGGATTGGTTGGATGGTTTAAATAGGTTTCCTGTGGAGGTATCTAGATACATAGCCATTCCCTTGTTGGGCAGAAATGAAGAGAGGTAGTAAGTATTGTGTAGTAGAAAGGACACCAGACCTGGGATCAAATCCAACCTTGGCCACTTTCAAGTTAAGTGACCCTGGGCAAGACACTTAACTTCTCTTTAGTTCCTTTTCCTCATTGCAAAACGAGGGCCCTGGCTCAATGGCTTCTAAGGTCTTGTCTCGTTCTAAATCCATGACTCCACAATCCTGTGAAATTATGAAGAGTGAATGGAGCTTGAAGGCTTGAAGTGAATGAATGAAGCCACTTTGGAAATATTTCTAGAGTCTTTAGGTAGACTATAATTTATTAGATTATTATTTTAAAATTTTCATTTAAAAATTAACAAAAATTTATTTTATCTCCCTCCTGTTGGGGAATTCCGTTACCCTATACTCCCAGGCCTTTGTCCAGCAAAGGCCTGATCTCGAGGGGAAATGAAGAGGCCGGAAGCCAAGATGGTGAATAGCTCTGTTTAATTAAGTCAGTGCACAGATTTTTATAGCCTTCATTACATAGCACTAGGACTGCCTTGATCCACCTACTCTCCGCCTACTCCCCGCCTACTCTCCACCTATTCTCCTCCTGTTCTCCTCCTATTCTCTTCCCCTTTCTTTCTGGCGCTCTCCCCATGATTCACCTGTGCACAGGTGAACCCGGAAAAGAACCCTGCGCCACGTTGCCAACAAGGACGAGACCCTTCCTCCAAACTCCATCTTGTTCCTCCCATACCTCAGAACCCTGAGTTTACCTCAGCAGGTTCGGGGCCCGGAGGTCCAACGATGCCTTGGGGTCAGCTATAACTCGTCCCATTACACCCTCCCATCCCCAAAAGAAAATATTTGTAAGTAATACCGTAGTCAAGCAAAACAAATTCCTGTATTGGCCATGTCCAAAAATATATGTCTGCAACTTGAGTTTGTCACTTCTCTACTGCCTTCTTGAATTACTAATGAGGTTGTCTTGTAGAATTCTCCATTGAAGTTCTCCTTCAATAGGACATCATATCATGGAGGTGACCAGGATTCTCAAAGACTGTTCCAACAGAGCATGACTTCTGGCAGGTCCTCCTGTAATGGAAAGGCTTTACATATGGGACCGTTGATGGACTGTCATTCAAGGACCTGGCCTAACAAAGTTTGGAGAGTCTCCACTCTACAATAGCCCCAGAGGGATGATTTCTTTGGTCATAGCAACTTGAAGAAGGGTTATTATCTGCATCATTAGAAAAGGCATGCAACCAATAACCTTGAGTCCTTGACGTGCTAAAGTACAATACTTGAAGCAAATGGCATGTAGGATAGAATCAACATTCTCACTGAAAATGAGATCTTTTGCTTTCTCCAGGTTGTGTCTCTGAAACTTTTTTAAAAGACCAGCCTTAACCCTGAATTACTCTGGCTCTCATTGATTGGACAATAATATGTCCCAGACCAAGCTCTTACTTGATCTTTGTTTGGGCCTAGATTGGCTCAGAATGAATGTAAATAGTAATTGCTTCTGTTTTGGCCAGAAACCCTGAGGGTCTTCCCCTTCCAGATCTATTTTTATGTAAAGAGGCTTCATTTCTTATTAAGCCTTAATCACTGAATAGGCTTTGCCTTGGTCAAACTGAGACCTGTTAAGACCTTGGCTTGAAAAGACCCAGGAACCTGCTGCATCCTGGGCCATCTCCAGTTGTCCTGATCTATATTTTGCCATGGGACCCAGAAGGCTCTGGAGGTGAAAGTGAGGCTGGTGGCTTTGCACAGCCCTTCCTCACTTAAATCCAATTCCCTTGTGTGTCATGGCATCACATTCCTGATGTCATGGTCCTCTTTGAGAATGGAAGATAAACAGCAGCAGCTATATTGCAAGGCTATTACAGAAAGGTTAGGCTAGTTTTTTTTTTTTTCCTCAGGAGGCAATGAAACTGTCCTTTAGATTTAATTGGCTCAGGGTACTAAGGCTTGGGATATTAACATAGTTTCTTAATTGCTTAAGTATTAGAACGTCCAGGACAGAAGGAACTGGATCTTTTCCTTCAGACTTTGGATCACAGACTATCGGCATGTACATCAATGCCACAGGAAAGCTTTGCTCACTTGAATCAGTTGATACAAAGAACATCTTTTCCTAGCTCTGAAAAATATCCTTTTCCTACTGCATCCAAGTAATCCACTTTTGTTAACTCTCAGATAGACTATGAGTCTCATTTTGTTCCATTTCTGAACTTAATTTACCCAACTTTCCTTGTTAGAACTAGATTAACTTGGTTTGCCCTAGCCTACAACCCCCATTGTCTCCTAGGCCTGTCACTATAACTGAAAAATATTTATTCATTGAATTACTTCAGCAGTAATGGTGCTTCATGAAATGACATTGTTTTTATTTTCTCAAACAGGGCTTCTTAACCTGGAATCTGCAAACCCCTTAGAGGTGTGTGGATAGATTTCAAGGAAACTGAATGTGGATAAGAAAAACATTTTATTCTTATTTTCACTAACCTATAACTGAAATTTCACATTTACTTCAATCAGAGGCTGCTAGGGAACACAGTGGATGGAACTCGTCCTGGAATCAGAAAGAACTGAGTTCACATCTGGCCTCAGACACTTACTAACTGTGTGACCTTGGACAAGTTGTTTTGTCTCTGTTTGCTTTGCTTTCCTCAAGTGTAATATACACTTACCTCTCAGGGCTGTTTGGAGGGTAAAATGAGATAATATTTGTAAAACACTTGGCACTGTGCCTGGAACATGGTAGGCCCTACACGAATTCTAGCTATCATCGTCATCCTTACTGTTGTTGCATGTTTAAAAAGTTTGAGAGACATAATTTCTGAGTAATTTATCATTTTAGTAATAATGCTAGCATTTTATTAATAAAAGAGGGCAGGGGTACTCTTAAATGCCAAAGACCCTTCATGGGGATGGGATCATAGTTTATATGCTCTTGGAAAAGTGGATGTTCCTGAGGGTGGCAATCTGCTCTGATGGATTAACAATTAATGAAAGAATGAATATTACAATGAAAAATGGGTTTACTCCAATGGTGGGCTAACAGAATGACATCATATGACTCTTGGACAATTTATCCCAACCTAAACCTGAGTATAACACGATGGGCTTCCTTACCTTAGATTAAATTCCTTGTAAGTTTGGGTGGGGTCTGACTAAGATATAGGAGAGTTAGTTCATTCTCAC
This sequence comes from Phalanger gymnotis, assembly GCA_028646595.1. NCBI lineage: Eukaryota > Metazoa > Chordata > Mammalia > Diprotodontia > Phalangeridae > Phalanger > Phalanger gymnotis. The sequence continues at coordinate 155,879,798 of CM053627.1, read as the reverse complement.
TATCAGTCATGTCTGTCAAGAGACTAGACTTTGAAATGAGGACTATAGAAAAAGGGGGAACTCTGGATCTCCCCAAATCATTAGTTATTGATAATCATTTCTCTTGTTAATAATAACTATTATTATTGTTATTTAAAAACATGATTCTAAGAAACGGTCCACCATACTGCCAGAGGGGTCCATGACACAGAAATGTTACATACTCCTGTTCCAAACCCTCTTTTAGATATTTTTCAAATTGACTTTTTTCTGATTTATTGTAGTAGCTTCCCATGAACTGAAGTTCAGCAGACTCTAAGGTTGCTCTTTCTGCTTCCTCTTCTTGTGAAGCTGGAGTAACATACCTGTTCCCACTGGAGCAGGTACTGAATATTAGTGGGTGTTTCTATGATGAAGCCCCATCATACAGGGACTTCCTTCAAAGTGAGCCTTGCTCTCTTCCTCAATTTTTTTGAGAGTCTAACAGATTTTGTGGTACCATAAACAAGTAATGAAGGAAGAGTGACTGGTTCCTTGGCAAGACTGGAAAATTGTCATGCCCCTGGATAACCTATGAGTAAGTTTCTGTTTTGACCTTCATATACCACCAAAGCTACTCTAATAGTTGACTGTTCAGGCAAGTTTTAGTTCATTTGGAAGTGACACATTAGAATCACAATGAGCTTTGAAAACAACATGTCTATACCTGTAGAGATGCCTTTCCATTTCAAAATGTTCCATTTTCCCATTGCTTTGTTGGTGGCATATCCCTTGTTAAAGATATTGTTTTTGATTATCTTTTTCTAACATGCAAGTTTAGACTTTTCCCAGAATTTCAACATCTGATTTTATATCACACTTCCTTGCTTTATCCTTTCAAGGGAAAACAACACACTAAACACAGCAATCTAATTTCCTCCTCTCTGGTAGCACTTTGGATGCCTGTGGTTGTGAAAAGGCACTTCATTTTGATTTGATGAGTTATTGGATATTAACTAAAGAGCTTCTGATGACTAAGTATGTCCTCTTCTTAGAGCATGAGGAGGGCCATTGGGGTTTGGTGATTGATTCACCTTTTGGCTTTCCTACAGAGATGGTCATTAGGAGATGCCTAGCTGTGAGGAACTGGATGCCCACTCAGTTTGTTTGGAACAGAAATGAGACCACTTCATTCTACTTAAGGCCTAAAACAATTACAGGAAGAACTTCCTCCCTGCTAAACTGTCTAGGTTTGAGGGAACAGCCTTATTAAATGTTATGCCCTGGAATTCCCAGCTTGGCCCTAATTCTCTTGATATGTCTGGGCTCCTACTGGAGACAGCATGCATGCAACTGGTGCTCAGTCTTTATTACCTGTGGTCACCCACTTATGTTTGAAGGTATTTGTAATTTTCCCAGATTACTAGTCTGCTGATTGAGGTTCTTTTAGCTGTGACAGTTGCATATTCCTCACAAGTATGGGCAAACCCTGTATTTTAGAAACATTTTTTTTTTACCATCTTCTTAGAGCTCTGAGACTTTGGGGTAAATAACTCCAAAACAATAATCAGTTTCCAAGAACTGAATAAATGCAGCAATTTAGATTTTTTATGAGCTACTGTAAATCTTTCCTGCACTGTGCTTAAAAAATGTTTTCAGCTTTTCTTTCTTCTGATAGTGCCTAAATACCTGGAGATGATTGATTCAGGATGATTACCCACAGTTCTCCAGCTTATACATTTGAAATGTGACATCTTCAATCACATATCTGCATTTTTGAAGAAAAGAAGTAATTTTCACATTTTGAAATAATTTATCATTAGCCAAGAGAACGAGCTGCTTTGGCTCCATTTATCTTACCATGGAAGTCATTGGAAACTTTAACTTGGAAAGCTCATTTTGCCTTTTTTTTTAAAGCTGATTATTAATAGTCAGAAGGAGAGAAGCCATGCTGTTTCCCCTAAGAAGAGCATATCTGTTATTGAAGCACAGAGGTGGCCAACATATGATGCTTAGGCCACATATGACTCTTTGGGACTTCATATGACATCCTTGAAGCAGTTATGAATTCAGCAAACAGCCAACCAGCATTCATTAAGCACCTACTGTGTAATGAGTATGTGGAGACAACAAAGAAACTGCACTTGCCCTCCAGAGGCCTTTTGACATATCAATCCTCAATTTATTTTAGAAGTTGAAATGTTATTGTTTTATCTAGTTTAAAAACATATATGTTGTTTTTATGTATTTTCCAAATACTTACCTCTCCTTTTCTTATCCAGTAAGCCATTCCTTGTGATGAAAAAGAAAAAAGAAAAAAAGCAGTTCAGCAAAATGAACTGAGACATCAACTGAGTTGGATTATATATGCAATATTCCACACCTACTTGGCAAACATTTATTCAATTCTTACTTTGTGCACAGCATTGTGCTGGTTGCTGAGGATAGAAAGATGAAAAACCATATATTCCTCATCTTACAATTGAATATAGTCCCTAGCTTACAATAGAATAGGTAGATAAGACATACAAATAACTAGTAGTGTGAATTAGAATGAGATATGGGTGTATTGGGGGTCAAACAGAAAACAGAGGTTAAGGAGGGGGGATATTTTTAGCTGGGGAGATCAGAAAAGACTTCATACAGGAGGAAGAGGCAACTAAGTTGGCTCTTGAAGGAGCAAAAAGATTTAATCAGGTGAAGGTATAGGAAAAATCCCTTCCAGGAATAGAGAAGACTGCAAATGTAGGAAAGGTCAAGATGAGATCGGACAATGGCTAAGAATTCAAATGAGCTAGAACAAGGTGTGTAAGAAGGAGTAGTATGAAATAAAGTACGAAAGGTAGGTTGGGGCTGGATGCAGGGGACTTTGAATATTTTGATAAGGAGTCTATATTTTATTCTGTAAAGAAAGAAAAACCATTGAAAGTCTTTGTGCTTGGGAATGATATGACCAAAGTGTGAGTTAAAAGATTATTTTTCTCAAACACATTATAAAAATGGAAAAGGACTCACATGTACAACGATATTTATAGCAGCTCTTTTTGTGGGGGCCAAGAACTGGAAATTAAGGAGATGCCCATCAATTGGTGAATGGCTGAACAAGTTGTGATATATGAATGTAATGGAATACTATTGTGCTATAAGAAATGATGGGCTAGTTGATTTAAAAAACCATAGAAAGATATATGTGTATATATATATAT
>CM053627.1:155850350-155876134 GCA_028646595.1 Phalanger gymnotis | reverse complement strand
AGGGGAGTGGGGTGACAGAAGGGAGGGCTGACTGGGGAACAGGGCAACCAGAGTGTACGCCATCTTGGAGTGGGGGGGAGGGTAGAAATGGGGAGAAAAGTTGAAATTCAAACTCCTGTGAAAATCAATGTTGAAAATTAAATATATTAAATAAAATTTATAAAAAAAACAAAAAACCATAGAAAGACTTGCATGAAATAATGAAGAGTGAAATGAGTAGAACCAAAAGAACATTGTAATAGTAACAGCCACATTGTGCAATGACTGACTTTGATAGACTTAGCTCTTCTCAGCTATGCAAAGACCTAAAACAACTCCAAAACACTCATGATGGAAAATGCCATCCACAGCCATGGAAAGAAATATGGAGTCTGAATGCAGATTGAAGCATATTATTTGCTCTCCTTTTTTGTTTAGTTTAGTCTAGTTTTTTCTTTCTCATGGTTCCTTCCATTTGTTCTAATTCTTCTATGCTATCTGACTAACGTGAAAATGTTTAATAAGAATGTATATGTAGAGCCTATATCAGAGCCTATATCATGCTGTCTTGGGGAGAGAGGCAGAGAAAATTTAAAATTTATGCAAATGAATGTTGAGAACTAAAAATAATTTAATTTATAAAAAGTAAATTAAAAAAGATTACTTTGACAGTGGCATGAAATATAAATGAGAAATGGGGAAAGATTAAGGGTAGGGAGACCAGGCCAATCTGCAGATGATATGGGTCTGAGTTGGGGGACATCTGTGTCAGCAGAGATAGGTTTTTTTAGGTAGAATTGACCAGAATTGTAAGTTGGGCAAGTGAGAGGAGGAAAGAGTCCAATAAAATTTCAAGGTATTGAACCCGGGCATCTCAAAAGAAATAAAGAAATTGAGAGGGAAGGCCATGTTCTGAGGGAAGGTTATGAGTTCACTTCTGGATATGTTGAGATTGACATGCCAGTGGTGTTATCTAGGAAGAAATATTTAGCAGTAAGTTAGAAATAGAGTAATGAGGCTTAGAGAAGAGGTCTGTATTGCAGATACAGATTTATGAAGCTTCTACAAAGAAGTGATCATTGAAGCTGCAGAAGTGGATAAGAATGCCAAGATATAATTGGAAGGTTGAGGGCAGGAAGAGGAGAGGAACCATTGATGGAGATGGAAAAGGAATTAAATACCAAGCTGAAAGAGTTTGCCTTTAACCATCCAGTGGCACTGTTAGCTGCTTCCCTGATCCGGTTCAACAGGAAGGATCAGAATCAAAGAAAATTCTATGGTCACCCTGGAGATTATGGTACTTCAACTTGCTGCATAAAAGTGTTGGAAGAAAGTTCTCTGTGGTTTTCAGAGTATGAATGATCTTTAATTCCTTAGCTCCCCTTGTCTCTGACTGGCTGAGCCTAGTCAACAACCAAGGTGGCATGGTTAGTTGGTGAGACTTACTCAATCTGAGTCAGATCACTTCCCCATTCCTCTGTCAAAACTCCACATTTCCCAAGAACTTGCTACATCTAGAAAAAAAATGGTAGCCTTTTCTGGATCCAAATGGATGTTGATTCCTGTTTCCTAGAAGACAAATAGGTGGCTCCTCCCAGGAGCTTTAGCTATTGGACTCTGTCTCTCTGGTCTATTGTGAATATAATTTATTCTCTTCAAAGATTTCATTTGGAGATTTCCTATCATCCCACTTCACCCCTGTCTGGAGTGAGGGTGACTGCTTGAGGATATTGCCCCATCCTTTATGGAGGTGGAGGGAGGCAGGCTAAGGATGTGTATTCCATGTGCAGAAGCTGTGGTACAAGCTATCATTTGTTGCTCTGCTTTTATTAAATAAAATCATATTCCTCTTCATTTGTTTCTCAGGCTTTTGGTGAGCAGGGGGGAACTGATCACACAGTTGAATTTTGTAAGCCTAGCCCCAGGCTCTATATCTAACTGAGAGGAAAACTCTAAGCAGATTTGAGGACCAGAAATGTCTCCTGATAGCTGAGGAGCTGTTTTGTTTGTTTTTCATGCTGTCAGGATGATAAAAACAGCCGCATATTTAATGAGGCGGCACCAGAGATATACTAGTCTCCATAAAACATTTTATTCTGCATAACCTCCACTTAATGGACAGCACCGTTGCAAGTAGTGAGTCCCCAGCCTCAAATGTTTATTAAGTGGTTGTTTTTTTGGAGTGATTTTGCCAGGGAAAGTCATGCAAGATTAAAAAGATATGATGTTAAAAATTTAGTCATGATGCACCCAGGCTACCCTGGTGATAAAGGCTACAGTTGAAATGTTTTTGAAATCCTATTGAATCACACGTTCCAAGTAAAAGAGGCAGGAGTGAGATGGAAAGGGCATTGTATTGGAAGTCAGGATATCTGAGAGGAAGCATAGTATAGTAGATAAGACATTGGATTTTGAGTCAGGAAGATTGGAGTTCAAATCCCTTTCAGACCCTTGTTAGCTGTGTGACTTTAGGCAAGTCCCTCAACCTCTCTGGGACTTAGTTTCTTCATCTATAAAATAATGGGGTTACCCTTAATGGCCTCTGAGGTCCCTTCTAACTCTAAATTTATAAACTTATGATCTATAAGCCTTTGGGTTCACATGTCCTCCTCAGATTCTTATTTCTGTGACCTGGGCAAGTCATTTAATTTCTTCATGCCTCCGTTTCAGGTTAGATTAGCAGACCTCTGTATCAATCCAGTTTTTAACTCACTCTCTTTAGAGATTCATCATTTCCAAATACACTTGTATGAAAAGGTTATATATTTATTTAACTTTTTTTGGGGGGGGTTACCTTTTGAATTCCAAGCTGTGTCCCTCCCTCCTCCATATTAGAGAAGGCCAACATTTGACAGAGATGTGTACATATTATATGTACCATATCTATCTATGAAATCGTGCAATACATACTTCCACATATTGATTCTTTTTCTGGAGGTGGATAGCATCTTCCTTCACATGACCTTTGTAGTTAATTTGAACATTCGTATTACTCAGAATAACTTAGTCTTTCACAGTTACTCTTCAAACAATGTTGCTTAGTATATACAATGTTCTCTTGATTCTGCTTGTTTCACTCTTCATTATTTCATGCAAGTCTTTCCATGTTTTTTCTAAAATCATCCTCCTCATCATATCTTAAAGCACAGTGATAGTCCATCATAATTATATAAATAACTCATTCAGCCATTTTCCAGTTGATGGGCATACCCTCAATTTCCTGTTCTTTGCCTTCACAAAGAGAGCTGCTATAAATATTTTAGAACATATGGGTTCTTTTTGTTTTTCCCTGATCACCTTGCGAAACAGACCTAATAGTGGTATTGCTGGGTCAAAGAGTTTATACAGTTTTATAAGTCTTTGGGTATAATTCCAGATTGTTCTCCAAAATGGTTGGATCAGTTCACAGTTCTACCAACAGTGTATTAGTGTCCTAATTTTTCCACATCCCCTCCAACATTTGCCATTTTCCTCTTCTATCATTCTAGCCAATCTGATAGGCGTGAGATGGTAGCAAAGTACAGATAGAAAACATTAAAAACTTGCAAAAACATATGCATGAGATTGCTGTATTTTCCTTTTAATAACCAGAGTCACATTGTAATAGTAAGACTAACGAGACACACTAGCAAGAGTAGTCAGTAGGATTAAGTAATATTGTGCTCCTTTCATGATATCTCTTCCTCCCTCAAGAGGAGGGACTTTGGCTGCCACTGTAGACCAAAAAAGAAAATTAGAAGGCATGAGATGGTATCTCAAAATTGCATTAATTTAAATTTCTCTAATCAGTAATGATTTAGAGCATGTTTTCATATGACTATATATAGCTTTGATTTCTCCTTCCAAAAACTGCCTATCTTTTTGACTATTTTATCAATTAGGGAATGATTCATATTCTTATAAATTTGACAAATTCTCTACATGTTTGAGGTATGAGGCCTTTATCTGAAAAACTTGTCTATAAAAAATTCTCCTTAATTTCTTGCTTTCCTTCTAATCTTGGCTATATTGATTTTATTTGTACAAATCCTTTTTAATTTAATGCAATTAAATTTATCCATTTGAAATCTTACAAAGCTCTTTATCTTTTGTTTACTAATAAATTCTTCTATCCATAAGTCTGATAGGTAATATGTTCCTTCTTCTTCTAATTTACTTATGATATCTCCCTTTATGTCTAGGTCACGCATCCATTTTGACCTTACCTTCATAAATGGTATAAGATATTGGTCTATACTTAGTTTCTGTCAGATTGCTTTCCAGTTTTCCCAACAATTTTTTTAACCAAATAGTGAATTCTTATCCCAAAAGCTTAAGTCTTTACATAAATCTAAGAAATGGTTACTATAATAATTTGCTACTACGTATTGTTTATCTGCACTGTTGCATTGACTTACCATTCTGTTTCTTAGCTAGTACTGGGTAGTTTTGATAATTACCACCTTATAATACAGTTTAAGATCTGGTACTGCTAGACCTCCTTCCTTTACATTTTTTAATATTCATATTACATTCATTTTCACTTAATATTCATGACATTTTGTTCTTTATTTTTTTTCAAGTTGAAAATAATTTTTGGGTAATTTAATTGAGTGGCACTGAATAAGTAGATCAATTTAGGTGGAATAGGCATTTTTTATTATCTTGTCTCAGCCCACTCATGAATATTTCTCCAATTATTTAAATCTGACTAGTATAAAAACTGTTTTATAATTGTGTTCATATAGTGCCTGGGTTTTTCTTGGCAGGTATATTCCCAGGTATTTTTTAATTTTCTGCAGTCATTTTAAATGAACTATCTCTTCTTTCAGGACTTTGCTGGAGATATGTAGAAATGCTGATGATTTATGTGGATTTATTTTATATCCTGCTACTTCATGAAAATTATTGTTTCAACTAGCTTTTTCATTGAATCTCTAGGATTTTCTAAGCATACTATCCTATTATCTGCAAAAAGAGAGAATTTTATTATCTCATTGCCCATTCTGATTCATTTAGTCTCTTTCTTTGCTTACTGCTCCTGATAGCATTTCTCGTACAATATTGACTAATATTGGTGATAATAGGCATCCTTATTTTACACCTTCTTGAGTAGGCTTCTAGCTTCCAATTATAGATAATACTTCCTGATGGTTTTAAGTAGATGCTTCTTATCATTTTAAGGAAAAACCCATTTATACCTATGCTTTAAAGTGTTTTTTAAAATAGGAATGAGTGTTGTATTTTGTTAAAAAGCTTTTTTTTTTAACATTTATCAATATAATCATATGTTTTTGGTACCTTTGTTATTGATGTAATCAATTATGTTAATGTTTTCTTTATATAATACCAGCCCTGCATTCCTGGTTTAAATCTCACTTGGTCATAATGTATAATCTTTACACTATATTGTTGTAGTCTCCTAGCTAGTATTTTATTTAGGATTTTTGCATCAATGTTCATTAGTGAAATTGGTCTATAATTTTCTTTCTCCATTTTTGCTCTTCCTGGCTTAGGTATCAGCACCATATTTGTTTCACAAAAGGAGTTTGATAGGACTCCTTTGCCTGTTGTTCCAAATAATTTATTTAATATTGGAATTAATTGATCTTTAAATGTGTGGTAGAATTCACTTATAAATCCATCTGGTCCTGATGCTTTTTTAATTAGGAAGCTCATTTATGGTCTGTTCAATTTCTTTTTCTAAAATAGATTTATTTAGGTAATCGATTTCCTCTTCTGTTAATCTAGGCAGTTTATATTTTTTATATTCTTCTATTTCGCTTAAATTGTTAAATTTGTTAGCATATAATTGGTCAAAATAAGTCCTAATAATTACTTCAGTTTCACCTTCATTAGTGGTATATTTACCCATTTCATTTTTGATACTACTAATTTCTTTTTCTTTTCTTTTTTTAAAAATCATATTAATCAATGGTTTACCTATTTTATAGTTTTTTTCATGAAGCCAACTCCTAGTTTTATTTATTAATTAAATATTTTTCTTACATTCAGTTTTGTCAATCTTACCTTTAATTTTCAGGATTTCCAATTCGGTATTTAATTAGGGATTTTAAATTTGTCCTTTTTCTAATTTTTAAAAATTGCACATCAGATTCATTAGTCTGTTTTCTCCACATTGTTGATATAAGCATTTAGAAATATGAATTTTCCTCTGGTTACTGTTTTGCTGAATCCCATAAGTTACAGCATGTTATCCAATTATTATCATTCTCTTTAATAAAATTGTTTATTGTTTCTATGAATTTTTCTTTAACCTACTCATTCTTTAAGATTAGGTTGTTTAATCTCCAATTGATTTTAAAACTATGTTTCTATGATCCTCTATTAAGTGTAGTTTTTGTTGCATTATGTTTTGAAAAGGATATATTTAATATTTCTGCTATTTTGCTTTTATTTATAAAGTTTTTGATGCCTTAATATATGGTCAGTTTTTGTAAAGATGCCATTTGCTACTGAGAAAAAGGTGTATTTGTTTCTATTCCCATTCAATTCTCCCCAGATGTCTATCATATCTAGCTTATCTAAGATTCTATTCATTTCTTTGACTTGTTTCTTATTTATTTTTTGGTTAGATTTATCTAGTTCTGAGAGAAGGTTAAAATTAGCTACTATCATGGTTTTGCTCTCTATTTCTACCTATAATTTACTTACCTTTTCCTTTAAAAATTTGAAGGCATTAGTATTTGGCACGTATATATGTAGCACTGATATTACTTTATCTGTGTTACTTTTTAACATAATGTACTTTTTCATCTTTTAAAATCAAATCTATTTTAGCTTTAGCTTTAACTTTGTCCAAGATCATGATTGCTACCCCTGCTTTTTTTTCATCAGCTAAAGCATAATAAATTTTACTCCAACCCTTTATTTTTACTTTGTGTGAGTATATTGTATTTTAAAATGTATTTCTTGTAAGCAATATATTATCAGGTTCTGGCTTTTGATCCATTCTGCTATGCATTTTTATTTTATGGGTAAATTTATCCCATTTGCATTCAAAGTTATAATTACTAGTTGTGTATTTCTCTCCATCCCATTTTTCTTCCCTGTTTATTCTTCTCTCTTTCTCTTTTTATCCTACCACTCCTCAGAAGTCTAATTTACTTTTGACCACTGCCTCCCAATCCACATAGCCATCTAAGAGTCTCTCCCTTATCATGTCGCTTTGCTCTCCTATTACTCTATAAATTAAGGAGACAGTTATATCCTTTTTGCTGTTGTTGAGTCATTTTCAGTTGTGTCTGACTCTCTGCAATGCCATTTTAGGGTTTTCTTAGCAAAAATACTTTAGTGGTTTGTCCTTTCCTTCCTGGTTCATTTTGCAGATGAGGGACCGAAGTGATCAGGGTTAGTGACATGCCCAGGGTCATACAGCTACAAAGTGTCTGAGGCTAGACTTGAACTCATGAAAATGAATCTTCCTGATTCCTAGCCCAGTACTCTATTCACTGTTCCACCTAGCTGCCCTTATTCCCTACTAAATGTATATATTATTCACTTTTTAAACACAGTTTTGATGAGAATATGGTTCCCATACTACCTGCCCACTACCCCATCCTCCCCTCCTCTGAACCAGTTTTTCCATTCTTTTATATAATTTGTTCCATTTTACTTTTCCATACCCAATTTTATTTTTTAGGATCATTCCATCTTAATCAACTCAACCCCAAGCCTTCCATGTATGTATATACTTTCAAACTACTCTAGTAATAACATTCTTAAGAATTACAAATATCATTTTTCTATATAATAAATATGCAGTTTAACCTTATTAAAACCCTTGTAATTAGTCTTCCATGTTTACTTTCTTATGTTTCTCCTGATTCCTGTAAGTAAAATTTTCTGTTTAGTTCTGGTTATTTCCTCAAGAATAACTAAAAGTTCTTTAGTACATTAAATATCCATTTTCCCTTGCAAGACTGTGTTCAACTTTGATAGCTTGTTCTTTGTTCCAAACCCAGCTCCTTTGCTCTTTGGAATATCATATTTCGGATCAGTCTTCTAATATAGAGGCTGCTAAATCTTGTGTTATCCTAACTGTAGCTCCACAATATTTAAATAGTTTCTTTCTAGTTTCTTGTGATAGTTTCTCCTTGACCTCAGAGCTTTGAAACTTAGCTATAATGTTTCTGTGAGTTTTCATTTTGGGATCTCTTTCAGGTGGTGATCAGTGGATTTTTTCCATTTCTATTTTATTTTACAATCCTAAAACTTCAGGGCAATTTTCCTTAATAATTCTTGAAGCATAGTGTCTAGATTCTTTTTGATCATAACTTTTGGGTAGTCCCACAATTCTTGTATTATATCTTCTTGATCTGTTTTCCAGGTCAGTTGTTTTTCTCATAGCCATTTTACATTCTCCTCTATTTTTTATTCTTTTGAGTTTGTTTTATTATTTTTTGATGTCTTATGAAGTCATTAGCTTTTCCTTACCCAATTCTGATTTTTAAGGAGTTATTTTCTTTGGTAAGTTTTTGTATATTTTTCCAATTGGTTGATTTTTTTTCCTGTAATTTTCTTGATTTTCTTGCATAACCCATTTCTTTCCCCAATTTTTCTTTCACCTCTCTTATTTGATTTTTGAAGTCCTTTTTAACTTCTTCTAGAACTATTTTTGAGCTTGTGACTATTTTACTTTTTCTTTGAAGCTTTACAAGTAGCTGTTTTGACTTCATTTTCTTCCCCTGAGTTTGAACCCTCATCTTCTCTATCACCATAGTGGCTATCTGTGGTTGAGTTCTTTCTCTATTGTTTATTCATTTTTAATGGGCTATTTCTTGGCTGTTGACTTTATTTTAGGGTTGGGCTCTGCCCCCAGGGCATGAGGGACACCCGTCTTAGGCTTCAGGGTTTTTGTACTTTTGTTTTCCGAGCTCTATCTGAGAGTCTTGGCTTTTTGGTTTTTCCAATGCTCCATGATCCAAGGACAAGTGTGGTCACACTCCTCCAGCTCATGCCTTGGTTTATTAGTGATCTTAGGTAGTACTCTCTGTCCCTGCACCTGGAACAGGGTCCCCAGTACTGCTGCTACCCAACATGCTCTTGCTTACTGTGGTTCTTCTAGCAGCCATATCAGTTAACTCTGCCTTGGACCTGAAACTAGGGGCTCAGCTCTCCTGTGAGTGAGCAGGACCCTGCCCTTCTGCCAATGTACTCACTGTATATGCTTGCCCCTTCTTGAATTCACTTATAGCCTAGGACCAAGTCCATTCAATGTGCCTGGACCCTATATCAAGGAGGGACCATCACTATTTGTTGGCTCAATGGTACTTTGCTCTGAGCAGACCACCACACCAGTAGGTCAAATCTTTCTTAATGGACTCCCAAATTGGCTTATGCTGGACAACTTCTTTATCTGGACTTTTTGTTATTTCTGCCACTCTAAAATTAACTTCGAGACATTATTTTAAGTTATTTGGGTTGTGGGAGTGGGATTTGGGAGAGCCAAGCAATTTTCCACCATCTTCCCACAATTCCCTCCTGAAAGATTATTTAGCTGCAAGAGTGCAATATTTGCTTTTGGGTTGGTCAACTCCATTTTAAGTTTTATTTATTTATTTGGTTTTTGGAGGGGGGAAGGCAGGGCAATTGAGGTTAAGTGACTTGCCCAAAGTCACACAGCTAGTAAGTGTGCCAAGTGTCTGAGGCTGGATTTGAACTCAGATCTTCCTGACTCCAGGCCTGGTGCTCTACTCACTGCACTACCTAGCTGCCCCTAAGTTTTTGTTTTTTAATCTTGAAAAGCATGGCTTTCCATTTCAAAGAATTTCATGTACCTTTCATTTCAGAAGGACATTGTCAAGAGAGATATCTCCCTATCAAAGAAGCCATTGAAAACAGGCATGTCCCTGTCATAGAAGGTCATAAACAGTGCATTGTTACATCCCTGTAACAGAGGACAATAGATAGTCCTACAAATTCAGGTACTCTGTCAGGAGGGAAAACAGTAACAACAAATGGACATACATGTAAGGCAGGCCCCATGTGGCCATAGCAAAGACACAATTTGAAATCTCTACTCTTTTCCAATCCTAACAGATTCTCTGCCCCTCCTCCGCAAACTTGTCATGTGGCTGAACTTCTCGGTATTAACTCTTCTCTTAAGACCCTAAAATTTTTGATTAATGGGCAAAGGAACAAGAGGCAGCATGGAGTAGCAGAAAGAGAGGCTGCCTTGCAGTGAGAAAAGCCTGGGTTCAAATTCTGCCCTGATACAAATCATTCTTACCATCACACACAAGCCTTCAAGACTATAAGTTACAGGCATATTCCTGATCTGCATTGGTAAAGACTTAGTTCCTCACACTGATCCATATCCTACTACCAAAAAACTGTTAAAATTAGAGGGATAGCACAACAGTTCTCACTGCCAAAGCCTTTGGCACTGACAGCGATACTACATCAGAAACAAATATGACTTTATCCATGGAACTGACATTTAAGAAGACGCGCTACTCTCTGTTTTGCTGTTGCACCCTAAGGACTACTAGGCCTTTCCATCTGACTTTCAGCTGAAAATCTCCCTATGTGTTGCTTTCTTCTATTAGAATGTGACTTCCTTGAGAGAAGGAACTATTCCTTTTCCGTTTATATCTCCAGTATCTATCACAGTGCTTTGCACATAGTAAGTGCTTAATGAATGCTTTTTTTTCATTCATTCATTCATCAACTCATTAATTCATTCATAAGTAAGACTGGAACTCAAGATCGCTATCAGTATCCAGTGTTCTGCCCACTTCCCTTCACTGTCCCTATCTGTTCCTTGGCCAAACATTGCTTTCCCTGGAAGTTTTCTGGGATGTTAAATCTAGTATCACTCTGTTTGGCGGCAGGAGACAATTAGTTTATTTTTAAGCCTTTCTAATCTTGTCTGTATAATACAATTGCTTTGGACAACCTTCAATTTGACGAGGGATTCAAGGTATCATTAGAGCTGGTAGAGATTGAGTATTAGTAGTGCATCTGCATTGATTATTGTTTTGTCCTGTGACAGCAAGAATCATATCACATTTTCTTCAGTGGAAGGGTGAGGGAATTGAGGAGATTAGCACAGCAAGTGGTAGTGAGAATTGAATGGAGAACTGACTCCATCTTTTGCCTCAATTCTGGAGCTAGCTCAGTTCCCTTTCTATTGAATTACAAATCTAGTCCAATTTCTGTCTTGTGATAAAACTTTATTCAGTAGTAGAAATTGCGAAAGTACTTTATTGTATTGTTTGAATCTAGCCCTCTGTAGTTGGGAAACTAGACCACCTTTACCTGCTAAGGGTTTCTAAAAACCCTTAACTAAGGACCCAAGTTATGCTAACTAGAAACCCAGACAGATCTCAAAGATTGAGGCAAGGGCTTTTCTCACAATTATGTATCTTGAGCAATCTATATGTCTGTGTTGTTAAGCAAAATTGTCTCCTTAGCACGGCTTTTGTTTACTTTGAGTGAAAGTACTTTCAGCTGTTAAGTGCTAAGCCCCAGGCCCAAAGCCCTATCAGGTGAGAAACATGTGCGGGTGTAGATTGATGACTTAAGAGGGGCCAACTCGGGAACCAATGGTCTCTGGTCGTTGAGGCGGGGCTTGAGAATGCCAGAAGCTCGGCTGCGAGGAAAGGTGAGCCAAGAGACAACTACAGCGGAAGCGGAAGCTGTGGAAACAGGAAACTGCGGAAGCAGAGCTGACCCGTGTGTAGACCCAGGAGTGTGAGCAAGGACTTGAGGCCAGTAAAAATGATTTGGCTAAATACTATCTTGTTTTTCTGTGGCCTCCTGGTTACTCTTGTGAGGTGGGCTTTCTGGGCCTGGAATCTTTTTGTCAAAATGTCGGAATGGGGAGGCTGGTTCACAGATCTGCTGCGGTGGGGCCTAAATAAATTTTTTGTTGTTTTCTACTTAGAGAATCTCTCATACCTTGCGATTTCGAACCATTCAAACATATACATGATTATATTTGAGATTATAAATTCAGCCTTCCTACTACAATGTCTTATATAAAAACTGATCCTGTACTGGTCAATCAGTTATTGATTCCATGCTCCTTGGATTGAATACAATTATCTGGGGAATAGCACCCATTTGCTTTTCTTATAATATTGCCTCACCTGGGACTGGCTGACCCTGCGATCTAAACAGAAGCCAGCGAATTCCATCTTTTCTAGAACTTGAATGGAATCTGTGAATGAAATCTCTTTCTAGAGTCTAATGAGAAAAGAAAGTAGAGCCTCTCATGTTTTCAGTGAGAATGGTTGTGAGGACCTTAAAAGCAATACTTGTCTATCTCAGTTGTTTGATAAGGAAGCAAATACTAGAGAAGTAGTCTAATATAAATTAGGTATAAGTAGAACTCAGATAATTTGGGTACAGGTGTAATATGGCAAAGTTGTATAGCATAATGCCTTGCACATAGAAGCTGTTCGATATAGGTTAAATTGAATAACATGAAAACTAATATGATGGAACCTTGGTTAAGTGGAATTCTCTATTAAATGGAAATATTTCTAGTTTGTTTGTTTGTGAGGGGGAAGGCAGGGCAGTTGGGGTTAAGTGACTTGCCCAAGGTCACACAGCTAGTAAGCATGTCAAGTGTCTGAGGCTGGATTTGAACTCAGGGCCTCCTGACTCCAGGCCTAGTGCTCTACTCACTGTGCCACCTAGCTGCCTGGAAATTTTTCTTCATTCCATTTTTAGGGAAAAGAGAAAAAGAAGAAAACAAACCATAATCAATGACTTAGTTTAAAAAAAGACTTGCTTCAGTGGTATGGTTTAGGTTTATTATATATTCATAATTCAGTCTACTTATACCTTCTTCATCCATATACACATCTGGGCACAGTACCATGAACACTTTTATTTTGTTCTCTTTTGGTCTGGACCTGTGCGAATAAACTCCTATCAATGCAGACCTGCAAATTTCCTATGACATATAATCTCAGCACTGAAAAGTTAAATGACTTTTCCAGGGTTATACATATGTGTGAGAGGCAGGATTCGAACCCAGGTCTTCCCAACTCCAAGGGAGGCTTTATATTCATCATACAATGCTGCCTTTCCTTATATGCAGAATTGACAGTGAAAAAACACTTGTTGAAGGAATGAATGAAAGAATAAACTAATGAACTAAGGACTATACATATGAGAATGGAAATTCAGGGGTGTCTGAGAGATATTACAAATCACTTGACCTTCATATAAAAATTCAGTTTTATTTCCTGCTTCTATTAAAAAAGAAAAGTGGAGCGATACCTTTTACAGATTTTTAGTAGTGTATGATGGGGGAAATGTTAAAAGGAAACATGAAATAACCAGAATGGGAGAGATGGGAAAGGAGTGAGCATATATAGCACTGACTTTGTGCCAGGCACTGCATTAAATACTTTTACAAGTATTACCTCATTTAATTCTCACAACAAACCTGTAAGGTTGGTGCTATAATTATCCTCATGTTACAGTTGAGGAAACTGAGGCAAAAAAGGTTAAGTGCCTTGCCCAGAGTCACATAGCTAATAAGTGTCTGAGATTGGATATGAAGTCAGACCTTTTTGATTCTAGGCTCCAGCTGCCTCTGGTGGCAGAATAATATAATATTTAAGTATCACAATTAATGGAGGTTTAAATGTATCTCATAAAGTATATAAAAAGATAATGTTTATTGAGTAGTGACCTGAAAAGGATCTCATAACACCTAAGTGTCATCCTGGCTTTGGCTAAAGTTTGTTTTCCCAATGAGGGGGCTAGGTTTAACAAGGGAGGAAAAATAGTAGAATGGAAACCATGTCTCATGACTTCCATATATGGCAAGTCTATGATATGACTTATGGAGAATGACATAGAGCAGACTGGATCTCTTTCAGCTTCTGCATCAGAGTTGGAGAGGGACACGATTTGGAACCACTTCAACTCTGTTTGAAAGTACCCAGGGACCCTCAGGTGAAGGGTGTATCATAAACACCAATAAATATTCTTGCTAATTCATTATTGTTATGATGAATTATATTGTCAGGAACACAGAGCTGCTGGAATCAAAGTGTGAACAAGGAGGGGAATGTGTCTTCTTTGAAAGATTGTATTTCACAGCTGTAAAGACCCCAAAGAACTTTTGGCAGAGAATCATCAGCTGGAAATTTGCAATCTGCACAGATACTAGAGCACTGATGGGAAAAAAAAATCCCTTGAAAAACCTGTTTGGTTCTAAATGTCTTGCTGCTAACAGAAGCTTATTTTTCTTGGCAAGCTTATAGTGGGAGGACAGGAGGGAAGGAAGGAGGGAAATGTGCTTGGAAAAGGAGGGGGAAGAGCAAAAACACTTTGAAGGAAAGGCTTGGATGATGGCTTGGCTTTGGTTCCCCTTCCTAATACATCAACTTTCAGCTCTCCAAGATCTCACAGTAGCCGGGTATCTTAAGCATTTTTTTTTTTGTCATGGATTCTTTGTAGTCTGGTGAAGTCTTTGGACTCTTTCTCAGAGTCATGTGTTTAGATACATAAAATAAAACACATAGGATGACCAAAGAAACCAATTGTATTGAATACAGCTATATATACATATATTAAATTACATATGTATTTATTATAAACTATATATAAATATAGTTTTACATGTATACATATATTATGTATATATACACACATGCATAGTTATGTATTAAACTATATGTTATATTTATATGCGGTTGTATATATACAATTATATATGTATATACACATATATGTAATACATACACACATATAAATATATACATATATACCATATTTCAATAAAAATGGTTTACTTGGTCATCTATATTTTATGGTATGCATTTAAAAATATTATTCTGAGAAGAGGTCCATAGTTTACAGTCTCCCCTTGATTTTTAACTATTAGCCACCACAAAAAGACTGCTATGAAAATTTTTGTACAAATAGGTTCCCCCTCTCTTTTTTATCTCTTTGGCATATAGACCTAGCAGTGATATTGCTGGATCAAAGGGTATGCACAGTTTTATAGTCCTTTCGTCATAGTTCCAAATTGTACTATACCAACAGTGCATTAGTGTCTCACTTTTATCCACATACCCGCCAACATTTGTCATTTTCCTTTTTTATCATATTAACCAATCTGATAGGTGTGAGGTGGTACCTCAGAGTTGTTTTAATTTGCATTTCTCTAATCAATAGTGATTTAGAACATTTTTTTATATGACTGTAGATAGCTTTGATTTCCTTGTCTGAAAACTGCTTGTTCATATCCTTTGACCACTTATTAATTGGGGAATGACTTGTATTCTTATAAATTTGACTCAGTTCTCTGTATAGCTGAGAAATGAGACTTTTATCTAGAATACTGGTTGCAAAAATTTTCCCCAGTTTTTTGCTTTCCTTCTAATTTTGGTTGCATTGGTTTTGTTTGTGCAAAAAACTTTTTAATTTTATATAATCAAATTATCTAAAAAACTTTTAAATTTTATACAATCAAAATGATTTATTTTACATTGGGTAATGCTTTCTATATCTTGTTTGGTCCTAAATTCTTTTATCCATAGGTATGACAGGTAAACTATTCCATGGTCTCCTAATTCGCTTATGGTATCACCTTTTATGTGTAAATCATGTACCCATTTTAATTTTATCTTGGTATAACATGTGCAATGCTGGTTTATACCTAGTTTCTGCCATACTGTTTTCTAGTTTTTCCTGCAGCTTTTGTCAAATAATGAGTTTTTGTTGAAAAATCTTGGATCTCTGAGTTTATGATATACTAGATTATTATGGCCATTTACTATAATGTATAGTATACTTAATCTATTCCACTGATCCACTATTTTATTTCTTAGCCAGTACCAGATTGTTTTAATAATTACTGCTTTATGACACAGTTTGAGATCTGATATGGCTAGGCCACCTTCCTTAACATTATTTTCCCATCAATTCCCTTGATATCCTTGACTTTTTGTTCTTCCAGACGAATTTGTTATTATTTTTTCTAGCTCTATAAAATAATTTTTTGGTAGTTTGATTGGTATGGGGCTGAATAAATAGATTAATTTAGGTAGAATTTTCATTTTTATTATATTGGCTTGGCCTACACATGAGCAATGAATATTCTTCCAATTGTTTACATATGACTTTATTTGTGTGAAAAATGTTTTGTAATTGTGTTCATATAGTTCCTGGGTTTGTCTTGTCAGGTAGACTTCCAAGTATTTTATATTGTCTACAGTTATTTTAAATGGACTTTCTCTTCCTATCTCTTGCTGCTGGACTTTGTTGGTAATACAAAGAAATCCTCATGACTTATGTGGGCTAACTTTGTATCTTGAAGCTTTGCTAAAGTTGTTAATTATTCCTCTTAGTTGTTTAGTTGATTCTCTAGATTCTCTAAGTATGACATCATATTATCTGCAAAGAGTGATAGTTTTTTTCTCTCATCGCCTATTCTAATTCTTTCAATTTCTTTTTCTTCTCTTATTGCTATAGTTAGCATATATATATAGTTAGCACAATATTGAATAATTGAGGTGATAATGGACATCCTTGCTTCACCCCTATTGTATTGGGAAGGCTTATTCCCATTACAGGTAATGATTGCTGATGATTTTAGATAAATATTACTTATCATTGTAAGATAAGCTCCATTTATTACTTTGCTTTCTAGTGTTTTTAATAGGAATGAACATTTTATTTTGTCAAAGACTTTTTCTGCATTTATTGAGATAATCATATGATTTCTGTTGGTTTTGTTATTGATATGAGCAATTATGCTGACAGTTTTCCTAATATTGAATCAGTCCTGCATTCCTGGTATAAATCCCACCTGGTCATAATATATAATCCTTGTGATATATTGCTGTAATTTCCTTGCTACTATTATATTTAAAATTTTTGTATGGGGGGGAAGGGAGGAGGAGAGGGAGGGGAAAGAAATTTGGAACTCAAAAACTTGTGGAACTGAGTGTTGTAAACTAAAAATAAAAAATAAATTAAAAAATTAAAATAATAAAAATAATAAAATTTTTGCATCAATATTCATTAGGGAAATTGGTCTATAATTTTCTTTCTCTGTTTTGGCTCTTCTTAGCTTAGGTATCAGCATCATATTTGTGCTGTAA
Organism: Phalanger gymnotis; assembly: GCA_028646595.1. Taxonomy (NCBI): domain Eukaryota; kingdom Metazoa; phylum Chordata; class Mammalia; order Diprotodontia; family Phalangeridae; genus Phalanger; species Phalanger gymnotis. The sequence continues at coordinate 155,859,077 of CM053627.1, read as the reverse complement.
AAGGAATTTGGTGGACTCCTTCTTTGACTATTTTTTCTACCTCAGACACATAAAAGGAAGGTCATAGAATCTTAGATTTAAAACTGGAAGGAACCTCAGAGTTCTAGGACTGTCTAGTTTAACCACTTGATTGTGCACTTGAGGAACTGGGGTCCAGAGGTCACATGAATGGCAAAACCAGGATTTAAACACAGTTACTCTGATTCCAAATCCAGCCAGCACTCTTTTCTCTGCCTTATATTGCCTCCTACCCTTCTAATACCCACAAGCATTCTACTTCCAGGGTTTAGAACTATGAAATTCTTCTATTTGAACATAACCTCTTGTTATTCCATCTGTCCTTGTACCTCATCCTAAATCTATTCTTTATAGTGATTGCAATCTTTAGTCTCTCCAGTCCTCTTAGTTTTCCCCCTTTCCAGGCCACCACCCCAATGCTTTGTTATCTTAGAAGTCATTGTCCTCTATACTTGATTCAATTTCTCCCAGGCTCATCTCTGTTCATCCCTTTTCCAGATCCCAAGTGTGGATCACCTTTGCCATCTCCCTTCCTTATTACTCTTCTTGAGCTGCTTAATGATGTTGGAGGAAATCACATAATAGTGCTGACTATATTCACCATAAATTGTTATTATTAAATCTCAATTGGGCTTTCACCACTGCCTGGCAATACTTTATTCATCCTTGATTGACACCTTATCATATTTTCTGCTGCATCTCTTCCAAATTTCTCTTTTTTCAGATGCCACCTACACCACTCCATTTTCTCTCCCACACAGTTAAAGACCATGGCTCATATTTTACCACAAAAATTGAGATCATCTTTCAGGAATTTATTCTTTTTCCTAGTTCCAGACTTCAAAGCTAGGACATTCTAGATCATTGTCCTTCACTCTCTCTTCCTTTGCTTCAGTTTCAGAGAAAGAGAATGCCTCTTTCTTTTTGACTATACCCCTGATGCCATCTGTTCTCACTTCTGTCAGGAGCTTGACCCTTCAGTTATGCCTTCTCTCTTTATAATCTTTAATCTCTCTTTATTCACTGGCTCCTTTCCCATTGCTTATTAAGCTTAAACATGCATTCTTCAATCTTAGAAAAATCTTCATTTGACTTTATCATCCCCTCATCATTGTCTTTTATTTCTCTACCCTTTCACTGCCAAACTACCAAGAAAAGCTTTCTATACTAATTGTCTCCACTTCCTTACCTCCCATTCCTGTCTCAAACCCTTGTAATCTGGCTTTTGACATTCCTACTCAACAGAAACAGCTCTCTTTAAAGTCACCAATGATCACCTAATTGCCAATTTTTAGTCTTCATCTTTCTTGACTGCTCTGAAGTTTTGTTTTGTTTTTTATACTCCTGTCCACTTGTTGTTGGTGTTCAGTCATTTCCATCATAACTCTATGAACCCATTTAGGGTTTTCTTGGCAAAAACACTGGAGTGCTTTGCCATTCCTTCTCTGACTCATTTTACTGATGAGGAAACTGAGGCAAACAGGGTTAAGTGACTTGCCCAGGATTACACAGTTAGTATCCGAGGCTGGATTTTAACTCAAGAATTCCTGACTCCAGTCTAGCACTCTATCCATGATACAACTTAGCTGACTAAATGTCACAAAGTAGGCCCTAACTTGTTGAATTGAGCTAAAATGAGTATACTCATTGGTCATGGCTGCACAAACAAAGGAGGTATTCTTAGAAGCTGCAAGAGGGTGATTTCAGCCACAGGCAGTACATGTACCAAATATTCTAGCAGTACAATCCTATGGAAAGAGCACTAAATCTGGAGTCGGAAGACCTGGATTCACATCCTACCTCTGATGCCTGGTACTAGTGTGACCTTGGGCAAATCACTTAACCTCCTTGGCTTCAGTTTCCTCATCTGCAAAATAAGTCATTTGGACTAGATGGTTTCTGATATCACCTTCCACTTCTAAATCTGTGATCTCATAAATAGCTTCCTTTTTCTGTGAGTGCTGTGATATTGCCAAGAATAATGAGGCAATTGGTCCATGAAAGTCCATCGTGGAAAGGGAATGCTAGCCTGAGCCACTGAAGATTTTGAGGAAGGGCTCAATGTTATGCTCTCTGTGATTGACATCTTAGGAAACTTGCCCAACTTCGGGTACATGTGTATCCTATAACATGAATCTATCAGAGCCCAGATAACTCATATGAAAGATCTGGCCAGCACTGAGGAATTTCTAGAACACATTTAAATATATCTTTCTCCATTTATGGTTACCATGATATAGTAAATGAACTTCAATTCGATTCCATTTAAACAACTAGGTTGGGTCTACGTTGTAAGGGACTTTAAATGCCAAACAAAAGAGCTTGTTCATGATTCTAGAGGCAATAGGGAGCCACTGGAGTTTCTCAAGCAAAGGAATAACATGATTAGACCTGCACTTTAGGAATATTGACTTGACAGTTGTGTGGAGGATGGGTTGGAGGTGGAGAGAGGAGTCATAAAGAGACTTATTGCAATAGTGTGATGAGTGATTGAACTAGGATAATAGTTGTGAGAGCAAACAGAAGGACCTGGAAACAGATGTTATAGAGGTAGAATTGAAAAGATTCGGCAACTGATTGGATATATGGGGTAAGAGTAAGGATGTTGCCACACAAGAGAAAAAGGGAAGTTTAGAATAAGAGAGTGGGTTTGGGAGGTAGAGAGTATGATGGGATACTTAGACCTAAGAGTCCTCTGTGTAGAGATGATAATTGACTCCACAGAAACTCATAATGTCATCAAGTGAGACAGTGTAGAGAAAAAAGGGAAGAGGGCCCAGGGCAGGGCCTTAGGGAGGATCCACAGTTAGGGGTCAGGATGTGGATGATGATGATGCAGCAAAGGAGGATTGAGAAGGACCAATTAGCTGGAGAGGAATGAGAACTATGGTGTGCAATGTACAAAAGACTATATTCTGGGGATTCAAAGATAAAAATAAAACAGCCATTCTCTTCAAAGAACTTCTATTCCACTGGTAAATATCGCATATGCACATATATGCAAATACAAAATAATTTGAGGAGTGAGAGAACACGAGGAACTGGGGACATCAGGAGAGCTTCATGGGAGAGGTGATGCATGAAATTAATCCTTTTTTTAAGGAAGATGAGAATTTTGAGAGATAGATAAGAGAGGGGGTGAGATTTGAGGTACTAAGGATGGTCTGTGAGAATTTACAGACTTAGGAGATGAAATATTGAGTTTGGGAAGAGCAAGTATTCCAGTTTGGCTGGAATATTGAATGCATGATGAGGTATGATGGGAAATAAATCTTGAAAATGAGTTTGGAGTTTGGCTTAGGTGAAAGGCCAGGAAGTTTGTGTTTTATGTTAGAGATGATTAGAAACCACTAACAGTTTTTGAGCAGGAAAGTGACATGGTCAAATTTGTGCCTTAAAAAAAATTAATTTTGTCAATTGTGTAGAGGCATAGGGCCATGGATCCTTGTGAGAAGATGTTCCCTCTGTGGTCTCTAAGAGCATGTAAAAGAGGTTCTACTCACATTTTAGTCTTTTTAGATACTTTTTTTGTGTGTGCTTGCTCTCCCTTGGATATCTATGGGGAAGGGCAAGGGGGAGAAGGAGGGTTTTTCCTTACTCTCTCTCTTATTTCTCCCCCTATCAGTAATGATGACTTATAGCAGAAATAGCCTGAGACTTGCTCACTTGGGCAAGCACATGTTTCTTGGACCTCACAATTTCTGGCTGCCTACTACTTTTCTGTTTTCCTTTCTGAGCACAGGTCAGTAACTAGTGTTGAGAAATCGATGTTTCCAGCCTTAGGGATTACCTCATGGGTGATCCTGCCTGCCTGAGTCTGACATCAGCTGCCCAGAAGATTTCTTTCATTGTGGAGGAGAGGGCCACCAACAGGAGGATTCTGTGGCTGGATTAACACCATGTCACAGCTGGCCAGAATATATAGATCTTGCCAACCATCCATTATATTTACTACATGTGGTTTAGACAATGTAGATCTTTAGTAAATGAGAAATATCTTTTCAATTGTCTTACGAAGGGTCTTTATTTTCTGGGGGAAGTATAATGAGTATTATCAGTGATTTGAATATTTTATATTAATTATATTTGATCATGAATACTTGCTAATCTTCTGTATCTTATACCTTTTTGGTACTGTGGAAAATAAAAAGCTATCTAATATCCAAGGGGATCCTATTTCCCATTTTCTTTTGGAAATCCTAAATATGAACCCTACCTAAGCCTTGTTGCTTTGTTGTAGAGAGTTCTGTGCTCCCCCTGCCCCCCTAACCCACATTAGGGATAGAAACAGAGAGAAACTGTCCCCATGGTATCAGTTCTTCAAGATAAATCTGGGTCCTGGGTTACAGGTGAAAAATAGAAAGGGATTCCAAAAAAAAAAAATTTGGGAACCATTGCATGACAGATACTACCTAATCTTCTACTCTTTGCTAGGGATGCAGATTCCCTTTCTTTTGCCTCCTCTTATCTCCTCTTAGCATGACTTTTGATATTGCTCACATCACCCTTGGATGCCCTGAGAGAAATAAGGAATATCTTCAGAAGACTTTGTTCTCAGTTTGAAGCCTCTTTCTCTAAAAAATTTTGGTTTAATTGCAAATTTATGATCTAGCTCTGTAAATCTTGCTCTCCTGCAGGCTGTGTCTGGTGAGCTCTCTTATTTGTATAAATCTAGAGAAAGAACTGAGAGAAAAACTGAAGATTTAAGCATGCCATAACTTTGTGACATAAATTGTATCTCACCAATGTTCGCAACAGGGTAAAGACAATCAAGAAAGTCTCCTTGTAATGAATTCTTAGAAGCTGGAGGTGGCAGTCAAAAGGTGAAGGATTTGTGGAAAGGATTCATTGCCTTATAAGCTATGGAACTTTCTATAGAAAATGCCCTAGCAATCAGTGCTTGTTCTATTGAAGGTTTGCTGGTTTGGAGAAATTATCCACATGCTTTGTTATTCTCTCTTCTCCTGGGTATTACCCTTTTCTCTTTCATTGCTCGTTAGCTCATCTCCACCAAAGTCCTTTACATTCACCCCCATTTCCCAGGGAGTCTTTAGAATTTTTCCACCTACTTGGAGGACTTTCTAGATTTTTGTGGCCAGTCTTTGTCCATTATGCATCCATCCACTGCATCTTTGTGCTATCATGATACTTATATGGTGGCAAAGTAGGCATCATCTACCCACTCTGACTTTTATAAGCAGCCTCGTGAAAAGACCTCCTTGCTCCCTAAATCCTAAATTTCTCCACCAGCCTTCTACAGATAGAGAAGTGTCAATTGTTAGAGACTCATTAAGTGCCTGAGTCCCTGTTAAAACGTAAATACCTAATGCTTTAGCAGACATTTGCACCTTAATATGAATTAGTTTAATGTGGAGAATCTGTGGGCCATGAAATGACTCCCATATTGGCTTAATTTCATTTTGCTTCTGTATCAAATACCAAGAGATAATCTCATTTTTGACTATAGTTGTGAAAAGTCAACATGGCTTTAAAGAGTTTTAGTGATAATACTCCAAAAGGCCACAGGATTGTAATGTCACTATGTAAAAATAGACTTTTAAAAAAGTAAGTAAAAAACCAAACATTAAAAAATAATATTTCAGTGCAAAAAGACCATCTCGACTTCATTTCCAGTCTAGGAAATTAGAGGCTCTGTTGAAAATAAGGACAATAGAAAATTTAAAGGACAGTCATGTTCCTGTAAGGATAAAAATACTCTTCATAACAAATATAGTAATTTTTAAAATTTAAAAAATACAAATTAGATCTTTGCCTTTTAGGCAGTGTGGTATAGTGACAAATAACACTCAATTTGGAGCCAGATGACCTGAGTGTGACTACTGGCTTGTCATTTGTAGGCTATGCAACATTGGGCAAGTCATTTTATGCCTCCGGGCCCCAGTTTCCTCATCTGTAAATTAAGAGGTTGGACTAGAAGTTCTAAGGTCCTTTCTAGTACTAGATGTGTGATCCTATGATTTCTAAGATCATTTTCCTCTGGCATTCTATGATCTGTGATCAGGGCTTTGGCAAACATTAAGGTTGCTAGTATATTTTCATACCTGTCTCTCTTCCTTCTTGCCCCCTTCCCCTACCCCCAAAGTCTTTCTTTTTCCCATAATGGGTCAGCTTGCATAGGTGGTAGTAGTTGTTTTCAAACAATTATTTATTGGATGGAATTTTGTGTTTCTTGTTCTCAGTTGTTTTTTTAAATAGAGGAGTGGAACATGAAATCAATTTTTACTTATGTGGTTCTTGATTGATTTTTCTGTGGGTCAATGATCTTTGTTAAAAAAAAATCTGTTTTATTAAATGACTAGCTATTATATTGGGAAGTAGAGGGATGGGATAAGACAATTTCCTCATTTGTAAAATGTAGAAGTTGGATAATGTGATTTCTAAAGTTCTTGTTGGCTCTAATATTCTATGACTCCAGGTGGGGAAGTGAGGGAGAGATGGGATACTACTAGGAATCAGCATGAAGACCCTGGCACCTTGCAGGTAGATGATAAGAGGAAGGGTCAAAGACAAATGATAATAATAGATGTCATTCATATGGCTCCTTAAGATTTTCAAAGTACTTTTCATGTATTATTCCATTTTATATTCACGATAACTTTGTGAGGAGAGGTATGAGGATATTTCAGATGAAAAAAAAAACCTGATGCTCAGTGAGATGGTGAGATGCTCAGTGAGACTTTCTCAAGGTCACAGTAAAGGTCAAGAGATTCACAGAATGTCAGAGTTAGAAAGGGGGACCAAGCACATGTCTTTTCTACTTCTAAGTCACATGTTCTTTCCAGTATACTAACACTTGGCTAGTTCAAAATTTGGTACAGGATTGGGTATATGTATCATTTTGGATACTAATGCTGCACTGGTTATCCCTGCTCTGGGGATAGGGCAGAGGTATCCATAGATGGGAGGGCCTTTGTGACCTGGAACAAGGGGCTGGAACACCCTAAGCTACAGTGGAAGTTGTACTATTTGTTCTGAGGCCCATGACATTTCATCAAATTCATGGTATTGTCTCCTGGATTCCAGGACAGTGTGGGTGAGTATTTTAACTAGCTGGTAACTGGAGGGGTGGGGGAAGGGGAGAATGGAGAGTGAGGGAGCTGACCAGGACATGCAGAAATCAGAGTTTGAACTTTAGACAAACACCAAGGCAATTTGAGTACACATCAGAAAAGGGCAGGTAGGTGCAGAGAGGGAAGGAGTTACTAATGGGAAAAGTCATGAACATAAAAAGCTAAAGCTGATCGAAAACCAGCAGAGGGAGATCCGTGGAGTTACAGTTGCTAGAACTGACAGTTGAACAAGCTTGCCTGCTTCGGGTTATGCTCTGTATTTATATTGAGTGTACACAGACATTTCCTTCCCTCCCTTCTAGGTTTTCTTGAGACATTTGTTGATTCTGATATTTCCCTGATATCCATGTAAACTCAGGTTGTGCATGGGCAGTTAGCATTGAATAGTGCTAACGCCAAAATCGTGGTTAACAACGTCAATTGGGTAATGGAGATTATATCCCTAGTCACATGGCAATCAGTATCAGAGTTTTAGTCTGACACTTCACAAGTGTTGGACATATCCAGAAGGTATTAATGACAAAGATATGAGGGGAAAGTCCTTAAGTATACATCTATATGTGGACTTTTCTCTTCATTTCTTTTGTCGTACATAGACAGAAGTCTTATTTTTCCTCGCTTTGTATTGCTTTTCTTTTCTACCATTTTATCCCAGTTGGTGAGGAGGATTTTTCTTACTCAGGTATTCCTCTTATCTACTGGCTTTGAAATCAGAAGAATCTTTGTTCCTCTACTTACAACTTGTGAGAGCTTGGTCAAATTATTAACTATTTGGGCTTTGGTTTCATTACCTGGCTTTAATGACTTTTAAGGTCCTTTCCAGATCTAGAACTCTCTATTTGAAATATGTGTGTATGTATGTATGTATATATGTATGTATGTATGTGTGCATGTAGAAGAAGGATAGTCTAGAAAGTAGTGACAAACCCATCTGATCTAAAGGTATGCTCATAGGCCATGCTTATCTGGGGAATTTAAGAATAGGATATGCCCATTGGCATGGTCGTCAGACTAGGAAACATAGAGTTTTAAAGGAGAAAAGGAGAAGGAATGTAACAGTGAGCAAGTTATAGTCATTCTTTCTGCCGCTGTAGATACTAGATATATGATGGTTAAAAAGGAGCACAGCCTGGATCCTTCTTAGCTTCAGCAGGGGTGGAGATGGGGCACATTATAGAGATAAATTGGAGTTGTATGTGGAGGAGATGAGGAGGCGAGATATGAAACTGATACATTCTTCCAGTCTGGTTCCTTGGGTAGAACCTGGAGACCTAGAAATCACACACATGGGCAAGCACATACCCACACACGTGCACACAAGCACTTGTGTCTTGTTAAGCAAAATTGTCTCCTTAGTATGGCTTTTGTTCCTTTTGAGTGGAAGTACTTTCAGCTGTTAAGGGCTAAGCCCCAGGCCCAAAGCCCTATCAGGTGTAAAACCTCTGTGGGTGTAGATTAATGACTTAAGAGGGGCCAACTGGGGAATCAATGGTCTCTGGTCGTTGAGGCGGGGCTTGAGAATGCCAGAGGCTCGGCTGCGAGGAAAGGTGAGCCAAGAGACAGTTTCAGTGGAAGCGGAAGCTGTGGAGGCAGGAAGCTGCGGAAGTAGGGCTTACCC
>CM053627.1:155830497-155849850 GCA_028646595.1 Phalanger gymnotis | reverse complement strand
AAAGGGTATGGGCCTCGGGCTTTGCACCTAGAACATAAAGGGTGTAGGCCTGACTACAATCAAACTTTTCCTAATCAAGTTTCCCTTAACTATCTCCACCTGAGGCCTATTGAATGGGGTTGGGGGGGGGGAGGGCCCCCCCAAAGATCTTTAATCACATTAACACCAAGCAAGTTCCCCTTGTGGGTTGGCAGGAGGCAGAGCTCTGAAGACTGGGTCCCCATTGGCCAGACCCTCATTATATATGCATTGCAAAGTGTAGACATTCCATTATTGTTTGTTAGATAAGGAATGATTGGGGCTTAATAAATGTGGGATGAATTAATGAATGAATGAATGAAACTGCTCTATCCAAAATTAACAACACTTTCAGTTGCTAAGTCCAAAGGCCTTTTTTTCTTTTCTCCTTTAGAGTAAAGGAAGGAGAAAGGAATGTGCATTTATGAAGTACCTACTGCATTCCAGGCACTGTGTTAAGCACTTCATAAATATCTCATTTGATCCTCACAACAACCCTATGAAATAGGTGCTATTATGACTCCATTTTACAGTTGGGGAAACTGAGGCAACTGAGGAAACTGAGGTTGAATGACTTGCTCAGGGTCACACAGCTAGTAAGCAACAATATTTGAATGCAGGTCTTCCTAACTGCCAAGTCCAGTGCTGTATAAATTAATTCACTTAACTCCCACCATCTCTCTTGACATCTCATTGTTTGGCATTATTGATTGCCCTCTTCCCTTGAATGCTCTCTTTTCTGTGGGTTTTTGTGACTCTACTCTGTCCTGGTTCTCCTCCTACTAGTCTAACATATCCTTCTTAGTTCTTTTAGTGGTTCATCATCTACATGTCCAACATAGAACTCATTTTCTCACCCCTCCTCCTAACTTCCCAATTTTGGTCCAGGGTACCACCATTCTTCAGTTCCCCTAGGTTTTTGCCTTAGCACCCATCCTTGCTTCTGTGCTCTTTTTCCCATCCCTACCCCATATCAAATCAGTTGCCTTATTATCCTGTCTACCTCCACAACACGTCTTGCATCTATCTGGTGTTCTCTACTCATGCAGCTACTCTCAAAGGCTCTTATCACCTTATTGTGATAACCTCCTAATTGGTTTCTCTGCCCCTAGTATTTTTCCTCTTCAAATGATCCTCCATATAGCTGCCAAACTCCATGTCACTGCCTTGATCAAAAAGCTTCAGTGGTCCCCTATTGTCTCTGGAATAAAATAAAATAGAATAAAATAAAATTAAACAAACAAGCAAATAAATAATTAAATTAAATTAAAATAAAATAAAAACTTCTCTGCTTAGCATTTAAAGCTCTTTACAGTTTGGTTCCAGACTAATTTTTTCCAGACATTCTAGCCAAATTGGTCTAATTGCTGTCCTCTGTTATGGTAAGATTAGCATTTCCCTGACACAACTTCTTTCCTCAGACCGGTGACATGGGGAGGGTTTACCTAAAAGAAGGCAAAGCTGCCCCCTTGTCTCGGTAGCCCCATCTTCCCCGATGCTGCTTCTGAGTCATCTAAGGGCATAAAAAGTACCAGCCAAGTGGAGTGAAGTTGGTGGATTTCTGAAGTCCATGTGAGTCTCCTTACTTTGCCCTGCTGACTCCATACTCTTCAACATGTTTCCGTGTGAAGACAAGAGGAGGGGGGAGGTGGTACAACAAGAACCCATGTCACCATATGCTTGCCGTGTTAGGGCAAAGTAAACTTCCTTTTACTAAATATTCAGTCACTTACCAATGCCTCACTTTTGTCCTGACATCAAACTATAACTGGCAGCCCCTTTCTCACTTCTAAGAGAAATGATTATTAAAGAATAAATTACTGGGGAGATCTCTAACTTTGCCCCCAAATTTACCCCACCTAGACCATCTTACCCCACTCAACTAGAAAAACCTTACAAAGAGATTCTAGATAGGGTGAAATCTAGGCCATTGTGTATTAGTTAGCCAGGTCTGAGTAGAGGCCTGCCCCTTTTGTCTAGATTGCTGTAGTAGTCTTGATAAGAGATCAGACTCCCCCAGCCCCTCATTAGACTAATCTTACCTCTCATTGTAGTACTCATTCTCCTCATTATTAACCAAACAGAGTTGATTGCCACCCTCAGGAACTCCCACTCTTCCAAAGATGTTGAGTGGTTGCAACAAAAGGTCTTTGGCATTCAAGAATTCCACTGACCCCCTTTATTAATTATCTGCTAGCATAGTTAATAAAATGATTAATTACCCCAAAGCTATATCTCTCAAACTTTTTACGTCACACTTCAAAACTCAGCTCGTATAACCTCCCATATGACACCCTTTTTCTTTTTTTTTAATCTCTCCAACTGTTGACATTTTCCTCTCCTTTTACTTTGCGTGTTTTGTATTTTCTCCATATACATGCTGCCTCTCTCCAGTAGAATATGAGCTCTTTGAGGGTAGGAAATGCTTTACTTTTATCACTGTAGCCCCTATACAGTGTGTTTTTGCTTCTAGGTGGCATTTGATAAAAATGTATTGAATTCAATGCTGTTTGCATCTTGAGTTTAAGAGCTAAGAATCAGCAACTAAAGCACACTTTACTCCATCCCCAGAGTCCCCCAATATGCCATTAAGGTTACTAGACAGCCTTTAAAAACTGAGTTATTATTATTCTATCAATGTTAATGAAATATATTTTATTACATTAAAATACTAATTACAGTAGTGAGGGGCATCCACCTCTGTACTTGTGAATGGAAAATGGGATGATAATATTAGCAGCAACAATAATAGCTGACAATTATATAGCTTTGTGATTTATGAAGCACCCCATCGCTTTTTTTCATCGGAACCCACAAAAACCCTGTGCAGAACTATTCCATTGTAAAGAAGTCACTTTGATTTATTGATTGGGAACAAATGAACATGGTCTTTGAGGCTATATAGCAATATGGTTGAATTTTAAAAATAGAATATTGCTAGATAAGAATCTAGGATCAACCCTTGAAGCTCTAAGAGACTAAGCAGAGAAAAAGTGCTTGGCCTTGCTAGGCTGAGAGTCCCCTTTGTGTGAAGGACAAAGGACTGAGCTCCTGACTAATGGCTCCTCTACCCAAAAGGGCTAAGATGGAGATCAGGAAACTTCTACAACCGGACAGAGAACTAGACTAAGAGATGGGAGTTGTACCTCTGCTATATTTCAACTGTATGACCATAGCAGAGCCTGTACTAGTGATTTCAATGTCCAAGGTGACAAGTGCAAAATGCATACCAATTATCTGAGTGGGGGGGGGGGTGTGGTACAGAAGGATGCCAGGACACAAGTCAAGGGGTTAGGGGAATAGCAGAACAGAGTGAGGCTGGGCAAAGGAGAAGCCAGTTGGTAGTTTGCCATTAAAAAAAATCCTTTCAATTATCTCCCTTCTACTCCCCTCCTCTATCTGAACAATAATAAAGATTAAAAACTCATTAAAATATGCATAGTACAACAAAACAAATTCATACATTGGTCATGTCCAAAAATGTAATAATAATAGCCCACATTTGTATAGTGCTTACTATGTGCTAGGAGCTTTGCTAAGCGCAGTTATAATTATGCACATTTTTACAGATGAGGTAACTGAGGTTAAATGACTTGCCCAGGGTCACAGAACTAGTAAGTATCTGAGACTGAATTTGAACTCAAATTTTCCTTCCTCCAGGCCTAGTGCTCTGTCTGTTGTGCCACCTAGTTGCCTTGTTCTTCATTTTAAGTCCATTAGCTCTCCAGCAGGAGATGAGTAGCATGCTTCACCTTTGGTCCACATTTGGAATTATGGTTTGTCATTGCCCTAATTAGAGTTCTAAAGTCTTTCAAAGTTGTTTTCCTTTATAATATTGTTGTCATTGTATAAATTGTTCTCCTGGTTCTCTTCATTTCAGAGATCCCAATTTACTCAGTAACTGTCCATTTCATTATTTCTTATGGTGCAATAATCATGACATTATAATATGCATATACCCTATTTTTTAACCATTTTCCAATAGACAGACAGCTCTCAATTTCTAGTATTTTTTTTTTTTGCTGCTATGAGAAAAAAGCTGCTATAAATATTTTTTGTACAAATGGGTCCTTTCCCTTGTTCTTTGACCTCTTTAGGTACAGGTCTAGTAGTGGTATCATTGCGGCAAGGTTATGAGCAGTTTAGTGATTTTTGAGCACAGTTCCAAATTGCTTTCCAGAACAGCTGGATCAATTCACAGCAAAAGAATTTAATGAAATGGCATAGTAAGAAAAGCAATAATAGCATACTTCCCTCATTAACCTGGAGTGTACTCACCCACAAATTTCTCTCTTTCCCTCTCCCCCCCCTTTTCTCTTCTATTCTCTATCTACACACATGTAGGAAACACGCTTGAAACTCTTCTATCAATCTATGCATGTGTAGGAAACACACTTGAAAGGCACACATATTTGAAACATGTGTGGCCAGGAAATGTACATGTAGGGCCTTAAATGCCAGAAACAGGCATGTATGTGGAGAACATAAGTGGAGAGGACACATACATGGAGGGATATCTCATACCTTTGACAACACAGGTCTGCTGATGTTTTTTAGTGCCATCATCACACTACTCTATATAACACTGGTCAACTAGTCTCTGCTGGGTGGGTCTGCTCCCTACTGGTCTTGTAGTCTGCCCTCCATGCTACTTTATTGATTTCTGCAGTCATGATGCACCATGTTCAATTGCATTCTTGTCTTCACTTACTATCCCTATAACTTTCTCCTTTCCCTGGCTACCACTTCCCTTTCTGTGTTATGCCCCTTCATTTGAATGTGAGCTTCTTGAGGCCAAAGACTGCCTCTCTTTTGTACTTGTGAATCCAGTGCTTAGCACAGTGCCTGGCACATGGTCAGTGCTAAATAATTTTCTACTCATTAATTCACTTAATACTTGGTTGAAATTATATGGTCAAAGGTTTTAGGATAGTTTGTGAATCCTAGTGGGAAAATCAGCCATTTGCTTACTACAGCGTGACTCTTTCTAACAACATCTTGATGGCCTTAAGTGATAGGAGTTATAAGGTCCTTTTCTAGTCTTTTTCCATTGACTCATAGCCCCTTTCCAACTTATTTTAGCAACGTCTGCATGTGATGAGGGGCAAGGACTAGAGATTCCACATCTCTGGGCAAAAATTGTCTAATAGAACAACTTTTAATACTAGCAATTAATATTCTTTGTGGTCCCTAATTCTTTTGAATTCCTTCCCCTCCATCTTTCAATTATACAAGCAGTCATTGTATATACACACACATACATACATAGAGCAACTATAATAATGGACACAGAGTAGATGCTATTGTCACCTTCATATATTCTTGGTGTCAAATCCAGCAGTTTTATTAGGAACATTACTTCAATTCTATCCCAAGATCCTGGGATTGGTGATCCTGATATGATATTAAATATTCAGTTTTTATCTACTCTTTGTGATCTCATTTTACGTTTTCTTGGCAAAGATTCTGGAGTGGTTGCATTTCCTTCTCCAGCTCATTTTATAGATGAGGAACTGAAGCAAACAGGGTTAAGTGACTTACCCAGGGTCACACAGCTAGTAACCGGTCTGAGGCTGGATTTGAAGTTGTGAAGACAAGACTTCTTGACTCTAGGCCCTGCATTCTAACCACTGCATCACTTAGCTGCCCTAAATACTCAGTAGGACATGTAAATAGGAACATAGAAAAGATGTGGGATTTTATTAGTGTGAGGAACTCTTGTGGAAATTCCCTTCAGAGTACAAGCCATTTATGATTTCACAGACAGATGCTAGGGAGATGCATGAAGCACATGGAGATTACATGACCAGCTCAGAATCATACATAACAAATGTCAGCCCCAGGATTTGAACCCAGGCCTTCCTGACTCCAATATCAGGGTTATTCACAATGTCATGTTGTTTATAAGGCTTATAGATATTCCTTTTAAAATTAGAAGATGACATTTTTAAAAGGTCCTAGCTAGAGGGTCAGATTCTACTTCAATAGCAACACAAACCATCCTCTTTTTTTCTACTCTATAGTCATCATCCAAATCTGGTCACCTCTCACTTATGTTATTATAATAAGAGCCTCCTCATTGGTCTACCAGCCTCCAGTCTCTCCCTTTCTTCAAATCATTATGCACACAGCTGGCAAAATAATTGTACTTGAGCAGTTCGAACTATGACATTTAAGGACTTAAAAGCCTTTGGTGACTCCCTATTATCTGTAGAATAAAACATAAACCTCTCGATCTGACATTTATGGCCCTCCAGCAAGGTAAGTTCATCTTGTCTTTGTAGATTTTGTATTTTTCACATACTCTGCATTATGGAAAAGAGGAGCTCCTATCTATCTGGGGATCTTGAAATAAATTCTCTTGCTGTTATGGATTCTAGGGGCTAATTTCAGAGATTGGAAAACTTATCAGTCTCCCTCATTCCCCAATATTTAGTAGCAAAATGCTCTCAAATGGATAATGACATGGTAAGCTTTACATAGGTCAGAAAAAGGTAAAACAGAACCCTATATACCACTGGAAGCCTACATACAAGTGGAATTTATTGAGGTTATTTAGCATGGCTGACCAAATTCCAAGATGATAGAGTCGTGTATAAACATCACTGCCTCTGATGTATCTCCTAGACCTATAACAAGTCTTTATGGCTTTGCATCCATTGTGAGGGGCATACAGTCTTGTTCTTGCTTATGTGGAGAAATCTCCTGATTTCTCAGATAGTTAATGAGTGAAGTCTCATTTTTGATATGGCCTTCACAATTTGGAGCATGCTGATTCTTCAGAGGACAGGTGGCGGAGCTCATGGACAACCTTTTATAATGTCTTTTTTAAAAATTATTTGGAGGGGAGAAGGGAAGGCAATTGGGGTTAAGTCGCTTGCCCAAGGTCACACAGCTAGTAAGTGTGTCGACTATCTGAGGCCGGATTTGAAATCGGGTCCTCCTGACTCCAGGGTGAGTGCTCTACCCACTGCACCACCTAGCTGCCCCATGGATAACCCTTTAGAACTCACAATAGTTGATAGGCAAGATAAGATGCCAAATGAAGTAGTGATATACTTCAAGGAAAACTATCAACTTTTAGGGTGATAGCTTTAGAACTGGGAGGGATCATTAGATTTACTCCCCCCTTCCTGTTTTACAGACGAGGAAACTAAGGTCCCCAAAGTTTAACTGATGGCTTAAGGTGGGTAAGCATCAAGTGGTAGAACTGGGATTTAAACCTAGGCACTTCTGACTCTAAGTCACATGCCTTTCCCACTGTACTATTCTGCCTCCCTTAGCATACAAACAGAAAGGGTCATAATATATTGCACTTAATGCCAAAATTTCTTCTACTGAGTAAGGAAATCTCTCACCATAAGAATTGCACTGCTAGTTTTAGCACATGATAAAAAAAAGGTTCAATCCTACATAGGACCTTAGTTTATCATGCAGGTTTGCCTCCATCAACAGAAATTTACATATCACTGACACCTCAAATTGTAAGGTGGTTCATAGCAATCACATAGGGAGATGGCTAAGAATATATGCCTCCATTCATTCAACCAAAGGCAGCTAGGTTATATGGTATAATAAAGTGGTGAGCCTAGAGTCAGGAAGACTTATCTTCCCAAATTTAAATCTGACTTCAGATACTTACTAGCTGTGTGACTCTGGGCAAGTTACTTAACCCTGATTGCCTCAGTTTCCTCATCTGCAAAATGAGCTGGAGAAGGAAATAGCAAACGACTCCAATATCTTTACCAAGAAAACCCCAACTCACCAAGATTTGGACATGACCGAAAAATGACTGAATGGCAGCAAATGCCCAAGCTATTGTTCATGCCTGGGATTTGCTCTCTCCTCACCTCTCATTTTCAGAATCTTCATCTTCCTCTCAATCTTGTTATGGTTGTTGACTACTTTGTAAAAAGTCTGTGCTTGTTCAAGTTGTCAATGTTCTGCTCCTTCTCAGATATTCCTAGAGAACTTTGGTTTCTCTTTTGCCTCCTTACCCCCTACTTTCAGCATATCAATCAATTAATAAATTTATTAAGCAGCTACCATGTGCTAAGCAATGGGGATACAAAAAGAGGCAAAGGACAATTTCTGCTCTCACGGTGCTTTTCATCTAATGAGGGAGACAGCATGCAAATAAATATATACAAATAAGCTATATACCAGGTAAAAAGGAAATAATTAAGAGAGGGAAGGCACTAGAATTAAGAGGGGTTGGGAAAGCCTTCTTGTAAAAGGTGGGATCTTAGTCAGATCTTAAAAGAAGCCAGAGAAGTCAGTAGGTAGAGCTGAGGAAGGAGAATGAGGACCACCAGAGAATGCCTAGAACTAATATTCATGGAACAACCAGGAGGCCAGCATTGCTGGATCAGAGTAGGTGGTAGGAAGTACACTTATCTGTTTACCTGCTACATTCCTCCTAATGGATTATAAAGTTCTGGAGCTCTGGAACTATTCTCCTAACACACTGTCTTACACATGATAGGTGCTAAATATTTGTTGAACTGAACTGAAAATGATTTTGGCCTTTTGTTTTGGAGCTTGATTAAATGTTATAGGATCATAGGATGTAGAGTTGAAAGGGACCTTAGAGATCATCTCACACCACCCCCTTGTTTTACAGGGTAGGAAACTGAGATA
Organism: Phalanger gymnotis; assembly: GCA_028646595.1. Classification (NCBI taxonomy): domain Eukaryota; kingdom Metazoa; phylum Chordata; class Mammalia; order Diprotodontia; family Phalangeridae; genus Phalanger; species Phalanger gymnotis. The sequence goes on along the minus strand of CM053627.1, from coordinate 155,841,192 downwards.
AAAAACGTGAAATAACTTGCTCAAGATCATAACCAGGTAATAGAGCCTGATGCCGCATTTGATCTATAACCTTTCCAAAGGTCATTTTTACCATTCTTTACTTGTTTTCTAATTCTTTTTCAATTAGTATTTTGCTTGCCTACATGCTCCACCTAGAGAGATAAATTACATGATAGTCTTACGTGAATTACACGAAAGTTTTAATCTCTAAATTGCTAATGAGTATCTTCCACATGTAATAAGAACAACGCTGGCTCAGAGGATGACCTCTTCCATGTAACAAGTTATCAAAGGATCTTTCATTCCCTCTTACAGCTCATTCCTCCTCAGCCTGCTACTTGACTCATTACTGTATTTAATCTTATCTTTCCAAATCTAGGGCAATCCAGGTTATATTTGTATATTTACTCATTAACTAGTAAAACTTCAATGTATTTCTCAATCAATTTAGCTCAGAGCCCCCACCTTAGATCATCAAATATTATTTATTTAATAAATTGGAGAAACTTTACTCACATCTTTCTCTACTTTAAATCTCTTAGTCTCCCAGGTTTAAATAAACATTAAAGTCATAGCACATCTAATTTATTGGTAAATTGTTTATTTAAAAATTAAAAAAATCAAAAATAAAATAAGACTATTTATAATATTTTAGCTGTGAAAAAGATTAGAGTCAGAGTCACTTCAAACTCTCACTGCAAATGCAGTTGACACTTTATTTCTGAGAACATAGGTCTACACAATTTATTCAAGATAAAAAAGTCTCTTTGCAAGAATGTACTTAATTTTCTACAGAAGATAAAAGTTATAATAGTTTCATGAAGGAAGAAGATACAGCCACCTTATATTTCTCTGATTTCTCTAGCTATCTCCAGCCATGACAGCAAAGCAATCTTTTCAGATTCTCTTAAGCTGCCCTCTTAATAATTTGTCTTATGCCTCATCTTCACAAAAATCCTCTTTATAAGATTTCTTCACAAAATAACAGCTAATTTATAATTCAATTCAATAAACATTCATTAAGCACCTATTATGTGCTAGGTGCCATGCTGAGATTTCTAACAAGAAAGAAATTTCTCCTCACCTTTTTGTCTTCTCCATAGTTTATTTCTGAGGTCCTTAGAGATCTAAGTTAAAATCTTGCATACTTTCCCTGAAACACTTCATAGAATGACATAATTATCTTTTTTCTCCTTAAAAAGACAGTATTAAGTTCTATAGTCTCTGTAAGAGAGGCTTTTGAAATGGGTTATCTATATCAAATTGCTTATTGTCTCAGGAAAGGGGAAGGTGAGGGAGGGAGAGAGAAAATTTGGAACTCAAAATTTAAAAAAAATGAATGTTAAAAGTTGTCTTTAGGTGCAACTGAGGAAAAATTAAATAATATTTAAAATGTTTTTCAAAAGAAAAAAGAAACAGGTGTTATAATAGTAAATAATAACTGTTTACATTTTGCTTTAAGGTAGATATAAATTTCTAAGTAGGATTTTCCTGCTGCTTGCTAGCACATGAACTTCATAGATTCATAGGACAATAAAGTTAGAGCCAGCAGGAATATTTCAGGTCATTTAGTCTACTCCTTGACTTCAGAGCTGGTAGGGACCTTAGAGAAAAAATTTCTTCACTTTACTACCCTCCTGGCTTAAAAATTAGTAAACCAAAGCAAAGAGAGGTAAAATGACTTATTTGTCCAAAGTCCCAGAAGTTATTGACAGAATTAGGACATGTTCTTGTAGTTGAATGAATCCTATATTTAAAAATCAAAGGACCTAGGATTAAAATAGTGACTCTGCCCCTTTTGACTTCTTTTTTTTGGGGGGGGGAAGCAGTGAGAATTAAATGACTTGCCCAGGGTCACACAACCAGTAAGTGTCTGAAGTCATACTTGAACTCAGGTCCTCCTGACTCCAGGGCCAGTGTTCTATCCATTGTGCCAACTAGCTGCCATGACCCCCTTTTGATTTTTAACAATTTCACTGCTCCAGACCTTAGTTTCCTAATCTAAAATATGAGATGTTCTCAAAAGTTCCTTCCAGCTCAAAAACTCTGATCCTAGAAAATAAATCTCCTGAAGCCTAGTTCAATATTTATTCTTCAGATTTGTTATTAGTTCACAGTATTGTACTGACTTTGCAAAGCTGTCCATGTCAACTGAACATTCTTATAGAGAAATTGGGTGGGGGTGGGGGGCAGAGCTGCTATTTGGGAAACATATGTAGCTTAACTCTCAACATCTAAGAAATAATGGAAGACCTGAATTTACCAAGCTTGTTTCCACTGACCCAAGGCCAGGCATCCTCAATTCTCTTCCATTAATCTTGTCAACTAAGTCTGCTTTGTCTAGTTCCAGACTAGCATCCATTAAAATGAGTACACACCACAGTTATACAGGAGACATTGGTAGATGGATGGCTAGGTCAGGTCTACTAACAGAAACAAGATTTTTTCACATCCTGTAAATCATAAGAGGAATAATTGAACCCAAAGAGAATTAAGAGGATTCATGAACACATTTATAAAGTCTCTTCTTTCTGCATTTTAATTATGCTGGCATTTTAATTGCATTGTAATTGCATTTTAATTCCATGTATTTGTATAAATTAAAAAATAATTAGCTCTCTATTGCACCATGTGAAAATAATTTATGCACATAGATCTTTCAAGACATACACACAAAGACATTTTATAGTCCCATCATGTAAAAGATCCTAAAATTGCTCATACCGAAAAGGCATGTTAGCTACCCAGGCCTCTAGGCTTTTTGAGTTCTCTGTGTGATCATGATAAAATAGAAATGCTGGGATAAGAGCAAGGCTGAGTTCTGGAGTTAAATGTTTGGAGCTTGGGAGCAACGGCCTGGCCATCATGAAAGGTGAACAAAGAACTGGGTCTCGCATCTAATCAAGAAAGTTTAGGCACTGATCGAATCAGACTTTGAATTTTGAATGTTCCTTGACATAGGTCTTTCAGCTTGGAAACTTTATCTATTCCTTTTAGTTTGACTCTGAGGAATTCCTGTGATATGGTTGATTGAAGGTCCTCCAGAATAGAGGAAGACATGAAAATCAAGCCATTTATATGAGCTCTCTTCTCCCTATCTCTATATCTTACAATTCCCCCCACCCCATTACCCTTCCCTCACCCCAGCACACACACTTTATCTCCTGCTTTAGTCTCTGATGAATCAGTGTCCCTTCTCATCAAGTTCATCCCCTTTACATTTACCATTGATTTCATCTACATCTTTTTACTGTGGAAGATTATTACCCAATTATCATCCTCCTTCTTTTTAATCTTTTCCTACATACTGGTTTATCTCTCATTACTTACAAGTATTCCCAAGTTTCTCCCATTCTTAAAAAAAATGCTGTAATTTCCTAAAAATTCCAATATAGCTCTTTTTCTTAGCTAATCTAGAAAAACCTACTCGCCATCTCTGTTTCCTTTACTCTCATGTCTTAACACCTTGTAATCTGTTTTCCGTGCTCATCACTCAACTGAAACTACTTTTGAAGGTCAGCAAAGATTTCTTAATTTCCAGAATTAACGGTCCCTTCTTAATCTTACGCTTATTGACCTCTCTGCAGCTTTTGACACTGCTGACCATTCTCTCTTTCTGGATATTTCAGCCTCTTTTTTTTGATATTGATTTTTTCTTGGGTCTCTTCCTGCCTGTCTTACTGCTCCTTTTCAGTTTGCTTTGCTGTTTCTTCATCCACATAGCATTCCCTCCCATCCAAACATGTGTACTCCAAGCTCTGACTTGGCCCTCTTCTCTTCTCTTCTCTTCTCTTCTCTTCTCTTCTCTTCTCTTCTCTTCTCTTCTCTTCTCTTCTCTTCTCCTCTCTTCTCTTCTCTGTTTCCTCATCAATTCCCATTGGCTCAATGCAGATAACTCTCAGATTTACTTATCTTGCCCTAGTTTTTCTCTTGAACTCCAGTTCTGTAGCCTATCATACATTTTGAACTGCATAACCTTTTGGCACCTTAAACTTAACATATCCAAAACACAACTCATTATTTTCCTTTCCAAATCCACCTCTCTGACATTCCCAATTTCTGTCAAGGACACAAGCATTTTTCTAGTTCTTCAGTTTCATAACCTTGCTGCTATCTTTAATACCTTACTATCTTTGACCCACATATATCTAATCAATTGCTAAATCTTGTCATTTCTCCTTCTATAGCACTTCTCACATCCAGACCCTTCTTTCTACTCAGATAGCCATAACTTTCATTCAGGCCTTCTTCACCCCCTGCTTTTGGCTTCAGTTCTCTTTCTACCCTAATCCATTTTCTATGCAGCTGCCAAACTGATTTTCCTAAATCACAAGTCAAACTAACCGTGCTATCCCTTACTCAGTAAACTCCAGTGGCTCTTTTTGTATTCCACCTTCAAGGTTCTTCACAACTTGGTCACACCTTAATATTCTAGTATTATTATATATTACTCTACTTCATCATTCTATGGTCCACTCATTAGACTGTATGCTTTTTGAGGTCATGGACTGTTTTTGCTTTTCTTTGTATCCCTAACACTTGATAGAGGGCTTGGCACATAATTGGTGTTTGTTTGTCCCTTCATTTTCAAAGAGGGCAAGTGACCATGAGATGATGGCTTGACTTGCCATTGATTGGATTTAAGTGAGAAAGAGTTGCACAAAATCATCAGCCTCACTCTCTTCCAGGGTCATTGATGTCCAGAGGCAAGACAAAAGTCAGGATGGCAATGGCCGAAGATGCAGCGGATGATCTTGGCATCTTCAATGTCTGACCAAGCTCTATGCACTCCGTAGAGCCTGCTTAGCTGCCTCCATGGCTACCATTGGAACAAATTGTTCTCCTCTGCTCATTCCAGGAAGTCTTCACACAATTCATACGATTGGGTGTTTCAACAGTCCGGCTAGCAGCTTCTGTGGGGGCGTAAGATCCACCTACAACCAGCACCCAGAAAGCTGCCAACATGCTGCAAAAGCATAGGTTCTTTTGATCTGCTTTAATAAGGAAGGCAAGGTTAAAGGGGTTGACAAGCTTACAAATTCAGCATACAAATATCATTCACTTAGCTCAGGCGAAAAAGCCAGCACCCTGAACTTCAGAGCAAATTACAAACAAATTACGAACATCAACAGACAGACCAAATACAGATTCATAGTTACCAACATCTAGGTTCAGCCCGGGAGCTCGGAGAAGGGCTGGTCCAGAGTCACGCACGCCACCACTGCAGCAGGTAGAGCTCCAAAGAAGAGAAGGCCAACCCCTGGTTTTATATCTTTTTCAGCATCAGGGGTGAGTCACACATGTGACCTAAAATTGTCACAAAGAGGCAACTTAAACCCATGTGGTCTAAGAGCCTCTGCTGTCCCAGCCATGTAAACTAGGCCCTCCCTGGAGTTAGCCCCACCTTAGTTGCCAATCCACACCCACATAGGTTTTACACCTAATAGGGGTTTCGGCCTGGGGCTTAGCACTTAGTAAGACTCAATGAAATACACTGAATTACTCAAAGCAAACAAAAGCCAAACTCTTCAAGGGCACTTGGTGGAACTAAGTGCTAAGGAGCCCATTTTGCTTACCAACACACTGGGGTAGACATCTCCCTAACTCACTGACTGATTTGAAGCCTGTTGGTTATCCTCAGTCTGGATTAGCCTATCTGCCAGGTGGTTTTATGGGCTAGGGTGTGGTCACTGCACATGCTATAGCAGGGATGGGGAACCTGCAGCCTTGAGACTACATGTGGCTCTCTAGGTCCTCAAGTGTGGCCCTTTGACCGAACCAAAGTTCACAGAACAAGTCCTTTTATTAAGGATTTAAGGTTTAAGGATTAGGGATTAAGGTTCCCCACCACTGTACAGCTTCTTGGAGGCATGGGTGAGAAGAGGGTGAAGGTGGATGAGCAACCCTGAAAAAAGTCTCAGCAACCCTTCACACCAGAGGTACTAGTTCTTCCTGAATATCTCATACACACCCTGGCACATAGCAAAGACTTAATAAATGCTTGTTATTTGCCAACTAGTAGAGCTGAGTTTCCCACCTCTCCCTGCCTCCCCCTGTTACCTCCCACTAGCCCCCACATTTCCCAGCAACAGGGATTAGTTTTCCCTAAAAACAACAAAGCTGACTCTTCGATCTGATTGACTCCTGCCTCCCTTGACAAAGCTTCCTGGTCACCAAATGGCTTAAAAATTGGAGTCAGAGTTCCTTTTACTTGGTAGATGTCTGAGGAATCAGAGTCAAAGTCAACGAACATTTATTAAGCACCTGCTATGTGCCAAGCACTGTGCTAAATACTGGGAATACAAAGGAAGACATAAAATAGTCCTTATACTCAATAAACTCACAATCTAATGGGAAAAGACAATACATAAAGGAAAATGAAAAGGGAGGGGGATGTTACCTGGCTAGGGATATGATGAAATCCTGTAGCCAGGATGGGAAATTAGTTGAGAAAGTTTGAGTTACAGAGCTGAGTTTATCTTGCAGAATGAGGAGTTTCTGGAGATCATGAAATCCCAATCAACTGAGGAAGAAATGATCAAGTGAATTCTTTGGGTGCCTTCCTGAAATGGTAGAGGATCTAAGAGAAGCTCTCCAATGTCCAACCTCCACCCTCTCTACTCAAAGGGAGGCAGAGGTCTCAGGGGCAAGGGGTGTTGAGGAAGTATGAGTCTCAGAGTTGATTTTATCTTCCAGAATGATGATTTGCTAGAGACGTGAAATCTAAGAGATCAGCTGGGTATGAAATGATGAGGTGAATTCCCTGGTTGTCTTCCTTAAATGGTGGAGGGTTTGGGAGTAGTTCTCCAGTGTCCAACCTCTACCCTTTTCATGGAACCATGGAAGTCACCATATCTTCCATATGGAAACCCATACTCATTTCCTTATGAAGAAAATGGGGAAAAAGGGTATATCTAAAGAAGCTAAGTGCCATTGTGTCCTTGTTTTATCTCCTTGTGGTGTTAGGGCAAAGTAAACCTTTACTGTTCAGTGACTCATGTGTGCCTCCTTTCATCCCCAAACAGAGCCTGAACTAACAGGGTTCACACATCAGCCTGTCCCTGACACTATGTATATATATTTTTTTCCTCTAGTTGAATATAGATATTTTTATATCACATAGTATGTGCTTAACAAATGCTTGTTGATAGATTTATTATTTGAACAACACAGTTCCTGATGTACTTTTAAATAAAGCACAAAGAGTACTATGAAAAAGACAGGAAAAACAGCAGGATTAGACAGTGATAGAGGGAACACAGTTTTGAGGGCATTAATGTACTAATTTTTAAGATATTAGAGCAGAGAAATATAACAAAGGCATAGCCAGAATTCAGGGCCTTATTATAACCCAATAAAGATGACCAAGAAAAAACCCAATAATTACCCATCTATATAAAGTTTTATCAAAATGATATACACATGCATTGAGGCTAACCTTAAGCTATTAGACAAGTTATTGATGGTGAAAAATGGGAAATTGATGGCAGAAAGCATATTGACAAAAAGGGTAATATAACCACTTCATACAGATATATAATGCATATATCTTTAACTGATACACACACACATATATTATGATAATGAGGAGAACAAAAGAGTCTAAAAAGAACCTTTGTCAGAAAATATCTTGACCTATTTGCTAGAGAATTATAGCATTAGAAGGGAACAAGCAGGTTTTTACCAATTCTATAATAGATCATATTTTTACTACTCCACAACTGACTCAGAGATATAGAGAACACAAGATCCCACCGTGTTTATTGTTTGCTGACTACTAAAAATTATTTATTGAATAGAGCAAAACATCATCTTAAAAGTTCTCCTTCTCGAGAGCTTTCCATGCACAAACCAAAACCAAAGAAATAACCTTATTCAAATACCCTTTGATCATTAATTTTAAGTGAGGCAAAAGGCTCAGGGGTCTATACTCAGCAAAGATATTTGTTATTATCATGAAGGAGGTTCAATCCAGAGTACAAGTTGAAGGATTCTCCTATACAACATGGGGGCCTACTTATGCCCTAATTTGTGGATGTTATTGTGCTGATTGTGGAGCCCTTGAACATTGTGGGGAATGAATCACATGGAATTTGGGAATCGAAAGGGACCACAGTGGCCACAGATTTATCATTACTCAAAAGAGTCTCATTCTCCATATAGGAAAAACCAAGTGAATGAAGAATGCTCTCTATACATGTCATGAGATGCAATTGGATGAACTATTTATTAGAGCTCATTCATCAGCATCTATCTCTTATCTATCTTTATCCATATCTCTATCTCCATTTCTGTAGTTTTTATCTATGCCTATATCTGCATTTGTATTTACATTTATATCTATACCTGTTTTTGTTGTTCAGTTGTTTCAGTTGTGTCTGGCTCTTCATGACCCCATTTGGGCTTTCCTTGGTAAGGATACTGGAGTGGTTTGCTATTTCCTTCTCCAGCTCATTTTACAGATGAGGGAAGTGAGGCAAACAGGATTAAGTGACTTGCCTAGTGTCACACAGCTAGTAAGTGTCTGAAGCTAGATTTGAACCCAGGAAGAAGAGTCTTTCTGTCTCCAGACCCAGCACTATAATGCACTGTGCCACCTAGCTGGCTACCGTGTGTGTGTGTGTGTGTGTGTGTGTGTGTATCTCTATACCTGTATCTATATATTCTACGCCTATGTATAATCTGTCTCTGTACCCATAAACCACTTCCATATCCATACCTATACTTATATCCATATCCATATCCATATCCATATCCATATCCATACCCATACCTATATCAACATCTTTATAATCTATATCTATATTTATACATATAGGTATATGTATCTATATATCTCCTTTTGCATTTCTTCAAATACTGCATATCTTAGACACTGCAAATGGATGATGAGTTGGGTTCAGAATTGAATAGGAGTAAAAAAATAGACTCGATTTACTGTTTTATGGAATCACAAAATTATTCTAATAATCCCACATTTGCCCCATCTTTTTAAAACCAATATTCTTTTGGTGACGTTATATGGCTGTCAGTAATGGGATATGATAGTCTTCAAAGAATGAAAACTCTTTGAGGATTGCTGTCAGGGTAATGGGGAAGAGTACGGTTGGCATGGAAGGGGTGCATCAGATCAGCAACAAAGATTTAAACAGAAGTGTACAAAAGATGGCATAAAGTTGCCAAGATGATTTTTCTGAACTGTAGTCTAAACATATCACCTCTCCTACTCAATAAACTACAGCGTCTCCCTGTTACACCGAGGACCAAATATAAAGTACTCTGTTGGACACTTAAAGCCCTTTACAGCCTGGCCTTTTCCTAACTTAACAAGCTCTTTATCATTTACTTTTCTTCCTGACTCTACAAAACAGTTAAGCAATCTACTTGGTCTTTCCTTGCACATAACACTCTGCCCCTCAACTCTGTGCCTTTGCACTGACTGTCTCTCATGCCTGGAATGTTCTCCCTCTTCAGCTCCAGCTCCTGGCTTCCTTCAAGACTTAGTTCAAATCTCACCTTCTGCAGAAGACCTTTCCCAGGCCTCCTCTCCCCCAATTCCAGCCTCATCCCTGCCCCAGTCGAATGATAAATCATTATAGAAGATCCTCCATATTACGGTATAGGCCCTGCTCTCCCTTCCCTGCCCCCTGTAAGACTTTCTGGCTTGGAATATCAGACATTCCTTTCTTCCTTTCTTTCTTGCAAAGACCTTTTAGACTTTCCAGCTTGGAATAAAGAATCAGACATTCCTCTCCAACTGATAAACCCTCAATGAGAATGAATCTCTCAGACATTCCTCTCTGACTGATAGGTCCGAAGAAAGGATAGAATACACTTCCACTAGGAGACAGATAGGTGCTGAACAAAGATCACGAAATATTTCTGAAGCTGCTTTTTGAGGACCTAGCCAGTTCTCAAAAAGCAAAATGACTGACAGGATCTTCCCCTCCCGAGGGGAGTGGCTACCCTCTCTGGTGGAGAGCATCCGGGACAGTTAGCAGTGAGTCTCGCCACTCTGGCGGGAAAAACTTTCTTTGTTCAGCACCCTATGAAAGTCACCATGTGGAGGGGCGGAGCCAAGATGGCGGCTGGGAAGCAGTAACTGGCGTGAGCTCCCCACCAAGTCCCTCCAAAAACCTATAAAACAATGGCTCTGAACCAATTCTAGAGCTGCAGAACCCACGAAGTGGCAGAGGGAAGCAGGGCCCCAGCCCAGGACAGCCTGGACGGTCTCTGGGTAAGGTCTGTCCCACACACACAGAGCTCCCAGCCCCCAGCTGAGGGGAGTGGAGCTGAACCCAGCGCGCACGGCGTGAACAGACCAGACGGGGACCTACCAGACCAGGAGACGAGCAGATAGTGCCCCGGCATTCTGAAGTACTGAGCTGTGGCATCTACCAGACCTCTCAACCCACAAAGAGCAAAGACATCAGAGAAGGTTAGTGGGAAAAGCTGCGTGACTGAGTTTGCGGTTTGGCCACTGCCCCTGGGGCAGCGGAGGTGGGACAGCTTTAGAACTAGGGCTGCAGTTGCTTCTGGACCCAGGCCCACCTGGTGGGAGGAATTAAGTGGCTGATCAGAGCAGGAGTGAAGAGCCTGCTGAAGATTTAAGCCCAGTCCAGGTAGGGGGTTCTTGGGGAAGGAGGAGTGCTGGTGAGGCAGCGCATCCACCCAAGCATGGAACCCAGAACTCTT
>CM053627.1:155812164-155829997 GCA_028646595.1 Phalanger gymnotis | reverse complement strand
GGGAAGAGAATTTGGAACTCAAGGTTTTAAAAAAATAGATGTTCAAAAGTAAAAAAACAAAAACAAAAAAAAAAAAGTCACCTTGTGGGGCAGTTACATTGGGATCACACCCATGGGGAAGATGCTTTGCCTGGGACCCCTTCCCTTTTGGGGCCTTGATCGAGCTCTGTAAAATGGGACCCCCACAGCTTTGGGAGGATCAAGTGCGGGAGTTTCCCCAAGAGATGATGAGTCTATGTCGTCTGTGTCTTTGTCTTTGTTGTGTTAACTGTGTTTGTTAGGGTATTTCCCCTGTCTTTCAATAAAAACTTTGTTCTGTTGGGAGTGTACCTTATTGCCAGGGTGGGTCCAAATCCGAACCTAACTTAGCTTAATTGAACACCAGTTCCTTCCCTCTGAAATTACCTTTCATTTAGAGTGTGTGTATCTTTTATGTACCTCTTTATTTACATATTGTTTCCTCATTAGAATGTAAGCTTATCAAGGGCAGGGACCATGGTTTGCTTTTCTTTGTATCCCCAGTGTCTAACACATTAGTAGCTAACTGACTTTTGATTGACTGAAAAATGAAGGGGGATAGTCACATGATAAGAGGAAGACTTAATTGATGGAAAGTCCGTGTGCTTCATTACTGTGTGATGTCAACAGTATGTGAGGAAGGTCCTCACCACATTTGGTGGAACTTTAGGACAAACTTTTGGGAAGATGTTGGAAATAGTTGCCCAGATTAGGAGATATAGTATTGTCTTCCTTTACTTCATTGTGGTCATTGTGTATATTGACCTCTCGGTTTTGCTTATTTAGCCTGCGTCAATGCATAGAAGTCTTCCTATATTTCTTGGAATCTCTGGTAGTTGTCTTTTTTTATTGAGCAACAAATATTCCATCCCATTCCAAATATTCCACCATTTGTTTAGCTATTCCCCAATCAACATGCATCTTCTTTGTTTCCAGGTTTATTTTAACCACAAAGAATGCTGCTGTGAATGACGTTTTTGTCATTGAACTCTTTATTCAGGAGGGAGTGGGATTGTTGGATCAAAGGGAACAAACTCTTTTAGTGACTTTTCTCCCGTAGTTCCAAATTGCTTTCAAGAGCAATCAGGCCTATCTCTTGACTTTTACTTAGGGAACTTTAACTCTGATCCTATGTGGTACCTATAGATTCTCATTGAATGGTCAGCCCAAGGAAGCTGGTATTGCTATATTACCTTCATCTGACCATCCAACTCAAAAACTGTGGTGAGTTTTCTTCTAGCCTGGCACTAATTTAAAAAAAATACATTTGCATGTTTACAGTTAACCCGAGTACATGCTATTTTCTCACATGTTTGAGGTACCATTGCCGTATTTATAGAATTGTAGAATATTTGAACCAAGAAGGGACATTAAAACATATATCTTACCATGTCATCCTCCCACTTGGAAATCTTCAGTGACTATTGTCTCTTTGACAAAATACACAATCTTCAGTAGGGTATTTTGTGGGGTCATCACAATCTGAGTCCCATCTACCTTTCCAGTCATTTCATATTACTCCCTTTCATACTCTCTTTTCCAATGACAATTCATCTCCCACCTCCTTTTCTTTGCACAAATTGCCTCTCATGTTTAGAATTAACTCCTTCCAGACCTTTGCCTCTTAGAATCCTTAGCTTCCTTTAAAATTCAGCTCACTTGCTACCTCTAACATGAGATCAAATTAATGCCCCCCAGTCATCAGCACTTTCTGCCTGTTGAAATTTCATTGAATTAATTGGTTTATGCTTATTTGTATACAAGTAAATAGTTGGTATTTACTTGTGTGAGTGTTATATCTTCTGCTAGAATTTAAACTCCTTGAGAAAAGGCACTATTTCCCCGTGGTCTCCATACTCCCCAGCATAATACTTTGAATATAGTAGACATATACATGACTACTATTTTTAAAAATTGAATATATTTCTTTCAATTTGTTGATGAGAAGGGTGAGACTTGTCTTAGGCTCTTAAGTTTTCTGAAGGGTTATCTCTCTCCATCTAACCTCTTCTATATATGACCTCTCTCTACATTGGAGGGTGAGGAGCAAAAGGGAGGACCTCCTTTCCTTTTGGAGGTCCCCTCATCACGACGGGGCTGCTCAGGCGAGAATCATGCAACCATATATTCCTTTTGGCTTCTTAAACATGGTAAAAAGCTTTCTCTATTTTGAAACTCAGAGGAAAGCTGTGAAAGTATCTTGAATTAAAGTAGGCATGGATCATCTCAGTCCTCAGTGTAAATGCAGAAGAACCAGATCTCTTCCAAGTCAGTTTCCTCAAACAAAGGGACCCTGGAATTGCCCTTATTACTCGTCAAGGGGTGGGGGAGGATTGAGGTCATGGAAAGGTTATTTGGTTTACAATCTCATCCTGTCTTCCTCTTCCTATTGACAAGTCATCAAGGTGGTTTATAGATTGCTATTTCACTTCTGGTGGATTTGCTGATCTTTTGAGACACATATCCAATCTGGATAAGCTCTGGGGACCAGGTTTCAACTTTGAATTATATATTATCCATATTAGGGAGCAAATGAACATTTTTATTGGGGACACAGTACCCAGCAGTCTAGGAAACAGGAATTGCTGTAATTTAGATGCTATGTTGAATTAATTTGACATAAACATGAATGAGCTTTACCTTTGTATGTATTCAGTAAGGAGGTAAGGATGACTTAATCCTAATTTGTAATTCTCTTTAAACTAACACATTTCTGTATTTTCTCCAAGAGTAAATTCCATAGGCTAATATTGCCACTTGCATTTTGATAATACCCCAGTGTTTTAGCTAGGAAACATATTGTATATAGCATGCTCTCAGAGAGTATCTGATCACAGCAGGAAGTATTTATTTATTTTTTTATGAGGAGAATTGGGGGAAAGTGTTCAGCTTCTGAAGACCTGACTACAGTATCTTTGAAGAGAAAATTCATTGCTTATTATAGGAGACAATTACTCCCTAGGAGTCTATCCCCATGTCTCTTTAAGTAACTTGGCCCCCATATTCAGGCAAAGGAAAATTACTGGGGCTTCTGGGTACAGATGGTGAGAATTGCTAGTTATCAATTGCATGCCTTTCAGCAATATGGCTATATATATATATATATATATATATACACACACACACACACACACACACACACAATTAGAGCTGTTGGCTAATTTCTCTAATATCATAACTGGTACTTCTCTAGTCCTTTAGGTAGGCATTTGCATTTTTACTGCTGATTTTTGCAGGTACAAGTAGAATTATATTGCTTTTTTGTTGCTAAGTGTGGTCTGTAAATCAGTTTCCCTGTCACCATAAGACGTAGAATGATGCTATTTTGCTAAGGCATTATGTGTTATAGTCCCTGAATACTGTGTTCACGAGAAAGGACTGGTCTAAAGGTTGCATTAGCCATGCATCAAGGCAGAGTGACAGTAGCCCAGGCACATCCTCATGGTAAATACCCAGCCATGCATGTCTGTTTCCATTAGCTTATGGATCAGTGGCTCACTATAATTTTTAGAGGCTAAAAATCTCATCTGTTGCAAATTTCAGACCACCTAATTTTCTGGTGGTCATTATTGTTCTCTTGTATTTCCATAAATACATTTCCCCCCAAAGCTTAAAATGGGTTTCATTGTCTTAGTTGCATGGTGCTGTTACTAGATGAGGCTTTCTGATCTTATGACTTATGTGCCAACCGTTATCTTGTAAGGGTTATTGTCATCCTTTAAAAAAAAAAGTCAGTGTTACTATGCAATATGTGAAACAGTTAATTCCCCAAGATTCTTTTCCAGCATGCCTTAAACTCAGCCACTCAGGTTCTGTCTCTTTAATTCACGATTGAAAATCTATTTCGTCTAGGAATTTCAATATTATATTACAGTATAACAAACTATCCAATATCGCTAATGACCTATTTAAGAATGAAATGATTTTTTTCCCCTTCGGTTTTAAGCAATTTCTAATTTTGAGGGGGGAACATATACCATAGACATCAATAGAGTTAATAGGCCCCTGAAGGGACACATCACTAGCCTGGTCATAAAAATCATGCACAGCTTGTTCTTTCAGCCACATAGCAGGAAAAAAAGGGTCAAATACATGTAATTCCCCTAGAGTTTCATTTATAGTGTGAAGAACCTTGAAATATTAAATCTACTACCCCAAAGGTTTTTTTTTACAAATTTTTTTTGTCCCAGACCTGTGGTTTCACTGGGTGTAGGCGAATTCCCTCTACACTGATGCAAATTGGCTACTCCTTTGTAACTTAGAGTCTTCAAGATTTGCCCCTAGCCACCCAACTAGTACATGTGAGAGACAGAACATGAATCCAGGTCTTCCTTCTCCTGGGATTGTTCCTCTAGCCCCTGCTCCAATCTTCCCCACTTTATAACACTTTGGAAAATATAACAGTGGAAAGAACAAGCAATGAAGAGCAAAGAAATTTGCAATCTAGTCCTATTCCTACCCCAAAATTAGCTGTGTGAGATATTAGACAAGTCATTTCTTTCTGGGCTATAGTTTTTTCATCTGTAAGGTGAGGATGATGAGCTAGATGATTTCTAAGGTCCAGCTCTAATATCCCATGATTAACTTAGGTTATTTGGCTTTCTAAATTCCTTAATCGTGTGACCTCAATACTCCCCTCCCCCTTTCTACATCTCCTTCATGTGTTGTCTTCCCCTGTTAGAATATAAGCTCCTTGAGGATAGTTGGGACCCTACCACTTAACTGGGACCATTTTACTTGTTTGTATTTATATCTTCAACATTTAGCAAAGTGTTTGGCACATAGTAGGTGATTAACAAATCTGTCTATGTATCTATCTCTTGTCTATCATCTATCTATTCATCCATGTATCTGCCTATCTATCTATCTATCTATCTATCTATCTATCTATCTATCTATTTATCTGTCTATCATCTATCTACCTAATATTCATCTTCCCTGAAATTTAAGATAGGCTTTCTTTTAGATGTCTATCTAGTACCATTTCATTAAAGGTTCTAGGTCTACCTCACTGTTCATCTGTAGTGCCTGTCCAGGGTAAATGTACCCTCGGACTAACTCGATTGACTGGCCACTCAACAGTCATAGCCTAAGCAACATGCATTCCTCATCCAGTTGAGTTTTCCTTGTGTGTATTATTAGGCTGGCACTATTTGAACAACAGTGAATTTTACTGAAAAAGCCATATAGTATTCTTGTGTCGGAAGCCTAATTTTTTCTTCTCCTCTTCACAGGAGTAACTCTAGTATCTTCTCTATATTGGCACTAGAGATGGAAAGACAGGTAAAGATCAGGAAATGCCCTATGTGCCTCCTAACTGGAGGAGTCTGGAATGACTACTTAGAGTACAGTTTCTTAACTAGCTACTCAATATCACCACAAATCCTGAGTTATCACCCCAAGTCCTTTTGTACATGCATAGATGTGATCTGCTTGTATCATATAGCCCCCATCTTCCTTTTTAGTGCTTTGCTCAGATTCTCTGTCTAGGACAGAAGTCCTTAACCTGGGGTCAAATAATGAAAATGATGTATGTTCCCATCCCATCGGGAGTCTAATCTCTTTTCCAACTTTTCATGATCTGAAAGGCAAATACACTCACTGTATAGATTAGATGGCATTTATCGAATGGAAGTGAAAAAAATTATGTAACATTCAAGTGGGTGGGCCAGGTACTTATGGAAAGGTTTGAAACCTCGATTTCCCTGTGATTGTAGCTGCTCCAGTAAAATTGTATTTCCAACTTTACTTTCAGTAGAGGGAACACCTAGGAGCAATTTGTAGAGCGGCATTCTTTGCCTTTCTATACTGATTTCAATATCACACAAATCAGGGAAAGGGAATCATTTCACCATTTGATCTTCTGCACTGACACCAGAATGAATAGCATTTGATTCCTGGCTGATCATTAGGCAGAATTTCTTTGGACCATTCAATAGACTGATTACCATAGTGTCTTTTCTGAAGTCTCTGAGATGACCCAGAGTTGCTCTGGGGCCAGGATTCCTTGATACAGTGAACCCACTGACAATCTGGAGATTTTGTCCAGCAAACTTAGTACTATCTATGCTACGTCTCAGGTGTTCCCAGTGTATTTCTCTTCTCTGGTGTTTTCTGATGTATTTTCCATAAAGCAAATGGCTTTTTATTTTTGCTTGCTTGTTTAAGTTACTGATGTAATGTAACACTGAAGAACTTTAGTCTATTCCATTTGCATTAATCCATTGAAGGTACTCATGCCACACATAATCTATCCCTTTTGTGCCTTCAGAATGTTTTCAGCATGTGCAAGGGAATGAAAAGAAAGGGAAAACCCAATCAAGCAAGTATCATATCTTGGAGTTGATGTAATCGGCACAATGTTATCCACAAAAAGTGTTTCTGGAGACCTCCACTATCTATATGGAATCTCTATTCCATTTGGAACATTGTAAAAAGTTATTTTCATTTTTTTCAGTGATACCTTTCATATGAGCATAGAGCATTCCTCTAAAGATTATTTTTAGACATGAGAAAATAGGCATATAAATTGCTAGTTACTATCTTATCAATTTCATTTCCCCCCATGTATAATACCACCGATGCGTCTTCCTCCCCCAATTTTTTTTGATATTTTGTCTTCCTTGAGTTATCTTGAAAAATCAATTTATTTTCTTTAAAATTTTGTCTTCTCTGGGAAGATTTCTTCTTTTAACTAATATTCATGAGACAAAGTAGTTCTGGACACGTTGCTCCTCTATTATCTCTGAGGGCTCCCTATGTCCTGTCTCTAGGACAAAATACCAACTCCTTAGAATGTTATTTCAAGTCCCATAACATCTAGGTCTTAACTACATTTACAAACTTATTTCATATTATTCTCCTTCAGGCGCTCTGTTTTAGACAAATACCCTACTAGCTGTTCTCCAAACATCATGCTGTCACCTCTACGTCTATGTACAAGCTGTCCCCTATACCTGCAAAACGATTCTTACTCACATTTACTTTTTATAATCACTAGGGTCTTTCAAGATTCAGCTCAGTGCCTTTTTATGTGTGAAGTGTTTCCTTATCAAATCATCATTTGATAGATTTTATTTTAACCTATTGTTCTTGGTGACTAGTTGTTACGCTCAGCTACGCTCTCACTTCCAGCGACATGACAAAACTCTAGTCATCCTGTCCTAGTTATGGTTCTGGGGAACACATCAAATACCATTGCTTTTAGGTTAGTAGTTTCATATTTGAACATGGGGTGTATTTTTGCTAAAATGTGCATGGATTAGGCTTCTTTTTATCAGTTTTACAAAGAAATAGCCACATTTACCCACCCACATTTTTTATTTGGTTAGTATGGTTTTTTAGCCAGACTGCCTACCCTTTAGGCAGGAGATACATAATATCAGTAATACATTCCACATTTCTTCCTACTCCCCCAGCATAAAGGCTTACTCATGTGGTTAGAAGAAACTTGAAAACCTGTTTTGTTTTAGAGGAGAGGCTTCCTTGTCTAGGACATGATCTTGTTTGAAATTAAAATAGAAATCATTCCATCAACCAAGTCCTGTGGAAACTTGGATCTCTGGTGACATTTTTTCATGTTAAGAGGGCAACACAAGATGAATAAACTCCATTAATCTGTTTCTGTTCCTTGGGGAGGATTATTATTGTCCAAAACATCAGACCTATTGAGTGGTACAAATGATTAGTGATAATTCTGATACTAATAACTCACATCGTCATAGTGCTTTAACAATATTTTGAAGTAGGAAAGTAAACGTTGACAATCATTGGGTTATTGGATTTAGAGCTGAGGTGCCATTTATACATCATCTAATCTAGCTCTCTCTTTTTGTGATAAAGAAGCTGAGGTTCAAAGAGGTCCTATAGCTAGTGAGGCAGGGATTTGAACCCAGAACCTCCAGCAAATCCTATGCCTTTGGCTTATGTTTTAAGGTGTTTTTCTTCCTTTTAAAAAAGGCGATAAGGCATTGGGGAATAAGAAGTAATAGACTAAGAGACAGAAGACAGGTTCAGATGTTCAATGCGCCACATGCAAACTATCTAACCATAGGTAAATGAGTTTACTGTGTCATTTGTAAAGGGGTGGGGAGATTGTAATGCTTATGTTACTTGCCTCACAGTGTTGCTATGAAGGTCAATTAAGACAAGATACTCTAGGGTATTGACTATCTTATTTATCCTTATGTTGGCATTGGTGCCTAGCACAATGCACCACATATCCTAGGCATTTAAGAAATGTTTGTTGCAATGAATGCATAAAATCTTAGACCAATCTGATGTATGAGTCCCGTGAAAGCCATCCTAGGTTTGAAGCATGTTATACATCACAGTCCACTCAAAACCATTGTTCACAAGTCCCCACTCATATAATTCTGTTACCCAAAACCAGGGGACAACATTAGTTCAAAGGAAAAGACATTTAATTAAAGAGTATAATAAAATAAGTGGACAAAGAACCCCTCTACACATATAGGGGTATATTCTTAATGTAGTTTTGTGTCCTATCATTGGGAGAGATTATACATTCTAGGAACATACGTCACTGGGTAATATGCATGGAAAAGCACCTAAAAGCAGCTAGATGGTACAGTGGATAGAGCTAAGGAGTGGGAGTCAGGAAGGCTTGAATTCAAATCCTGCCTTAGACAATTAGTAGCACTGTGACCCTAAGCAAATTATTTAATCTTTCTGTGTCAGTTCTTTTATCTGTAAAATGGGGATACTAATGGCACTTACCTCACAAGGCCATTGTGAAGATTGAATCAATTAACATGTATAAAGAAAGTACTTTGCAAACTTGAAAGCGCTACATGAATGCAAGTAGTCGTTATAATTACTAGCACTGCTACATGTGATATGGGAACACATGTGACCACAGAACATAGGTGGAAGGATATACACATAGAAAAATTACCTTGCACGATCCTTTCCAATAAAGAATTAAAATCCTTATAAGAGATGATTCTCTAGAGCCTGCCATCCCCTCTAGATATCATTCTATACCTCTCCTCTCTTTTTTTAGTTATACTCCTAGAAAAATCTGTCTGTCGCTGTTATCACTTCTCTTCTTTTTCACTTCTCACCCCTTTTGCAGTTTGCCTTCTGACCTCATCACCGATCTGAAACTACTCTTTCCCAGGTTACCGGTGATCTCTTAACTTCCAAATCCAGTGGCCTCTTCTTAGACCTCATCCTTCCTGACTTTCTGCAGGATTAGACAGTTTATCACCCCCTCTCACTAGATACTATCTTCTCCCTGGATTTTCATAACATTGTTGTCTCTTGGGTCTCTGTGTGTCTTACTGCTCCTTTTCAGTCTCCTTTGATGTACCGTCATCCATGTCTTACCCCTTTTGTGAGGATTCACCCCAATAGCTCAGTACTGGGCCTTCTTTTCTTCTCTATAATATCTCTCTATCTTTTCTCGCTGACTTCATGAATCCTTAGAGATTCAACTATCATCTCTCTGCAGGAGTGGACCCTATCCATATAACCACCTAAATCCATATATCCATCCCAATCATCCTCCTGATCTCCAGTCCTGTATTACCAACTGTGCTGGTAAGACATTTCCAATACAGTATCTTATAGAAATTTCAAACTTAACATGCCAGAAAGAGAAGACATTATCATTTTCTCAGAAGCATCACCCCCCTCCCTTTTTTTCTAATCTCTTTATTTCTTTTGAGAACATCATCATGCATTTGGTCAACTAGGTTCACAACCGGTGAAGCAGAAAAAGTCTAATCTCTCTTTGATATGATAGCTCTTCATTTGTGAAATTAAATTTATTTTTTCTCTCTCACCTCCTCCATCACCACCAGAAAAAAAAAGAAAAAACAAAACGCTTGCCACAAATATGCATAGTCAAAAAAAAATCAATCCCTATGTGGCCATGTCCAAAAATATGTCTCATTTTGCATAACATTCCATTACTTTTCTGTCAAGAGGTGAATATCATGGATCACTGTCGATCTTCTAGAATCAATGTTGACCATTGCATTGATCAGAGTTCTTAAGTCTTTCAAAAGTGTTTGCATTTACAATGTTACTGTTCCAGTATAAATTCTCCTAATTCTCCTAGTTCTGCTCAATTCACTCCGAAGTGATGCAAATATAGGTGGACTTCTCTGAAATCATCTCTTCCATAATTAGGACGTACCATTATATTCATATACCATAGTTTGTTTAGACCAGGGGTGGGGAACCAGCATCCTCGAGACCACATGCGGCCTTTTAGATCCGTGAGTGCAGCATTTTGACTGAATCCAGACTTCACAGAACAAATCCCCTTAATAAAAGGATTTGTTCTGGAAAACTTGTACTCAGTCAAAGGCCCTCACTTGAGGACCTAGAAGGCCACATGTGGTTTTCAGGCTGCAAGTTGAACACCCCTTGCTTAGACATTCCTCAATTGATGGGTACACCCTTAGTTTCTAGTTCTTTGTAACCTCAAAAGAGCTACTGTATTTTTGTACCTATAGTCATTTTCAGTTTTTGTTTTCTTTGCTAATCTGATGCGTGTGAGGTGAAACTTCAGAGTTGCCAGGCATTGTGCTAAAGTACTGGGGATGCAAAAAGAGGCAAAAGCTAGTCCATGCCCTCAAGGAGCTTACAATCTAATGGAAGAGACAGCAAGGAAATAAATATGTACAAATGAGCTATATACAGGAAACATGGGAAATAAAAAAGGGAAGGCACAAGAATTAAAAGAGGCTGGAAAAGGCTTCCTGAAGAAGATTGGATTTTAAATGATACTTGAAGGAATCCAGGGAAGCCAGTAGTGGAGATGAGGAAGGAGAGAGTTTCTAGGCATTGAGGGACAGCCAGAGAAA
Source organism: Phalanger gymnotis (assembly GCA_028646595.1). Lineage (NCBI taxonomy): Eukaryota > Metazoa > Chordata > Mammalia > Diprotodontia > Phalangeridae > Phalanger > Phalanger gymnotis. The sequence continues at coordinate 155,819,141 of CM053627.1, read as the reverse complement.
ATGCCTGGAGCCTAGAGATGAAGTATCTTGTTTGTGAAACAGCAAGGAAGCCACTGGATTGAAGAATAAACATGTGGTAGGGAGTGAGGTGTAAGAGGACTGGAAAGGTGTTGGGGATGTATAGGTTATGAAGGGATCTGACCAATTGGGGAATGACTTTACATTTCATGCAAAGAAAGAGAGAATAAGAGAGAGAGACAGACAGACAGACAGACACAGAGAAAGAGACAGAGACAAGAAAGAGACAGAAACACAGAGACACAGAGGCACAGAGAAAAATAGAAGACAGAAATACAGACAAACATGGGCAGGGGGGATGAGGAAGAGAATTCTTCCCCCTGCAGAGAGCAACAGAGGAAGAGAAGACTTGTGGAGATCCTTAGAAGAACCCAAATACTGGACTCTAGAGGATTATAGATTTTGGGGACTAAGGGTATTAAAAGTTTTTTGTTTTATTTTTCTTTTTAGTTACATTTTTATCCACATACTTGAAGTAAGGGTGCTATGCAGAAGTTTATTAGGTGGAGTATTATGATCCTCATTTTGCTATTTACTACTGCACCTATGTGGTCTTATATGGGTCACTTAAACACGTTGGGACTCAGCTTCCCCCATGTAAAATGAAGGGGCTGGATGAGATGATCTCTGGTATGCCTTCCAGCTCTATATCTAAAATATTCTGACCCTTTGATCTGAAAGAAGCAAGAAAACTCTTTAAAGTGTACTTGAATCCTTGGTGCCATGGAGTTACTGATACACAAGTTAGGCTAATTTGAGGAAATAGTAACCAAAATCTACCCAAAGCTATGTCTCAATGACAACAGCATATGGAAATACAAAAGATCAGGTTTTTTCCCTGATGCTGCAGAACATTCATCTGCCATTTTATTTGACATTTGACTTCTGCCTAGTGTCTTCATAAACAGAAATTAGGCATTGGACCAAGAAGTTGGCATATAGCACTAATGTGTTCTCTTCTCCCCCTTGTTGTCTTGCTGCTTTTTTAGATTGATTTTTTTTCATTTCTTTTTAAGAGTGTGGTTAGGGTTCGATGGTTTTCTGAGAATGAAAGACTAATGAAGCTGAGATGGACTCTGACTCGTAACTATCCAGGCAATGACATGTAACAAAGGAGGCATTGGATATTCTGGACCTTGCTCCATTAAGGCAAATGATACTGCTGTGTCAAGGAAGGCCTTCTTGGCTCAGAAAACGATTGACTCAGCCTGGGTTTTCTAGTCCAGGAGGAAGCTAGCTCATGACTGGGAAGATCAGCCCCTGTGCCAGGCAGGGAGGTGGAGCAGGGAGACCCATTCTGCTTGAGGGTGTGTTGGTTGTTTTCTCTGTGAAGAGAAAAACATGGAAAATTATTCATTCTCGTATGCTGAGTCTTAAAATAGTCTGTACTGTTGATCCTGTTGCTTCAGCCCGCTAAGGTGAAAGTTCAGATGGGAGAAAGATAAGAATTCTACTTGAGAAAGAACACTGGAGCTGGTGTCAGAAGGAGGCAGAAGGGGACAGTGAAAAGAGTCAAAAGATCCAGATTCAAATCCTGCCTTTTAAGCTTACTGTCTCTGTGACTGTAGCAAAGTCACTTAACCTGCCTGAGCTTTCCTTGGTTTCTTTGTGGTACAGTGGAAAGCAATGGGTTTGGAGCCAGAGGGCCTGGGTTTGAGTCCCAAATCTGCTACTTTTAACCTACATAACTTTGTTCAAAGAATTTGAATTAACCTCACTGGGCCTGAGTCACTCAACTGTAAAATGAGGGGGTTCAACTAGTTGGCTTTTGGGGTCTTTTCCAGTAGTAGATCTGTAATCCCACTAATTATTCTCTCCTTTGTGGCTAAACTCCTTGAGAATACCATTTACAGTAGATGACTTCATTTCCTAGTTTTGTTGATTTTACCTTTGATAATCTCTCATATATGCTCCCTTCTCTCTGCTGACACTGCCACCACCTTGGTGCATGTGCTCATCACCTCATCCCTACATCACTCGGATTATTGCAATAGACCTCTGGTTAGTCTGCCTACCACAAGAGGCTCCCCACGCCATTCCATCCTCCACTCAGCTGTCAGAATGATCTTCCTAAGGTGAAGGTCTGAGACTACCTATCACCTCCAGGATCAAATAGAAAATCCTCTGTTGGATGTTCAAAGCCCTTTGCAACCTGCTCCTTCCAACCTTTCCAGTCTGCTCACACCTTCCTTCCCTCCCACATCCATATCTACTACTACCCAGTGACACCAGCCTCTTTGCTATTCTTTACATAAGATATTCTGTTGGCTGTCGCTATGCCTGGAATGCTCTCTCTCCTCATCTCTGCCTCCTGGCTTCTCTGCTTCCTTTAAATTTCAGCTCAAACCCCAATTTCTACAAGTACCCTGTCCCAGCTCCTCTCAATTCCTGTGCCTCCCCTCTGTTGACTATCTCTAATTTATCCTCTCTCTCTCTCTCTGTCTCTCTATGTCTCTGTCTCTGTCTGTCTGTCCGTCTGTCTGTCTCTCTCTCTGTGTCTGTCTCTCTGTGTCTCTCTGTCTCTTTCTCTTCGTCTCTCTGTCTGTTTCTCTATCTCTCTGTCTCTGTATCTCTGTCTCTGTCTGTCTGTTTCTTTGTCTGTCTGTCTGTCTGTCTCTTCTCTGTCTCTCTGTCTCTTTCTGTCTGTCTCTGTCTCTCTCTCTCCTCTCTCATTTGTATACAGTTGTCTGCATGCTGTCTCCCCCATTAGACTGTGAGTTCTTTGAGAATAGAGGCTGCCTTTTGCCTTTCTTTGTATCCTCACTGCTTAGCACAATGCCTGGCGCATAGTAGGTGCTTTATTGACTACTGACTCTCCTACAGTCTGGTCCAAGTCACTTCATGTCACTGATCCTCAAGGTTCTCATTCATAAATTGAGAGGATAATAAGCTTTAGAGCTGGAAGGGACCTCAGAAGCCATCTAGACCAGCCTCTTCATTTTATAGATGATGCAACAGGCCCAGGAAGATTAAGGAAAGTTTGACCAGATAATATCTATCTAATGTTTCTTCCTTCTTTAAATCTTGCCATCCTTTCTGAGAATCCACTTTGTAATTTAACAAAACAAAATAAAAGTAATTTCATTTTGTATTTTTAAATAATTAAAATGGGACTTGCCCATTTTTTTCCCTATCTGGGACATGGTAGGAAATGTATTTTGGTTTTTATATTTTAGTGCTTATATGTTCTATAAATGGAATTGGTAGCAGGCCTATAAAAACATAATCAGCTATGATAACAACAATAAATTTTTAAAAGAAGTCAAAACATAATAAAATGCACCTCCACATTCTAATAATGAAGTTATCTGCATAACCAACCCCTGCACCCTTTTAAAACAAAACTAATACGTTTGAGATTTTATAACTTTTTGTTAAATGAACTGAACTGTGATGCTTTGTGAATTACATATTCCTTAAGGACTGACTCTAGCACAAAAGGAGAAGAGTATTTCTTTTTGCACTGCAGGTCTTTCTGTCTGTCATGGTTAACACATGTTCATTTCTTCTGTGCAGGAGGTATTAATGTAGCTTTTCTGTTATTCCTGTGGCACAGTATGGGGCTCTTTGTGGATCAATAGGAGGCTATGGTAGATTGTTAAAAGCCCTAATTGGAAGGATTAACCCCTAAAGTGTTCACCTGGCCACAGAATGATGCTGTTTGGTATACTCAGAGATGGGATGATAAGGGAGGCCATCTGGTGCGGGATCGAGCATGATGGATGTGTATGTAGGAAGACTTGAGTTGGAATTCTGCCCCTGTTTCTTACTAACAATGAGAATGTAGGTAAGTTATTTCAACTCTCTGAATCTCAGTTTCCTCATCTCTAACAAAGAGGCTTCTATGATATAACAATATTATACTACTTAACTGATAAAGGTGGCCCTAATGCCAGTACTCTGTTAGTTCAGATTCAATATTGGGACAGAATCAAGATCTCATGAGTCATTGAACAATCGACAAAAGGAGCTTTACTTAGCTTCAACATAACAAAGACATACAACAAGGATACAGTGGCACTTAGCCCTCTTGTTTTCATATGAAAACATGCCTGTTCATCAGGATAGAGTATGACAACTTGTCTTCAGACATTTACCAAATTAGAAGGGCTAATGTGAGTGAGACCTTTTGTTCCTCTAAATGACCAGAGAGCCATGTCAGCACAACCAGAAGCTACCAGGAAGCTATGTCAAGGGAGGTACATTCTGAGCTTTGCTCTACCCCAATGGCCAATCGAACCCTGACCCATGTTGGTGAGGGGGAGGGAAAGGAAGTGAACTTTTTTAGATATTGGTCCTATCCCAATATCTTTTTGGTACAGTAATAAATTTTGGAACTTAATGCTTCAATTGTTATGTGATATCATTGTTGTGGGTACTTATACCACCAACACAAAATCTGTTAATCAGTCAACAAGCATTTATTAAACACTAGCTAGGTTTGAGGCACTATGCTAAGCATTGAGGATAGGAAGACAAATCACAAACCATTAATGTCTCTTCATACATAAAGATTCTTGTCCATATATTTCCATAAATAAACCACAGAGGATCTACCCCTTGATTATTTTTAAATATTTTTTCCCAATTACATGTTGAAACAATTTTTAACATTTTTAAAGTTGTAAATTCTGAATTCTATTCCAACCTCTCCTCCCCACTCCCTGCGACAGTAAACAATCTGATGTAGTTATAGATATGCAATCATGTAAAACATTTCCATATTAGTTGTTTTGTACAAGAAGACAAAAAAAAAGAAAAAAGAAAGAGAAAAATAGTATGATTAAGTCTGTATTCAGATAATATCAGTTAGGGTTATCACTATCTGTTATCCCTCATTCTCATTTTCTGCCTAGTGGCCATCTCCTTTTTTGGTCCATAGGGTCTCCGTTGATGTCTTTTATGTGATGAGCAAGTTATCACTAGCAACAGGCTGCAGTCAACTTGACCTATAAAATGAAGAAATTGAATGAGACGCTCTCCAAGGTCCTCAGCAGTCACTCATGTGGTGTTGCTTAAGCACCTCCTAGTGTGTGTCAGGTACTATGATCAGCTTTGGAAATACAAAGTAAGACAAAAAAAAAATCCCTTTTCTCAAGGGGCTCATAGTCTAATGGAGTAGATAACATGCTAATAACTATGTACAAACAAGATATATACAAGATTTGGCAGAAGGAAAGCACTAGCATTATGGGGATCCGGCAAGGCTTCATGCAGAAAGTGAGACTTGAAGGAAGCCAGGTAATCCAGGAAGCAGAGATGAGGAAGGAGAGAGTTTAAGACTCAAAACCTTATACTTCTGTGGCTGGGGTGGGGGTCGGGGGCCCTTAGAAGTCATTTCCAAATGATGAAGCTGAGGCCAAGTGAGGTTAAATGACTTAGCCCGGGTCAAACTAATTTTCCTCATCTATAAAATGAGGAAAATATTTTTCCTGTCTTCCTCACAGGGTTATTACAAGGAAAGAGTGCTATTATGAATATGAATGGTTGACATTTACATTGCATTGAAAGGCTTTCAAAGGACCTCACCAATGTTATCTCATTTGATCCTTGAAACAATCCTGTGAGAGAGAAAGTACAGGTGTTATTATCCAGACTTTAAAAATGTGGAAATTGAAGCTCAAAGTCTTTAAGAGACCAAACAGTGAGGAAATTATAGCTGGGATTAGAACCCAGGTATTTCTGGACATCATGCCCAGCCTTCCGCTCACTATACCACATTGTCTTTCTTATTTTAAGAACTTAGGAAGAGTTGGGAATTAAATGGTTTTGCTTTCACAGCTATTTCCCCTTCTGTACTCTTTCCTCCCTCCTTCCTTCCTCCCTCCCTCCCTCCCTCCCTCCCTTCCTTCCTTCCTTCCTTCCTTCTTTCCTTCCTTCCTTCCTTCCTTCCTTCCTTCCTTCCTTCCTTCCTTCCTTCCTTCCTTCCTTCCTTCCTTCCTTCCTTCCTTCCTTCTGGCTTGGCTTTCCCAAAGGTACCTTTAACCTGCCTTGGCATTTATCTTGTGGCCACTTTGATATAATTTGTTTACTTATAAAATCATGTATTCTAAGATGGATGAAACCTTAGAGTTTATCTAGTCCAACCTCTTCATTTCACAGATAGGAAAACTATGGCCCAGAGAAGTTGTGACTAGCTTAAGGTCACAAAGATAGTAAATGATCATGACCATTTGAACTCAGAGCTGCTGGTGCAGCTCTGTTCCATGTTACCTTCTGATCTTTCTTGTTAAATAGGGTCAGGCTAGTGGCCAGTGGCACTGACCTATTGATTAAAAAGATACGAAAGGGAATAATTAGGCTTTCCTAAATAATATTCTAAATCAGATCCAACGTTTATGTTCATATAATTGACTGAAAGGTGCAAAGCACACCAGAGTCCAATGTGCTTAACACTTTTTGGCTCCTGATGTGTTCTCTTCCCCCATTAGAATGTAAGCTCCATGAGGGTAAGGACTACTATGTTTTTGCTTCTATTTATATTCTCAGTGCTTAGCACAGTGCCTGGTATATAGTAAGTGCTTAATGAATGCTTGTTGATGGGCTGAATTTGATGTGGCAGAGCAAAGCACTACCTTACAGGTTCTCTTCCTGCAACAAGATGTCTCTCATATATATGTTAAGATTCCTTGAAAGATATAATAACAGCGATAACTTCCTTTAATGATCTTTGGATGATGATCATCAAACAAGACATAAAGCGAACAGGGAGACATCTACCCGACAAAAGTGTTTGCTACTGTTATGAAGGATGTCCATCACAGGCTCCAAATGGTAGAGGGGTTCCCTACAGGCAGTGAAGCCCCCTAGTTCATGGCTTTATGTAATTATGATTACTCTACATACCCCACACTGAATTAGGGGTGATAAAGGCATATCACAGTTAAGTGGGATCTCCCTGTCACAAAAGGACAAAAGAGGGGAAAGATGATTATGTTTCTGCCAGCCTATCCAGATAC
>CM053627.1:155709504-155811664 GCA_028646595.1 Phalanger gymnotis | reverse complement strand
ACAGGCTCCAAATGGTAGAGGGGTTCCCTACAGGCAGTGAAGCCCCCTAGTTCATGGCTTTATGTAATTATGATTACTCTACATACCCCACACTGAATTAGGGGTGATAAAGGCATATCACAGTTAAGTGGGATCTCCCTGTCACAAAAGGACAAAAGAGGGGAAAGATGATTATGTTTCTGCCAGCCTATCCAGATACAGTAAATTAACCTGGGGTATTTTTAGAAATTTAGGGCCACAGTTATGGTGTAGACAGAATATTAAACTTTAGCTGGTTCATTTCTGTGCAGAGATTTTCATTTAAAATACATTAAGAAGGAAGTCCTGGGACAAAGGCAAATAACCACCCCACCCCTCCCCTTACTTCATAGAAAGGGTTGAGTCGCAGTCATCAGTACAGCCTATGGTTTAGAGAAAACTCATTATGGTCCCTATTACAGTAGGAAAGCTGATTAGATTGTCTAGATTGCCTAAGAGGCTCCAGTGGAAAGAGCTCCCTGAATATGCGGAGGCATGGAGTTCCAGAGTGTGAAATGAAGGGTGGCCTCCCAGAGTGACGCTGGAAGCCTACATTGACTTTTGGGGGAATCTGTGGATTTGTTCAGAGCGTTTCTGCTAGGCCCAGGTCTGGGAATCCTTGAGCTTGTGACATGACTATATTCATAGGATTTTAGATTTAGAGCTAGAATGGACCTTTCAGGTCACCAAGTCCAATCCCTTCATTTTACAAATGAGGAAAGTGAGGCAGGTGGCAGTAAAGTGACTTGTTCAGGGTCATGCTACTATTAAGTGTCTGTGGTAGGATTTGAACTCAGCTTTTTCTGACTCTATGTCCAGAGCTCTATCCACTAGCCCCCTTGTAGCTTTCCCACCTCCCTCCAGCCTCCTTCATCATCCCCAAAACTCTCTCTGACCATCACTTCAGTCCCTACTTAAAACCACCAAACCTGGGGCAAAATTCACATTTGTAATGTTTTACTTCCTGGTACAGCTCTTATCCAATTTGTGTAGAAGGGACTTCTAGTAACTGATTCATTGCTATCTCTATTATTATGCAAAGGAAGCAAGCCCATTCATAGAGAGTACAGCAGAATGGGGTCCTAGCTAGTGCTGGACTTGGGGTTAGGAAGACCTGACTTCTGATCCTACCTCTGATGATTACTGTGTGATCACTGGTGAGTCATTTAAACTCCCTGAGTCTCGGTTTCCTCATCTGTAAAATGAAGGGGTTAGCCCATATTGCTTCCAAGGACCCTCAGTCTATGAACGTTTAAACTCTAAAGGACAAATATTAACAGACCAACTTTGGTGGACAAATATAGATAAAATCTCAGCACTGACATTTTCCTAGAGATTGCCTGCAAAATTCCTGCATTTATATAGCTCTTTAAGGTTTGTAAGGTACTGTGATCCTTTGTAATGGGGACTATGCCTCTATTACCTAGAGCTAGAGTGTCTCCTTCCCAATTATTTCCTATATTTGAAGTTTCTTTGATTTCTTCCCCTTCTTCCTAGTGACAGACCTTCTAATGACTAGAACAGCTATAGGATTTCTGGGAGGGCCTCCTGAACTCTGCCCTGATTCTGACTTTCCAGCTGGTTTTTATATATATCAAGAGGTAGAGTAGTTGGGAAAGAGAGGCCAGCCCAGCATGAATTTTGTCATAAGGAAAAAAATGCCTTGGTTTTCTTTACCTGCTGGCTGGGTGACCTACTTGCTATTATTAAAATCAAAGCTTATTATTAATAAATAAGAGGATGATAATAACACATTACACCGTTACATCACCTGAAGAGCCTCACTAAAATAAAATCTTCTATTTCCCTGACACCGGGTAGCAGAAAGTAAGCTTATTATTTTTTTTTCTTTGAGGTTGGCAAGCTTTGAATTTCTTTTGATTCTGTATGAGACAACAGAATGAAAGAGTGCTGCACTTTGGGCTTCCCCTTAAAATAGAGAAGGTAAGTCAGAATGATTTCTATACCGATGCCTTAGTAAGATTGATAGTGACCCCCTAATGTCTTTGGTTGAGTGGTGTGGCCTGCCAATGAAGGCAAGACTTTGTGCAGGAGGATTTCCAGTTTATTAAAAATGGAGTATGTTTGGCCACCTTAGGACACCAGAGGTTTTATTGGTAAGATAATACAAAGGTTTAAATAAAAATCTATATATACATGTGGACTGATATGGTACCTCTTTAGGATAATTCCTTTTCTTCACTCTATGGCCCAGCCAAACCAGCCTTTTTGCTGTTCTTTATACATAGAACTCTATCTCCCACCTTCACATGTATGCACAGGCTGCTCCCCATGGCTGGAATAACCTCTGCCTCTTAGAATTCCTAGTTTTCTTCAAAGTTCAACCCAAGTGCCACCTCTGACATGAGGCCTTTCCTCATCTTTTCAGTTGCTAGTGACTCCCCTACATGTAACTGTTATGTTCTCCAGTTGAGGGAAGGGCCCATTCATTCTTTTCTTCCTATCTCCCATGCCTAGAATAGCACCTGGGGCACAGCAAGCACTTAATAAATGTATTTTGTTGACTGATTATATGGTACAATACCATTTAAGGTTCAGTAATCTCTTGAAACAGGACTTTTAAAATTACAAGGCAGGAAAATATTAATAGCAATACTTTTTTTTTGCGGGACCAAACAATTAGAAACAAAACTGGTATGTATTGATGGGGGATGGCTGAACGAACCATGGTGCATAATAGATTTAATGAGATACTGGGTTTGGTTGCCAATATTCCATAGGTTGTGTATGGGAGGATCACAGCTAGATTTAAAGTTGGAAAGGACCTCAGAGGTTGTCTCATTCAACTGCTTCATTATACGACAGAAGAAACAGGCCTAGGGAAACTAAGTAACTTACTGAAAATTACCCAGGTAGAAAGTGAGAGCTGGGATTTGACTCCTCCTCTGACTCTTCTTCTGACTCCAAACTCAGCGAGCTTTTCTCTGTACCATGATGGACCCAGAAAAGAGTTGTACAAGACAGGCAGATTTGAATGGGCTTTGATTTGCGTTGTCTGATGGAACACCCATGTGGATGGGATCACAGTTTCACCTGAGTATTTGATGAATTGATAGAATGTTACTATGCGGTAAGAAATGATGAATACAAAAGATTCAGGAAAACATGGGAAGGCTTGCATAAATTGATGCAAAATGAAGTAAGCAGACCCAGGAAAACCATATACACAGTGATTATAATAATGTAAATTAAAAACAGTAAAAGGAGCCAAACTCTAATTGTAATGACCAACATTAATTCTTAATAATAGATAATGAAACATACTTCCTTCCTCTTGGCAGAGGTGGAAGACTCTGTTGATAGAATGATGCATATACTGACAAATATGGCCATTTTATTGCTAGATTGTGCTGAACTGTTTTTTCTTGTTATAAGGGAGGATTCAGTGCTGGCATGGGGGTATATAGCTGGAAACGGCTGTGATGTGAAATCAAAAGATACAAACAAAAAACAAAAGATACAAACAAAGATTAAATCAAAAAAACAAACAAACAAACAAACAAACAAACCTAAAACCCTTTTTATAAACAGAGGAAGGTTAGAGAGAGGAACAATGAAACTGGGGCTACAAAACTGAAATTTCAGCTCACTTTCATATGTTAGGCTAATTCTTTCCCCAAAATTATTTTATAAGTAATCGAATGTCAATGCTTGGAGGTTTGTTTATGTTGAATTCACACTGAAGCAATTTCATGGTGTTGATTTTAGTCCTGTATATATCAGCAAAATGGGAAAACAAAAAAATTGAATAACAAAACCTGGTTTTGTTTTTTATTGAATAAAGTTTTATATGCAGAAACTGTAGGAAAATAAGTCTTCTGCTTGCCAGAACCCCTGGGGATGTATATCTTATGAGGGAACAATGAACATTTCCCTGCCCTCCCATGCCACTGCAGAGAAATCTGAAGAATACATTTTTAGAAATCTCTCAGAGATGCTTTTGGTAATGTTGGTGAGAGCTCTTCTTCATTAACCTTAAAAGGTCCTGGATTTCAGTCTAGTGTCCAGATCAGAGAGTACTACACAGCTAACCATTATGCACCTTCCCCAAAGTCTTTTTCTTAGGAGGAAGAATGGAGCTAAGTGAGACTGCCAGTGGCATGTCTATCAGCTTCTGTTTCTGAGCGTTAATAGAGTAAGAGAGCAAGGAAGGAAATCTCATTTCTCTCAGTTAGCAGATCTGGATTACGATTGTGATATTTGTTCCAGCATTCTGTCTGAGAGCTGCAGCATGAAAGCTGGGATGTCAGATTCAGATCTAAAAGAGATAGCTTCGTGTTCTCTGTAGTATCATAGAACAAACAATGCACCTGGAATCAAGGGGCTTGGGTTCACCGTGTGATGTGAGGCAGATCATTTCACTGGGATCTGAGTCGCCTCCCCTGTGATATAAAGGAAGCAGCGTGATACTGACACAGTATCATAAGAGCATTCACTCTGGAGTTAGAAGACTTGGGTTCGAATTCCACCTCCAGTGCTTAAAACCTGTATGACTTAACATGTCATTTAAACACCTTGGGCCTCAGTTTCTTCATCTTACAGATGAGGAGGTTGGATTAGGTTGGCCCTTGAGGTCCCTTTTAGCTGGAGCAGCATGGTACTGCTGCTGGAGGCTGAGGATCACAGACACTTAGTGGCTGTGTGACCCTGGGCAAGTCACTTAACATTTGCCTGCCTCAGTTTCCTCAACTGTAAAATGAGAAAAATAATAGTATCTACTGCTGAGAGTTGTTGTGAAGATCAAATGAGGTGATATTTATGAAGCACTTACCACAGTGCCTGGTGCATACTAGGCACTTAATAAATTCCTTTGCCCCTCAGCTTCTCCTAGCTCCAATTTCTTCATATGTTTAAAAAAAGAATGGGTGGTGATAGTGCCTACAGCATTTACCCCCACAAGATTGTTGGGGAATCCAAATGGGACAGTTTATATGAAGCACTTTGCAAACCTTAAACCTCATTAGCAATGTCAGCTATTGTTACTGAATGTTCTAAGTGTGATGATTTGAAGATTATGGAATTACAGGGTTTGAATAGATGGATTAAGTAATTGCTTTGAAACAATATGGATTGAAATGCCCAGTCCTAATCTTTAATGATAATTTCTTCTGCTGATTCTGGGGCATATAAAGAAAGATAGTATAATAGAGTGGAAAGAATAGTGAATTTTAATACTGAAGAACTGAATTCGAACCCAAGTTCTGCCATTTCCTATATGTGATATCTATGTCTATGGGTAAGCCATGTCACCTTCTGGACATTAGATTTCTCATCTATAAAAATCTAGGTAGTTAACCTTCATACTCACAAGTCAAACAATGTAGTGAGCAGGAAACCCAGAGTTCCCTTCAGCCAAGGAGCTTCCTAATATACCATGTGCGTACCTAGTATCACAAAAGCCCTTGAAAGTGATTTCAGTGGCCACCCAACACAACCCATACCTACAACAGGAATCTCTTCTTTAGCAATAATGAAAGAATGCATATGAAATTTGGAAAAGCAGTTTTCAAAGATTTGATAAATAGTTATTTGGCTTCTAGATTTCTAGGGATAAAGTACACATTAACTCTCAAGACAGCCCATTCTGCTTTTGGACAGATCTTATCATTAGGAAGTTTTTCTTTACACTGAGCTAACTATCTCTCTGTACTTTGCCTACAGTGCTCCTAGTTTTTGCCTTCTGTGGCTAAGTAGAATCGGTCTAATAATTGCTCTTCCATGTATCAGACCTTTGGATACTGGAAGGCAGTTATGATTTTCCACCTAAGTCCCCTTTTCTCTAGTCTAAACTCATCCTAATTTCTAATTCTTTCAATCTATCTTTGTTTCAATTCATGGTTTCAAGTCCTTTCTCATCAGGGTCACCTTCCTCTGAACACACCTGAGCTTGTTAATACCCTTCCTATAATGGAGTAATAGTAGTGGTAGTAGAAGTAGAAGTAGTAGTAGTAGTAGTAGTAGTAGTAGTGGTAGTGGTAGTGGTTATAATAGTGGTAGTGGCAGTGGTAGTGGTGGTAGTGGTAGTAGTAGTAACTATTATTTATATAGTGCTTTAAGACTTGCAAATTGCTTTACAAATATTATCTCACTTGATTACCATAGCAATCCTGGGAGGTAGGTGCTGTTATTATCCCATTTTACAGTTAAGGAAAATGAAATAGGTTAAGTGACTCGTCCAGTATCACACAGCTAATAAGTGACTCCATTTTACATGTGAGGAAATTGGGGTCAAGTTTCTGTCTGAGACTGAATTTGAACTTGGATCTTCCTAACTCCAAGTTTGTTGCTCTACTCAGTATGTGCTACCCAGATGCCTTTACTGTAGATCTCAGGACCAAACATTATGCTCCAGGTGTACTCTGACTTAGGAAGAGACTGACAGTTCCTTATGCTTCTATTAATATATCCTTCCTTGAAAACAAAACAAAACAAACAAAACCAAAGTCAAGATCCCAGTCTTGTAAGTTACCAAACCTTGTAAGTTACCAAAGTGGCCAACTTTTCTAGCAGATAATAAATGGTGTAAATGTAAAGAAAACAGTTGTGGCTCTTTCAGGACTTTGTTAAATAATGATTGATAGTAATAGTGTTTTTGTCACTAGATCTGTAGTTATGTTAACATAGGGGGTTTTGCTCGAGTGACTTAAATCAATGCAGATCAGCACCTTCATGATCTTTTCAGGGCACTTGAGAGGTTAAGTGACTTGCCCAGCTAGTACGTGTCAGAAATATTATTTGAATACAGGTCTTCCTGACTCTGGATGCTGGCTCTATCTACTATTTATCATTTCAACTTTAAAAAATTAATATTTATTTATTTTTAACATTCTTTTTAAAAAAATTGAGTTCCAAATTCCCTCCCTCCAGCCCATCCCCTACCTACTGAGAAGGCAAGCAATATGATATCACTTATACATGTGAAATCATGAAAAACCCATTTCTATATTAACCATGTCACAAAAAGGAAAGAAAAATAAAGGGAAAAACAATACTTTAATTTGCATTCCTCTCTGGAAGTGGTCAGCAGTTTTCATCGTGAGTCCTTTGGAATTTTCTTGGATCAATGTATTGAACAGAGTAGCTAAGAGTGTACTGCTTTTTGGTAATAGTAATACAAAACATGAATACAGTAAATAGATAAGCATTTACTGTGTGCCAGGCCTGGAGGAGGAAATGGCAAACTACACCAGTATCTTTGCCAAGAAAACTTCAAAAGGGGTCATGAAGAGTCTGACATGAATGAAACTACTGAACAAGAAAAAAGTACCAAGCACCGTGCTAAGCCTCACGGATAAAACAAACAAGCAGTCAGGACATTCCTTGTCTTCACAGAGCTTACGTTCTAATTGGGAGGGTATGGGTTGACATAGAATATAACGGGACTATAAGAGGGTAGGGAAGAGGGGCCCCTTCAGAGAAGGGTATAGTTTGGGGCTGGCAGCTGGGAAGTGAGGCAGAGGCCTGGATTGAAGGAAGGCAAGATGAAAAGTTACCTGTCAGAGCCCAGGATGCAGCTTGGGGCAGAGTCCTCGACTCTGGTGCTAGAGGGATATGGCATGATTGCCAGAGCAGAGGTGACCTGGTTTGGAGCTGGTGACTGGCAACATAATGCTAATTCTTATACCATTTATCCTAACAACTACTTATTGGTACTAACCTTGATCACGCTGACACGAACAGCAAAGATATCTGGGTGAGTGGGGAGCCATTTTTTAGTCAAAATACCTGATTAGACACAATTCATTTTTTGATTGGATCAAAGTATCTGTAAAAGGGACAACAAGAAGAATGCAAACATTAAACATTTATTTCATTTTGTTTACCAAGCAAATGCTTTATTTTGAGGTAGTAAGAGACTTTTCTGGAATGACGTTTTTTTAAATTTATTTTTTATTTTTAGTTTACAACACTTAGTTCCACAAATTTTTGAGTTCCAAATTTTCTCCCCCGTCTTTTCCCCCCTCCACCCCCCAGGACAGCATGTAATCTGATATAGGCTCTACATACACTTTCACATTAAACTTATTTTCACAATATTCAGGTTGTAAAGAAGAATTATAACCAATGGAATAAACCATGAGAAAGAAGAAACAAAACCAAAAAAGAAAAAAAAAAAGAGATAGCAAATAGTTTGCCTCAATCTGCATTCAGACTCTATAATTCTTTCTCTGAATGTGGATAGCTTTTTCCATCATGAGCCTTTTGGGGCTGTCTTAGCCCCTTGTATTGCTGAGAAGAGCCAAGCCTATCAAAGTTAGTCATCACAGATACTGTGTGTCTGTAATCATGTATAATGTTCTCCTGGTTCTGCTCCCCTCACTCAGCATCAGATCATGTAAATCTTTCCAGGTTATTATGAAGTCCGTCTGCTCCTCACTTCTTATAGTACAATAGTATGGAATGATGTTTTTAAAATACAGCTTTTATGTTCTGTTTGAGGCCCTGAGCACTGTTAAGGACTGTTTCTCTCTACATAGCCTGAAGATTTAGAAATAAGAAGCTACCAGTAGATGGTTATCCCTTCATTCTACAGATGGAACATGGAGATTCAGTGATAAATGTTGCCCAGTAAGAATGCAGGGAATGAAAGGATTTTGTATTTGTGAGCTCCTTGAGACCGGAATTTTTTTGTTTTCTGCCTTTCTTTGTATCTCTGGTGCTTAACACAGTGTCTACCCCATAGTAGGTACTCAATAAATGCTAGTTGATTGATTTTATTTACATGCATATCTGTAGAAATGTATATTGATTTATTCCAAAATAATGAGAAATCCTTGAGATCAAAGACTTTAATCTTTAATCTCCTTATCTAGCACAGTGGTTGGCACATAGTAGATTCCTAATAAATGTATATTGATTGATGAATATGCACATATCATAAATGTCCTACATATGTATGTTTGTGTATACGTATAGCTAAATCTTTATCTATATCTAAATCTATACCTATCTTTATATAGCTCTAGAGCTAAAGATATAGGTAGCTATTTCTACTTTGAAAAATGTGTCTTCTTACCAGCAAAAGGAATTCCTATCATGATTTGTCTATATCCTAAAACACGTGTTTTAGACCAAAAGCAAAATAAATTAAGTCTGTGAAAACTGCCTTTGCAAATTTCAGATTTATTGTCCCATTACTATTGAAGCTGAAGTTGTTGGAATCATTGGGTAGTTTTCTAATTTACCTTTGCTTAAAGACAGCTACCCTAAGATGTTATGTCCATATCCCAATAGCTTCATTTGAATGCTTTTTTTTAAAAAAAAAAAAAGGGTGAATTAATACCACCTTTTGGTTTGTAATTACAAGGATCAATGGCTGCCCTAGAACTCCTCTCTACAAAGGGAGGCCCATTCCTAGGGGAATAGAGCCTGGTGAGGCTTTGAGGAGAGGCCTTCTATGAGCTGGGGTTTCCCCAGAAGGTTTAGTCTCTTTAATGAGTATAATATTAAAATGAGGCCTGTTCAAGGGGGTCTTTCTTTTTTTTTTTTTTGAACAGCAGTGACATGCACAAATGTGAATGCTGTGACTTCCATGGCCCCAGCTAATTGTTTGTGCTCACACGTGGCCCGTCCATGTTTGCTTCACACACCTGCTTCACTTCCACTCCCAGTGTGGTTCGTGCAGTTAACGTTCAGGGAAGGTTGCTGGAGTGTAACCACTTAAGGAGCAGCTGGTCTTGCCTGGTTGTTTAGACTGAATACACACGTTTTTAATAATTTCTCACCTCTCGGTCTGGATTAGAAAAGCAAAGACGCTACATTAAGGAATATTAATAGTTCTTTCACATTCCAAAGTGCTGTCATTCTATCCCTGGCTGTAATATTGACCCATCTCCCTGCTTTGTCTCTGATTCCTGGAGTCTGCTCAATGATGCCTGTCATTTGCACAGGGCTCAGAAAGCCCCTTTCAACCATTCATTAATTTATTCATTCATAAGATGTCTGCCCACAACCCTCATTTAATAGATAAATAAGGAAACAGCCATGACGAGGTTAAGTGATTTGGCCAGTACCATATGGAGGGTTTGACCTAGTCCTTTTTGATATTCATAAATAGACAGAAGGTTGGAACTAGAAAGAATGTTAGAGATTGCCTAATCCAAAGACCCCATTTTACAGATAGCTACACTGGAATTTGGAAGGGGGTGGCGCTGATGGGCCATGCTAATAGTATAAGACAAAGACAGTAGAGATGAGTAGCTATTAGCTACTATTTCTTCCCTGATGGGAATGCCTGTGAGCCAAAGAGAATGAGAAATGATTTGAAGATCAATCAATTATGGCATCAGGATTAATTTATATATGGTGATTAGAGCAGTCCTGAGATAGAAGTGCAGATACGAGAATTTAGACATAAAAGCTGGCTTTGACTTCGTAATGAGTGTTCGAGAAAGTCCTTTTATGCCCTTTTCCTCTTAGTTCTTAGGTCTTCAGGGAACCTCCAAGCCCTTCTTGACCTTCTCAAGAACATCTTCATTTGGCAGCTTGGAACAAGGAAAATGCTATTATTTCCAGGCAAGCATTTGGAGGAAGTGAAGGAAGAAGGCTTTGGTGCTATAGAAAATGTCTGAAAAAGCTCAATAGAGTGCCAAGCATTCCAAATACCCTTTCCTCCCTCCTTGTTTCTGTCCTGAATATGTGTGGAGGGGCATGGGTCAAGGTTTTCTACTCTACAGGCACTTTGAAAGTTAGACTATTGACAAGCACTTCCACATGTGCCACTAGCATAGCTACTGCCCAAGTAGACCCCATGGGGTAGGCATGGGGTTAGAAAGATAGAGGGCCAGGGACTGACAAGATGGCAGACAATAAGGCCAACTTTGGTTTCCACTGGGAAATGTCATTGTCGAGGAAGTCCTATTCATAGCTTAGTGCATCATGGAAGTAGCTTTCTTGACAAGGACTCAGGGGACAGACAACTGAAGGAAGGGAATGGTGAAGAGCAGGATAGGGCCAGCAATGGCACAGAGAACTTTGGTCCAAATGAATAGGTCTGTAGGGCCCAGGGCCATTATGGCAAGGGGCAGTGGGTAGGATGACAGAGAGGACCCTGGTCAGGGAAGGAATCTGGAATTCTGTTCTGTCAGAGAGTGGGGCCAGTTAGGAAGAGGGACACAGTAGAGAAAAGAAGGATGGCATCCTTTGGAAGGGGCAGGGATGGAGGTTATGTGATTGTGCTGGAAAAGGAAGTTTCATAAATATTTGTTTGGGGGTCCAGAATTCCTTCCAAGCTAAGTTAATATTTGCTATCTCCACTAAACTGTAAGTAGAGCTTCTGTTGGTTCTGGGCAGATTTCAGGGTGTGTTAGGAAGGGATAGTTATGGACTGTCAATGCCACTGTTGACTCAAAAGCTTCTCATACCCCTTCTCCCACTCTGTCTTCCTTGTTCATTCATTTATTCATTCATCCATTCATTCATTTGTTCAACACTAACAGCAAACATTTGTTAAATATCTACTCTGCACAAAGCACCATGCTGGGAGCAATGTAGATCTAGAGATGAAGACAGCATCTCTGCCAGCCAAGAGTTTATACTCTAGTAGAAGAAAGACAAATATGCAAATTACAAAACTACAATGTAGTATAGCTGGGGTGTGGGTACACTCTTCAGCTAGAGTAGTTTTGCAAGGGGCAAGGCAATTATCTCTTAGTATAGAGTCAGATTTGGTTGACAGACTTGTAGAGCAATAGCCATACAAGACACATGTCTGGGATTGTGTGTCTTTGAGGCTTTGAAGGTGAAGGCCAGAGACTTGGGAGGACACTAGTGCCCAGCACCGTGCCTGACACACATATCCGCATAATTGGCATTAGACTTATGACATTCTGGAAGAGGCCAGGGTGGGTGTCAGCCTCCAGAGCATTTTATCAATGCCCCATTTCAGTGTTGGGTCAGCAAGGACAGACTAAAGAATGCCAAAATTACAAATCCTGGGGACTGGTACTCCTGAGACCCTAGGAATTGGAGTTATTGTATGGTCCTGTTTGCCTGTTCTTCTGGGATCAGGAGAATCACAGGAGTTTCTAATGTACTTTCTAAACCAGTTGAAAGTTGACTGCATGAAAATTGGGAGAAAATCTTTACAACCAGTGTTTCTGATAAAGGCCTCATATCTAAAATATACAGGGAACTGAACCAAATTGATAGGAATACAAGTCACTTCTCAATTGAGAAAT
The DNA here is from genome assembly GCA_028646595.1 of Phalanger gymnotis. Lineage (NCBI taxonomy): Eukaryota > Metazoa > Chordata > Mammalia > Diprotodontia > Phalangeridae > Phalanger > Phalanger gymnotis. The sequence goes on along the minus strand of CM053627.1, from coordinate 155,799,446 downwards.
AGTCAAAGGATATGAACAGGCAGTGTTCAGAGGAAGAAATTAAAGATATCTATAGTCATATGAAAAAATGCTCTAAATCACTATTGATTAGAGAATGCAAATCAAAATAACTCTTAGGTACCACATCTCTCCTATCAGATTGGCTAACATGACAAAACAGGAAAATGATAAATGCTGGAGAGGATGTGGGAAAATTGGAACACTAATGCATTGTTGGTGGAGTTGTGAACTGATCCAGCCATTCTGGGGAGCTATTGGGAACTATGACCAAAGGGCTATAAAAATGTGCATACCTTTTGACCCAGCAACACCACTTCTAGGGCTATATCCCAAAGAGATCACGTAAGTGGGAAAGGGACCCATATGTACAAAAATATTTATATCAGCTCTTTTTGTGGTAGCAAAGAACTGGAAATCAAGGGGATGCCCAACAATGGCTAAACAAGTTGTGGTATATGAATGTAATGGAATACTATTGTGCTATAAGAAATGGGGAAGATATGGACTTCATAATAACCTGGAAAGAACTACATGATTTGATGCTGAGTGAGCAGAGCAGAACCAGGAGAACATTGTACACAACCACAGACATATTGATTCTGTGATGACTAACTTTGATAGACTTGGCTCTTCTCAGCAATACAAGGCTCAAAGACAACTCCAAAGGACTCATGATGGGAAGAGCTGGCTACATCCACAGAAAGAACTATGGAGTCTGAATGCAGATTGAGGCAAACTATTTGCTCTCTCTTTTTTTTTCTCTTCTTTTTTGCTTTTGTTTCTTCTTTCTCATGATTCATTCCATTGGTCATAATTCTTCTTTCCAACTTGACTATTGTGTGAATAAGTTTAATACGAAGATGTACATAGAACATATATCGGATTCCATGCTGTCTTGGGGGGGCGGGGAGAGGAGTGAGGGGAAGAAAATTCAGAACTCAAAAATATGTGGAACTGAGTGTTGTAAACTAAAAATAAAACATTTTTTTAAAAAGTTGACTTCATGTATGCTCCTCTCTTTCACGAGAAGACTAAAACAAAACCCTAAATTTCAGGAGCCGACTTCTTTCTCCAAATCTTGTGAGTACTATTTCTCTAGGAGTAGCTAGATGGTTCAGTGGATAGAGTGCTGGTCCTGGAGTCAGGAAGATCTGAGTTCAAATCCAGCCTCAGACACTTACTAGCTGTGTGACCTTGGGTGAGTCACTTAACCTATGTTTGCTTCTGTTTCCTCAACCGTCAAATGGGGATCATAATAGCACCTACCTCCTAGGGTTATTGGAAGGATCAAATGATATAACATTTGTAAAGTGCTTAGCACAATGCCTGGCACATAGCAAGTGATTAATGGATGTTTGCTTCCTTCCTTCCCTACTCTGCACATCAAAACCTACTTTTAGGCAGTTATAGTTTTCTGGACCTAATGTCCTCCTGGGGTTATAACACAAAATAAGCTTGGCTTGATCTAAATACTTATCTAACACAACCTCAACCAGGAAGTAAATAGCCCAAGGCCACAGCAACTGGCTGTGCTACCCCCTATTTTTCTCTCACTCTCTCAGTTTGTCCCAGGGTTAATTTCTCTGGAGTTGCCTGTATTCTCAGTAGGGGAGCTAGGCTTTCTAGTGCCCCAATTGTTCTCATACCTTACATTCCTGAAGAGTAATTCTATTTTGGTGTCTGATTAAAGCAGTTCTTCCTACCAAGTGGTGGTGGAGGGGAGAAAGTACAAAGGGTACTGAAATTACATGCATGAATCAGGGAGGGAATAGGCAGTTTTATTCCCACCTGGAAAGGGAATGAATGCTAAACGATAGAGAATGATTGCTGTCATGGGAGAGACTGATATTCAAGCCCTGTTGGGACATTTGCAACAGGGATTCTCATAAGCTATTTTACACTCTCTCTCTCTCTCTCTCTCTCTCTCTCTCTCTCTCTCTCTCTCTCTCTCTCTCTCTCTCCCTCTCCCTCTCTCTCTGCCCCTCTCTCTCCCTCTCTCTCTCTCTCTTTCTAGGGGTTTCTTTCTCTGTGGGTGACTCTTCCCTCTTGGCAATTTCCACCTTCCTGCCCCCTATCACTTTGTATCTATTTTGTACGTGTGGATGTCTATCTATATTTATATCTGTGGATGTATGTATGTGTGTCTATGTAGGTAGGTATATATCTATCACACAAAATAGGTACACAAAGATAGATGAACACATTTAAATATATATGTATCACACAAAACACACACATATATACTAGTTATACACAAACGTACATGCATGTCATACACAAAAGATACATATATTCCGTATATGCACATATATACACAAAATAGATACACACATGTATGCATATATATCCACAGACACAAAATACACATAAATATATATATATGTACAAAGAAACACGCAAATATGTGTGTATACACACAAACACATACCACAAGAGGCTTGTTGCACAAACCTGCCACGAAGTTTGTCTCTCAGATGCCTGTGCTGGATGGGGCTGCAAATTTTGCCCCTTCCCATCTCCCTTTTTTTTTTTCAATACTTTCTTGAAGCGCTCATGGGCTGAGTTGCATGGAGTATATCTATATAAATATGTATGTGTGTGTATGTATTTATGTATATTATATATAGCATGTATATGTGTGTATGGCACATTATACATACACATATACACAATACACACAAGTCATCTGATACATGAGATGGGGATTATGTTCCATGTGAACCTGAGTACTTACAAATGGAGATGATAAGCACCCTTGGTGGATAAAAGGCTATCATTTTGAGGAGAGATTAGGCCTGTTCTCAGAGGGCAGAGCCAAGAACAACAGGGAAAGGCTGCAAAGACACACGTTTAGGCATGATGTCAGGAAATACTTACCAAGAATTAGTGCTCTCCCCATACAGAAAGGGCCGCTTCCGTAGGTGCTGGCTTCCCTTTCCTTGGGGGTCTTCAGGCAGAGGATGGGTGAGTTGTGTGGGGATTTCCTGCTATGTATAAGTTGGACTAGGGGACCTTGGAGTCCCTTCAGTTCTCAAGTTTCTGTGATTTTTGTGAGTTGTTCATCTGAGAAACAAGAATTAAGTAGTTCCTAAGCGCAAAACACTTTCCCATGAGTTGGCGGATGGGAGGCAGTAGAGGTCAGAGGATAAATAAGACATCTTTCTGCCCTGAAGGAGCTTACACTCTGGTATGGAGCTTAAGACAGAGAGACAGGAGGAAGACTGGAAGGTGGAAGATGGACTAGATGAGCTGACTTCTTGGGAAATGAAAAGAACAGAGACTTCAAGAGAACACAATGACTTAAGAACTCACTGAAATAAGTATATGGGCCATGTTCACACTGCTGTTTATGTCCCAAGAAAGCTTGATCATTGAGGCAGAGATGGAGTAAGGCATGAAGAAGTATTTGGGGGGCAGCTAGATGGTGCAGTGAGTAGAGCACCGGCCCTGGAGTCAGGAAGACCTGAGTTCAAATGTGGCCTCAGATGTTTGACACACTTACTAGCTGTGTGACCTTGGGCAAGTCACTTAACCCTGATTGCCCTGCCCCCCCCCCAAACAAACAATCAAATAAAAAAAAGAAGTACTTGGGCACTGGTTAGTGTTGGGGGAGAGGAGCCAGAGCAGGTGTAGGGAGAGGTAAGAACAGCTGGAAAAGATTTTTACTTACACAACCTTCTGCAAAACAGAAGTTGAAGTCTTTTTTGTTGTTGTTGTTTGCATTAAGGCTTTGGAAGGATTGAAGGCAGCTGAGCAAGCTAGTATCCTATTAAGAGGCAAAGCCTGCTATTAATAAAAAACCCTGATCAGGACTCCTAAAAGAACAGGTGGTGAGCAGGTGGCAAAGAGGCAGTTAGGCATGAGAGTTAGTCACAAGAACAACAGAGGACTGAGGCCCTTGCTTCCAGTAAGCTTGGCAGGCAGGGGGAATTTTGCAGTGATCCGACAGAAAGAGTACTCTGTTTGTATCCCTGCCAGCACCAATTAACAGCTGTCTATGTGCAAAATGAGGGTTGAATTCTCCACTAGCAAAAAAGGTTAAAGGGCTGGATGAATGGTATTTTTTCCCCCAACTTTGCTGGTTATCAAGGACATTGAAAAGTTCTTTGGTAGGATAGAAGTGCTGCTTCAAAGGGAAAAAAATAAGAGGCCTAAAGGTATACTAACATGAGATTGGAGGATAAACAAATATGACACAGAGAAGTTTCACAGAACCTTGGGAGATATTTTTATTGTTGCTCTAGACCTAACTCCTGGTTAGAGATTCCTACCAATACCAAATGCAGATTAATATTAATAATAGTTATCAATAATAACAACAGCCAGCATTTACATTGTACTAAAAATGCTTTGTTTCTGTTAATTTGCATGAGGAAACTGAAGCACAGAGAGGTTAAGTGACTTGCCCAAGGTCACCAAATTAGGGAGTATCTGTGGTAGGATTTGACCTCAGTTATTCCCAATTCCAGGCCCAGCATTCTATCTACTGTGCCTTCTAGCTTTACCTGTTCTTCAACTTCTAACCTTAGAGAATGGCCTGGGAGTAGCAAGAGGTTAAATGGCTAGTTCGGGGCCACTCAGTGCCTATTAGAGATTCAGCTTCTACCCAGGTGTCTCCAACTCTGGAGCTGGCTTTCTAACCCCTACATCATACTCTCTAGCTGTTGTGCTAAAGCTGAGACCTTGGTGAGGAAGCAACTTTTTGTGCTCTAGGGAATAACGATGTGTATGCCTAAGTGCCAACCAGATAGGTCAGCCAGTACTGGACAGAGGGAGAAGAGCTGAGTGGCCATGTTGAGTAACTCCCTGCTGAAGAATGTGAAGATAACCATATGCCTATTCAACATGAATAACATGGAGGGATGGTCTATTTGAGATGTGACAGAGAGACACTTATGACTTGTCAAACCTTCTAATCCTTATCCACCCACTTTCTCTGATTCATGTGGAGACATGTGATGCCACCAAAAGGAACTAGAAAGTACTATTATGGATAATGAACTCTTGGGCAAGACACCTGTGACCTCAAGGGCATAGATGGGTATTTTCATCATTGCTTCTGATGAAACATCATCAGTTCATTCATGGTGCTTTAGAATAAGATTTTGGTTCCTGGACCAAAACTTAAAACATAGAGATGATGGACTCTTGGCCAAGAGTGGAGTGGAGCTAGCAATAGCTGGTAAAATATACATTCACCTAGAGTATTACAAATCGAGTCAAGAAAGTTTTAAACTGAAAGTGGAGGGGGAGGGAGTGCCCACAAATATCTGCCAAGCCAAATACCACAGAGAATAACAGTTACAACAAAGGAATAACATTAGCCCAGAACTCAGTAATTCAGAGGAAATAGTATCCTAGAAGAGATCCAGCAATAAAAACCATGGCCTCCCACTAGAGCTAAAAATGGACAAAGGGTAATGATGAACTAGAAAACTGATTTCAAGGAAACAACTAGAAAAATCTGTCTATATTTGTTGCCTCCACTTATCTCCCACTCACTCATTTATGCTTTGAAATCTAGCTTGTGACCTCACCACTTGATTCAAATTGTAAGCGATGATTGCTTAATTACTCAATCTGATGGTCTTTCTCAATTTTCAACTGGACCTTTCTGTAACTTTTGACACTTTTGACCATCCCTTCTTCCTAGATATTCTTTCCTCTATCTGCTTTCTTGATACTTTTCTCTCCTGGCTCTTCTCCTATGAATCTAACTGCTTCTTCATCCATTCCCCTGATTGTGGGTGTTCCCCTTGGAATAAAATGGAATGTTCCTTTTTTTCTCACTCTGTCGCTGTCCCTGTGTCTGCCTCTGTGTGCGTGCTTGTGTGTGTGCGTGTGCACACACACACACACACACACACACAGACTCTTCTGGTGATAGGAATGAATGAATAGATGAATGAATGAATGAAAAAAGCATTTATTATGTGTTTATAACATGCCATACACTAAGCTAAGTGGATACAAACACGATGTGCAAGCAAAAAAAAAAATACAGTACCTGCCCTCAAAGGGCTTACATTCTAATGGAGGAAGACTACATATATAGGAAAATTAGCTGGCTAAGAGGTGGCATGGTAGCCTGCTTCTGAATCTCACCTTATAGAGAACCCAAGGTCCCAGGGCAGGGAATCCCAGTGCTTTTGGTGGGGTACAGGAAAACCAGAGCATCTTCCGTTTCCATAGAATCAAATATTCTGGTGTACAGATGACTCAAATGTATATATTCAAGCCTCAAACTCTCTCCTTCAGTTCAGACTGGTATCATCAACTGGTTGTTGAGCACTTTTAAAGGATGTCCAAAAGGCATATCAAACTCAATATGACAAAAAGACAACTCATTATCTTTTCCCCTAAACCTATCCCTCCTCCAAACATCTCTATTTCTGTTGAAGTCACTAATATCCTTTTAGTGATCCAGGTTGAAGGCCCCAGAATCATCCTTGACTCTTTATCTTCCTAATCCAATCCGTTCCCAAGTCCATTGGATTCTACCTCCTCGACACATCTTGCATATATTCCATTCTTCCCGTTTCACAAAGTCACAACATCTAGTTCACGTCTTTATGGTTTCTTGTCTGGATTATTGATGTTTGTGCTTACAAGTTTCAATCAATCAGTTGGTCAATAAATAAACATTTATTAAGCACCTACTATGTGCTGGGTATTATGCTAAGTGTGGGGTCTCCCCCCTCCAATTCATTTCTACTCAGTTGAGAGTGTAATCTTCATTACATATAGGTCTGACTATGCCACTCCTCCATTAAGAAATGTTAGGATTTCCCTTTTGCCTCTAAAGGTAAATACAAACCACTTGTCTGGGCATTTAAAATCTTTAATGGTGTATATGGCTCTACACCTACTTTTGCAAATTTAATTCACATTACATAGTGTAAATTCCAGAGAAACTGTCTTACTTTGTGTTCCCTGAGCCGGCCATGATATTTTCTACCTCTGTGCCTTTGCCCAGGTTGTACATACACATGACTGAAATATACTCATAGAATCAGAGAATTGAAAGGAATATCACAGCCTATCTTGTTCAACTCACAAACCAAAGGAATCTCTACTATAACATGCCCAACAATAGTCTTCCAAGTCTACTAGAGGTAGGAAACTCATCATTACTTGAAGCAATCTGTTCCACATTTGTACAGCTCTAATTGCTAGGAAGCTTTTCCTGATAATCAAGCTGTAAATATATATATATATATGTCCTAACATGGTGAATTGCACATAAAATATGTTTAATAAATGCTTGGTGACCGAATGAATATATTAACTTTCAAAGCTATCATTGGCACTCAGAAGGATGACTAAGATATGATTATGAAAGGTGGTTGTTGTTCTTTGTCCTTCACTTTCAGAGAGGATCAGTGACATCATTGGCAGTGCTTTGACTTGGACGTGAGTTGGATTTGTAAGGCAGAGTTGCATAAAGTCATCAGCCTCACACTTCTAGAGTTATTGAAGTCCAATGGCAGGACAAAAGTCATGACAACTGGCGATGACCTGGAATGTGGTAGGTGGCCTTGGTGTCTTTGATATCTGACCAAGCTCTAAGCTCCATAGCACCTGCTTCAGCTGCCTTCATGGCCATTGGAATGAATTGTTTTCATTCACTCATTTCACCAGAGGAAGTCTTCACATGCTTGATGTAGACATCCCCTAACTTACTGATGGGTTTGAGGCCTATTGGTTACCCTCAACCTAGTTTAGCCCATCTATTGAGACATTTTGAAGGGGTGTGGCCTCTGCACATGCTATAACTTCTTGGAACCATTGGTGAGAGCTGGGGGACAGGTGGCCACCAAAGATGGATAAGTAGCCTTGAAAAGGGCTTGACAAGCTCTCATTCCAGAGGCTCTAGTCCTCTCTGAACACCTCAAATGCCCCCCTGAAAGGTTATATTTTATTCAAAAGGAATAGAATAGAGAAAAAGGATATGGAGTGGTACTGCATATTAAGAAAAATATGTTCATGTGAGGAAAATGAGGAGCTTGAAAGGGGCAGGATATTGGAAGGTATCAGGGCAAAGTTCAATGAAGGCAGAAACAGAAGTGCATTTTCATGGAAGCAAACTACCAGCGACAGTGTGGTATTGTGAGCAGAGAGCTAACCTAGGGTCAGGAAAAAAAAAAAAAACCTGGGTTCAGGTCCTACCTCTGACACATTCTGGCTGTGTGACTCTGGGCAAGTAGTTTAATTACTCAGTGTCCTGGGCAGCTGTCTAAAAGCATAACTTTTGCTTAGTGGTTGCTTATATGCATTGGTAGAAAAGATTTCCTCGTGGGAGAAGTTCCTTTTTTTATATAAGGAAAATGCGAACTTTAATATGTTGTTTAAAAAAGAACATGCTAAATTTCATAGGATAATAATCCAACTGTGTATGTTCCCTTCTGAATATCCTTTAGCTCTCTCGTGTGAATATTAAAATATTTTATTGACACTCTTTTCTTTATTTTCTTTTCTGCTTCCTTATCACTTACCTACCTACCTACTTGCCTCAACCCCCATGACTCTTTCCATTTTCCCAGTGAGTTGTTTTGCCTTGTAACAAGTATGGTCAAGAAAAACAAATTCACATGTCGGCCATGTTGGAAAACGAATGTCACAATCTTGACCTCAAGTTTCATCTCCTTTCTGGCTGGAGGTGAGAAGCACATTCATTTTCAGTCTTTTATAGGCATGATTGATCATCCCATTGATCAGAGTTCTGGTAACTTTAAAAAAATAATTTTTTTTTCCAATTACATGTAAAGACAATTTTTAACATTCATCTAAAAAAAAAATCGAGTATCAAATTTTCTACGACAGAACTTTCTACACCAATAAAATCAGAGGTCCAAACCAAAAACCAAACCAAAACAACAACAAAAAATCCACTGCAACAAAACAACAGCAAAAATCCATCTACCAGATCAGAATGAAGAAATCAGTGAGGAGTTAGGAAACAAATCCCAAATTTGGCTTTGAGACTTGAGGGAGGACTGAAATTATCTGAACATCTGTTTGAGTTCATTTTTTTTGCCAAGGGCACCTGATAAATTCTAGACTTTCCTTTATGATTATTTATATCTGCAAAAGATGGTGGTAAGTGAAGAGTAAACCACTATTCTTGTTCTGATTCAGACTAATAAAGAGGAAATGCTCATTGCTGTAGAAATGCTCATTGGGAGGAAATGACCATTTCATCTTAGAATACGTGATAAAGAAGTGAAAAGCTGGGTACAATCTGACACATAATCTAGATTTTGGGAAAGCACAGTTCAAGTAGAGAAAGGTTGAGCATGGTCTGAAATTTTGCAAGGAAAGCTGGACCAAGAGAAATAGGATGATCTCAAAAATCAAACTATGAAAGTCAAAAAACAAATGATTCTTATGAAGAAGGAAGAAGGGATATTTGAAAAGATTGATAATAGCTAGCAATAACTAACATTTATGTAACATTTTAAAAGATGCGATGTTCTTTACAAATATTATCTTATCTCATCTTCATAACAACTCTGGGAAGTAGGTGCTATTATCCTCCTTTTACAGATTAATAAGGTGAAGCAGACAAAGGTTAAGTGACTTGCCCAAAATCACATAAGTAGTAGTGTCTGAGGCCACATTCAAACTCAGGTCTTCCTGACTTTAGGTCTATCAGTCTAACCATTGTGGTTCCTAGTCACCTTGAAGTGTATTTGTTTATGATAATGCTATTTCCTTACCGTGCCTCTTTTATTTTATTTTTTTATTTTAATTTTTAATTTTTTTTGGTTCTTTTGGCAGGGCAATTGGGGTTAAATGACTTGCCCAAGTTCACACAGCTAGTACATATGTCAAGTGTCTCAGGCCGGATTTGAACTCAGTTCCTCCTGACTCCAGGGCTCTACTCACTGTGCCACCTAGCTGCCTTTTTATTTTATTTTTAAAATAAGTTTTTGTCAAACTTGTGATATAGAGCATATTGGACTTGAAGCCTGTAAGATCTAATTCAGATTCTTCTTCTGATACAAATTGCAATTTCTTTCCTGAACTTCTCATTGTTTTTTTTTTTTTTGGTGTTGTTATTGTTATCAGTTGGGTGTTGGTTTTGTTTCTGTTTCTGGTTTTTTTTGGGGGGGTTGGACCTATGCCATTTATCCTCAATGAGCCTCAGTTTCTTTGTATGTAAAATGAGCATGTATGCAACAGCACAATAAAGAATTCAGAGTCTGAGCCTGAAATCAGAAAAGGATGTCACCCAAATAAGAGAAGTCAGGAGTGTTTTAATTATATTTTACATTTATTTAGTCTGAATAAATGGGTACATCCCCTGAACAGAGTACAGGAGAGTACAAAGGACTCAGATGGATGCCGGTCCTTTTATTGACCCCCACATCGAATCTCCCGCCAGGCTCTTCATTGGCCAGATGCAAGCCCCTGACTGCCTACACCATGCCCTCCTCAAATGGCTCGTTTAAGCATGCATACTAGCCTCTAACCTTCACCGGACCAGAAGCCTGGTCTCTGTTAGATGAGAGCTCTGATTAGAACTAGTTGTAATCAGTCACCTGACTTACATTCTGCTAAAGCTGGTGGGGAGAGGGAGGAAGATGGATACTTTCGACTCTGTGCAAACAAAACTGCTTCCCGTCTCCCCCACCCCCCCCTTCTTAAGAGGGAGTTTTACTAGATGGCCTCTATGAATTCCACCGGCCTGCTCCTGATCTACGATCCTGTGATACCTTTGTTTTTTTCTTCCAGATATACCCACCATCTAATCACCGCCCCATCTTACAACCAAGAACAAACATTAGGCAAAATTAGCTGACACAGAAATCATGTCTGGCAGTACCTTCAACATTCCATAGCTGCAGTCCTCCACATCACTATTTAAAGGAAAAGATGTGCCCAACTTAAATTTTAAAAAGAAATATCTATATAATATGGAAGCAATGGCAAATAATGCAGACTAAAAAGAGTGGATGCTGTGAGCATAATATAAGGACCACCACAGCTCAGAATAAGCTAATGTTGGTAATGAATTTTAAGAGCAACAAAGTAGCTCCTTTTTCTGTGTGGATGAAAAGAGAATAATCAAAGAAGGAATAAGACTGCTATTTAGGGTGTATATAGTAATGAAAATGGGAGGAGAGAGTGAGGCTGATGACTTTGCATAGCCCGGCCCCTCACTTAAATATAATTCACTTGCAAGTCAAGTGTCTGATGTCATTGGTCCTCTTTCAGAATGAAGGACAAGTAACAAGAGTAAAGAGAATGGATGGTTGAGAGAATGCAGAATGACTCAATTCTTTTTTCATTTATGTTTTATTTACCAAGCAAATCCCCTTAAAAAAAAGACTAGAATAATAGTGGCTAACTGGGAGCTGTAATCAAAGTGAATGAGATGATAAAATAGTACTGGGCTGAGCTCAACAAATTAAAATATTAGGTCCCAAATCAACTGCATTATAAGATACAGAAAGAGCTAGCAAAACTGATTACTAAGTTGCTCTCAGTTATCTTTTAAAAATCTTAGCGAATCTTAGAGGAAGCTATAATAACCCTGGATTTCCACAAAACATTGACCAAGTCTCTCATACTTGGGGACAAGATGTAGAAATGATGGGGTTTAGACTGTGGAGCCCCCTTGAACTCTCCTTGAATCTTCCCACTTGATGAGGCATTTGCCTGAGGCCATAAGCCTTTCATTATCTCTAGGCCCAAATGTCTAGGCTACTCTTAACCCAGCCTAGCCCTCCATTGTTGGGCTATTTCCCATCCTTGATCCAATCAAAGTGTCTGTACCCAAATCAGTTACCCTTAAACTAGCCTAGCCCTACATTGTCTGTTATCTCCAGGTAGCCTTCAGCTACTTCCCACCCTTAATCCCATTCTCATGGTTCCTAGAGTCTGACTTCACTCCAGTCCCATCAAGATCCTCCTTAGACTCCTCCTCAAGACTCTCCCTAAACCCCTCTTCCCATCACCCCAGGACCACCCTAGATCCCTCCCCCAATCTTTCTGTATGTAAGTCTCATTTTGCCCCCATGAAGGAGCCCAGATTCAATCAGCTCAGAAATGGTGAGATTTCTTAAGACTACCCATTATGGCTAATCTGTAATAAACTGTTTTTCTCTTTGGCTGAGAAGACTTAAGTCGAATTCATTCAAGCAGGTTGGTATTTTGGGGTCTCAATCACCCCTAAAACATTTGGTTCCCTGACCTTATCAGAAATGTGAGTTAACCAATGGAAGGGGTGACTTGGAACTGTCTGAATAGTTCTACCCCAAATGTAGTAATTAATGTGCTTTTTTGTCAATGTGTAGGAAAAATTCTCTAGGGGGAATGCCCCAGGGATCAGAGCTTGACCTCACGTTGTTTAACATTTTATCAATCATTGATTTGATTGAAGGCATAGGCATGCACAGCACATGTCATTAGGGAATACTCCCAGATTTTATTTTTTATTTCTGTTAAGTGGTAGACATTTCTTGACCATTTAATCATAAAGAACATTTTTTTTTAGTTCAAGTAAACAAATAAAATTAGTATTGTTTTAGAAATTGATCATTTTCTCTAAAATGCAGAACGACATTTTTGTTGAGGTTTAGGGGTGCTGGAACCCCAAAATAGCAACACATGGGTTCTGCCCGAATGAATTCAACCAAAGAAAAACAAGGTTTATTAAAACATTGATAGGTGGATGTGATTCTAAAAGTCTGCCATCTTGGCCACTCTTAAGGAATCTAAGCATTTGTATCATTAGTGCCAGGGAAACAAGGTGGATCTTATATACAGAAAGACTGTGGGAGGGATCTAAGAGTGGCCAGGTAGTCTGGGGTGCCTGGAGGAGGGGTCTAGGGAAGATCTTGATGGGAATGGCCAGTAGGCTGTGGTGATTGGAGGTCAAACACCTGGACCAAGAGAATGGGATCAAGGGTGGGAAGTAGCCAGAGGTGATCCAATGAAAGGCTGGCCTAGGTCAGGGGTAATAGAGAATTGGGAGATTGGGTGTAGACTGAAAGGCCAGAGACTTGAACAAGGAAGAAAATCGAGAATTCAAGGGGGCTTTCCAGAGCCTGTACCTTGTCATTCTTGTCTTTATCTTCTTGGTCAAATAACACATCTTTCCAAATGGACCATGCCATCCTGGCACTATGCTTTGCCATGAAGGGTGGGCAGCAGACTGCTGAAGGACCGCTGAACAGAAGCTCATTTTTTTTTAAATGAAATAATTTTACCTTTTTTTTACCCTTCTTTCCTCATTAGTAATCACTTTCACATGGCTGCAGAAAGCATAGTCAAAGGAGGAAAAAACAAAAAAAAAACTAGTAGATTTTTCCCTGAGCTGATGAAGTTGGCAGAAGTCCCCAAGCAGAAATGGGGTCTCATGGATAAAAGAAGATAGAGGTCAGATGGTCCATCTTGGACTCTCCCATGGAGTAGTGCCATTGGAACCAGTGAGACAGACCTGTGGAGAGAGTCTGGGAGAAAGGTAGATGATAACCTAGACTATGGGGCTGCCATGTCATTAGACTCATTACTCCACCAGAGCTGGATATAAACAGCAAAGGGGCAGTTAGTGGGAAGAAAAGTAGGAAGAATAAGAAGACGAGCAGCTAGGGGTTTCCAGAGTCTGGGAAATACAATCCCTGCCCTTAGCACGTTCTGGCTATTGGCCAGCCCTGGCATATCTAGAGGACTGCTGGCATGTGAGGCCATACACTCCTTATATGAAGGCATAGATGATATGCTTCTCAAATTTGCAGATGATACAAAGCTGATACAAAGATATCATACAAAGATGATGATACAAAGAGAAGGGAAGTGTGGTCACATACAGTAGATATAAAAAAAAAGATCTTAGGAGTTTTTAATACCCTGCAAGCTCAGTGATAGTCAACATGACAATGAGCCCCAGAATACCCTAATGTGACATTAGGCTTCATTAAGGGAGATGCAGTATCTAGGACTGAGTAGGTAATAATCTTGTTGAAGTTTAGGGGTGTAGGGGTGCCAAGGACCTCAAAATACTGACTCTAGGTCCCTCTGAATGAATTCAACAGAAGCCTTCTTTTAAAGATTGGCCGTATTGGGTAGACTCTTAAGAAGCCTGATCATTTGTGAAGCTTGTATTGACAAGGGGGCCAGATTGAATCTAAACTAGATTGAATCTGAGCACCTTCACGGAAGCAAGACAAGATTTATATACAGAAAGATTGTGGGAGAGATCTAGGGTGGTCAAGTAGTTGGGGTGATGGGAGGAGGGGTTTAGGGAGGATCTTGATGGGACTGGGGTGACTGGGGAGGTGGGGAACTGGGCTGAAGTCAGATTCTAGGAATGGGATTAAGGGTAGGAAATAGCTGAAGACTACCTGGAAATGACAGACAATGGAGGGTTAGGTAACGGATTTTGATATAGATATTTTTATAGGATCAAGGTTGGGAAGTGGCCAGAGGCAATCCAGACATAACCAGACAATGGAGGTAGCAGACAACAGATTTGGGCATGAAAAGCCAGATCAAGTGAGAAGATTCGAGTGAGAAGAATCAAGGGGGTTCCCAAAGCCTGTGCCCCATCAGTCTCATAGCTAAAATGCTGCGTTTGATTTTAAAGGTGAATTTTACAAAGGAAATAAACATTTATTAAATGCCTACTATGTGTCAGACACTGTGCTAAGTGCTTTGCAAATAATATCACATTTGATCCTAACAGTAATCCTGGGAAGTAGATGCTATTACGATCCCTATTTTACAGTTGAGAAAACCGAGGCAGGCAGAAGCTAAGTGACTTGCCCAGGGTCAGTAAGTATCTGAAGCTGGATTTGAATTCAGGTCTTTTTGACTCCAGGACCAGCACTCTATCTGCTGTACCACCTAGCTGCTGCTAAAAACATTGGCAAACCAGAGTATCTAGAGGTTGTGCAAGGTCACTGATGGGGGTACAGTCTCAGGGAACCCCCTTAAACTCTCCTTGAATCTTCCCACTAGATCTGATCTTCGCCTGAGGCCATAAGCCTTTTATTATCTAGGCCCAAATCTCTGCCTAGCCTAGCCCTCTATTGTCCAGCTGCTTCTCACCCTTGATCCCATCAAAATCCCATTCTCTTGTTTCCTGGAGTCTTGACCTCTAGTCACCCCAGTCTCATCAAGATCCTCCTTAGACTCCTCCTGAAGACCCTACCTAAACCCCTCCTCTAGTCACCCCAGACTACTTGGCCACTCCTCAATCCCTCCCACAACCTTTCTGTATATAAGTCTCATCTTGCCTCCATGAAGGCGCTCAGATTCAATCTATCTCAGTAGATAGACCCAATGGCCAGTTACAATTGCACAATTCAGCTCCTCTCCTCTCCTCTCTTCTCTTCCCTTCTCTCCACGTAGGGTAGCTATGAAATAGTTTCAGAATCACAAAAATCAGTGATCCTATGAGAACATCAGGGTACAAAAAAGTCCTCAGAGGCAATCTACTCCACCCATACCCAACAAAAATCTCCTCTCCAGCATGGATGACAAGTGGTCATTCAAATATTAGTTGAACACTGGCTTACTACCTCTTGGGTCAGCCCAATGCCCTACCTGTAGGTGGTCTGCCCAAAAGAAGATAAATTTTGATGGGTGAAACCTAGTTAGACATCTTCGGGTTTACTGTCTGGATTTCTTTCTTAAAGACGATGCCTTAAGTTCAATTCACTCTGGCTTTCATTGATTGGCCAATAATAGGTCCCTGTCCAAATACCACTTAGTGGTTGTTTGTTTTTAGCCCAAAAGGCTCAGAGTGAATATAAACAATTGTTTCTCTTTTGGCTAGAAACCCTGAGGGTCTTCCCCTCCCAGGTTATCTATCTATCTATCTATCTATCTATCTATCTATCTATCTATCTATCTATCTATCTATCTATCTATTTTTATTAAAGGGGCTATTCCTGGGCTCACTTCTTAAACAGTCTAATAGCTGAATGAGAGTTGTCTCAAAGTGAGAACTCAGAAAGACCTTAGCTTAAAAAGGCCAAGGTCTCCCACTGCACTGGGGCCATTTCCAGTTGTTCTGATCTATATCCAGCCACTGGACCTAAATGGTTCCAGAGGAGAAAGTGAGCCTGGTGACTTTGTGTAGTCTCTCTCTCACTTAAATCCAATTCACTTGCAAATAATAGCATCACCTTCCTGATGTCTTGGTCCTCTTTGAGAAGGAAGGACAAACAATAACAACAGAGTATCTAGAAGAGAGTACTATGAATGGTGAAGGGTCTTGAGATAATGGCATATGAAGATTAATTGAAGGAACTGGAAAATGCTTATGCTGGTGTCAGAAACAAAAGAAGGAATTTTGTTTCCACAGTAAAAGGTCAGAAGCTTGTACACATGGTTAATGAGCTATTTGATATTATCCAACACACCTCCAGGGTGGAGCGAGCTAATTTAAATGCACATGTGATCCATGACAAGGGAGGGGGAACACATCAAGAGAAGAACATGGAAGAGAAGGTTCAGGAAGTTGCATTCGGCTGATGGGGAACAAGGGGGGAAATTCGAATCGGTAACAGGGCATAAATAGCCTTGCATTTGTCTGAGCAAGTGAGCTCCTTTAGGGATACCCATTCACAAGAAGTGTAAAATAAAATAAGAGCTTTCCTGGCTTCAACAATGAGTATTGTTCTTTCTCGAGTGAGCACATTTCTCATACTGGAGGAAAGAAGACTTAGGAAGAACATGATGTCTGTCTTTAAGGTCTGTCATGCCGAACATAGAATAAGGATCAAATTTGTTCTTTTTAGACTGAGAAAGTAGAACTAGGAGCAATGGGAGGAAACCATAGAAAGGTAGACTTTAACTCAGGTAGAAAGAACCTTCTGAAAAATCAGAGCCTTCTAAAAATGGCACGTGCTGACCCAGGCAGTAGCAAGTCAGTGTAGAGAAGATTTTTGTTGGGTATGGGTGGAGTAGATGGCCTCTGGGGACTTTCTTGTACCCAGATGTTCTCATAGGATCACTGATTTTTGTGATTATGAAACTGCTTCTTAAGTAAAAAATGCTTGGTTTTACCCTTTTTACCATATGGCTGAGCAGATCTTCCTTCTGCCCACTCCCCACATTTGCAGACTCAATAAGCTGAAAATCCCCCACAAGCCCCAGGGTTTGCTGCTTCAGGTCTTGGCTCTGTTGGAAGAAGGCCCCAGCTGTTCTGATTTTCCCAGGGAACCTAGCTGTAACCCTCAGGACAAGCAGAGAGAGAGGCCAGCTTTGGGGATAGCAGATCCCTCCCTCCTGTGTTTCCTTCTCCAGACCATGTTCACCCGAGTGGCCTGACTGAATATGGGACTGGTGACCCTGAAGGTGTCTGGACATTTGGGCCCTGGGATCCAAAATGGGAGAGAATTCAGTATCTTTGAACCCTTGTTTTATAGGACTACAACTCTGTACTTGCCCCTAAAGTCCACCAAACTGGAGAATTAGGTAACCTAGAAAACAGATAAGGTTGATGGAATGCTCAAGAACCAGTTTCTTTCTAAGGCCTTACCTCTCCCCTCTCCCCCCTTCCTCTCTCCATTCCCTTCTTCTCTCTCTCTTTTCCCTCTCCCTTCTCCCTTCTTTTCTCTCTCCACAATTTTTTAAGGATTTACTATATGCAAGATGCTGAGTTAGGTCCTGAATTAGGAGCCCAAGAAAGAGAGACCATGGTCCCTTCCCTCAAGGAGCTTAAAATCCAGTAGAGTAGCATATGCTAAGTGACATGAAAAGCACAAGGCCAAAAATGAGCATTTTTAGATTTACAAAATGTTTTTCTCACAACAGCTCTTTGAGATGGATAGCGTGATTCTCATTTTACTAATAAAGATGCTGAAGTTGAGAGAGGAGAAGCGAAATGATTACAGGCCACCGGGTGGTGCAGTGGTTGGAGTACTGGGCCTAAAGTCAGGAAGACCTGAGTTCAAATTTGACCTCAGATAATTCCTAGCTGTGTGACCCTGAGCATGTCACTTAATCTTTGACTGCCTCAGTTTCCTCAACTGTAAAATTGGGATCATAATAGCATTTACCTTTCAAAGTCTATTGTGAGGATCAAATAAGATAATATGGCACATAGTGAGTACTTAATAAATGCTTGTTCCCTTTCCTTCCCCAACTAAGCTTCAAAACTGGGACTCAAGCTTGAATGGTCTCTATGATGCTACTTCATGGAGGAGGTAAGATTGAAACAGGACCTTAAAGGCTGGGGATAGGACCTCCACAAGTAGAGATGGGGGGAGGAGAGGAAGGGAAGCTTGTTCAAGGTAGAAGGAAATGGGACCAGAGTATAGAAAAGCATGGAGGGTCAGAAAAGTTTTAGCTCTACTTAAGCACAAATAATTTAGTAGCTTTCGGTTAGGGGTTTCTGGAGTAAATCATGTTGTGTTCTACTCTGGCATGTAGGAATTGTGAGTTTCCTTTCTTTGTTATTTTCTAGTTGGTTAAAATCATCTCATGGTGTAATAGAAAGAACATTGGACCAAGAAACCTGGGTTTTAGTCTCCATCTATTCCACTAACCAATTATGTGACCTTGGGTAAGTTCCCTTATCTGATATAATTTCAGTTCCTTCTTCTGTAGAAGGAGGAAGTTGGACCAGATGATCTCTAAACTCTAAAAAAAAAATTCGTTGAGTCTCTGAAACTGAGATATAGAGAATATGTGACTTACCTGAAGGTCTTGAGCAATTTTTAATCACATATTATGTGCCAAGCATGTACTAAGTACTTTAAAAATACTATCTCACTTGATTCTTACAATTGATGTAGTTGCTACCATGATCCCTATTTTATAGCTGAGGAAACTGAGACAGAAAGAAGTTTCATAACTTTCTAGTATCACATAGCTAGTGTGTGTCTGAGTCTAGATTTGAACTCAGGTCTTGCTGTCTCCAGGCCCAGGGCCCTATCAGCTGCTCTACCTACCCGCCTCCATACTCTCAGAAGCCAGTAGTAAAGCTTGGACTAGATTAGGGCTGTCTGGATTGAGGAGACTGCTGAGGGTCTGAGGGAGGAGAAATGGAGATGGAAGGAGATGGTCACTTAGGGCATTTGCTCAATCCCAGTATTGGCAGAAGAGTTAAATGGAAGAGAAAACATTGCAACTCATTTGTGACCAGGATAGCGGGGAAGTGATTTGAGTGGGTGTGTCAATGAGCCAACGAGTGGGTGAGTCAATTAACCAAAAAGCAGAGAACGTGGATCTGCCAACACGATGGGAAGTATTTGTCATCCAGTTGTATGGTCACAGATTGAGGGGCTTATCAGCAGCTGCCATTATGTGAATCTGTGGCTTGCAAATTAACCACAGGATGGCTGACATGAATTTAGAAGCCGGGCTGCTCAGAGACTTCCTTCTCTGGTTAAGTTTTCACCTCTGGCTCCTTCCCCTTTCTGCTACCAGCCCACTTCCTGCCTCCATCTGGAGTTCTAGCAGATATGGAAGGGGCCATCCATTCCATCTGACTAATACTGCTGAACTCTGAGATTGCATGAAGTGGGATGTTGATTCTATACAACCTCTATCTCTTTGCTTATCCTTTTCCCTAGCTGACCTTTGACATTGTCACTAGTTCTGAGATTCAGTGATTGTAGGAGTCTAGACTGGCTGCATCCCAAAGATTATCGACCCTGGGCAAGTCACTTAACTCATCATCTATAAAATGAGGAGGATGAACTAGATCACTTCCAAAATCCTTCAAGCTCTAAATCTATTTTCCTATGACTATGACTCACATAATTTTATTTTCCCATAAAAACCAGGGAGCTAGATCAAATGAAGTGTATTTTGGTTTAGGTTCCAAGGATATATTTTAATGATTTTCTTTTAGATTTAAAAAAGTTTTTGTTTTGGTTCAAAAGATTTAAATATATATATATGTTCAACTTTGGATTCACTTGTTTTTTTTTCCTGAAATGAGTTGGGTTTTTTTTTTGTGGGGGAGGGGTCAATTCAGTAGAAAGACCTGTATTTGGGTTTTGTACTATTTTTAGTTCACCAAATTAGTGCTATTAGTTGAAATTTTGTGCCGATAGTGCCATTTGAAGGATCCTTGGAATGAACACTGGAATAGATGTTGGAAGTCTTGGGTTAGAATCTACTACTCACGAGCTCTGTGATCTTGGGTAAGTCAGTCATCTGCCTTAAAATGTGAATGAATAACACCTGCTGTATTTAATGTCCCAGGGTTTTTGTGAAGACAGAATGAGATACCTTAGCACAGGATTTTGAGCTGGAAAGGACCTCAGAAATTTAACTCCCTCATGCTACAGATGAAGAAACTAAACTGAGAAGTAAAGGGGTGAACCCAATGTCGCAAGTTGTAAGTGACAGAGATGGGATTCCAGCTTTGACCTTCTGAGTTCAAACCTAAGGTTTTCTTCACTATACCTCCCTAGGAAGGGTGCTTTGCAAACTAAAGTGTTCCATACAAGTATCAGTTTTTACTATTGTTATTGTTACATCATAAGAATGCTGCATTGGGTGGGAAGGAGAGGCAGTCTGGCCCAACAGATAGAAAATTGGCTCGAGAGTCAGGAAGAATTGGATGCAAATCCTATTTCTGACACCTAGTGGCTGTGTGACCCTGAGCAAGTCACTTTAACTCTCAGTGGCTCAGGCAGCTTTTCAAAACAGGTAAGTTGCATAGAAGATAGCTATCTGCATTGGTAGGAGTTTCATTCCTGGGAGTTCCCTATGCCAATGAAATCCCCTCCCTCTTCTTCTCTTACATCCCTCCCCAGCACCCAATTATACAATAAATGTGAAGGGAAAGTCTGTGATGCTGCCAGAATGAGGGATGTGAAATCTTGATAGATTAGTCCATCTTTCGTTCCTGAAGTACCTGAGGCATTGAGCAACAATTCATGTTAAGAACATTATAATAGCAGACAATAGTATTGAAAATAACAGTATTAAAAAGAGAAACATCCTGGAAAGAAATGAAAAAAAAACAGTAATAAGCATGGGCCTGCACAACCGGAGGGCTGTTGGCATGCTTGGGAGAAATGTGATTTGTCTGAATCTGCTCATCAGTGTAACCCCAACCTGGCACAAAACAGTCTCCTCCTCCCTTCTTCATCATCCGGGTAACACAGCTTGAGGAGGCAGGCAATGAGGGTGATAAAGAGGTTTTACAAACAGCCACAGTGGAGCCCCCTGGGCCCAGGGGCAGCCCAGGGTCCTGCCAAGAGGCTGTGGTTCAGTTGTTCTGAGACTATAAATTTGCAGTCAGTTTAACCCCCAAGGGACCAGAGATGAGCCTGACAGAAACTAAAGGCTACTGCTTCCCCCATCAGATCGAGATCTAGAGAAATGAGTTTTGTCTCTGAGTGCCAAGATTCCTGAGAAGGCTGGACGCTTCTAGGAAGCCCAAGCTAGAGAAAGTCAGGTCTCAAGGGGCTCCCAGAAAACATTACTGTTCCTGCTATTTTGACTGTTATCTCCTAAGATGTCAAGGGAAGTTCTGGCTTAGCAGAAGCATTGGAGCACTTAAGCCAGATGTGGAGCAGCCTAAAGGGAAATGGGGACACTATTACTTCAGTGAAAGACAGCAGAATTCCCCAGGCAACTCAGGAAAGGCAAGAAACTAGGGTAAAATAAGGTAAAGTGTGTGTGTGTGTGTGTGTGTGTGTGTGTGTGTGTGTGTGTGTGTGTGTGTGAGAGAGAGAGAGAGAGACAGACAGACAGACAGACAGAGAGAACACTCATAAGCAGTAAGCCCAGGAACACATTCACCGCCTGCAATCCCTCACTTAATATCCTAATATTTAGAGCTAAAATTGACCCTGAGGTCATCTAAGTCAATGTCTTCATCTATTTCAATGTCTACCCCCCTCCCCTCAACAGTTAAAGAAACAGGCTTCATAGTTTCAGAACCTGAAGGGTCTTCCTCAGACATTATCTAATTCAATGACTTCATTTCACAGATGAGGAAAATGAGCTCAAAGAGGGTAAGTGACTTGCCTGAGGTCACATAACTGGTGTCAGAGGTGGGATTTGTTTTTAACACCTTGTGGTCCATAAAGTGCTTTAAGAACAACCAGTTTGTCTCAAACTAGCATTTTCTGTCTTGGCACAAGTGGTGCTCAGGGCTTGGACCAGCATGGCTTGTACTAATTGGATGCTTCGTGCTTTGCCTGTGATATAAATAAGGATGACTTTGAGGTACATAATTGCTCACTGTTCTAAAAGGTCTTAAAAATCACGTTTGTGAACTACTGAAATGTCTTACAGAGTCCAAATGGCATAGGAGAGTACACCTGAAAAATGGCTTTCCATTTATTTCTGAGATGAATCCATATTAGATTGTGTGGTTTGTGTGGCTACAGCTTGGTAAAACCTAAGGCATGCCCTAATGGATCCAGTAGTCATAAGGTACAAATCATGGATGGTGACAACATGAAGGTCTTGATACTTATGGCATGAGAGATAGTATACCATAGTGGATAGAGAGCTTACCTTAGGCAGGATCTCTGAACTCATGTTTTCACTTGGAAGATTCATCTATCAGGGCTCTTGGGTTCCACAGGCAGGAAATAGGTGTCTAGTCAACCCGTGTCAAGGGGGAAGGGAAGGAAATGAATTAGTTCTTTTAATATGGGCTCTTGTCTGTTTCCTATATCATAAGTAAGGTTTCCTTGACACCTAGTGAGGTAACTGGAGTGGCAGTCACCCTCCTGCTCATTGGGCAATCATTGTCCTTCCCCCATATCATTCAATCCATTCTATTGGGATCTAGTGAGAGGAACAGACATAAGTGATGTCTGTGTGATATCTATGTGATACTGCCTTGATCAATATCATTTTTGTAATAATGTCGATTGTGCATTATAACCAAATATATCTTCATAAGAACCTGCTGTAATGTTGTTAAGCCAGTTGCCCATTTGTAACACTATTCCTATGGGAATGAGTGCCCCCTGTAATGTTGTTTTGCCTAATGTTTTGTTTTCACGGAACTAATTAATGATGTTAGCTGGGTTATGCTTGTACAGAGGGAAGTGACTTACCTATGACTCACTGAGAAGGTTGAGAGTGGAGTGAGGAATAACTAGGAGATTCTCATTTCCCTATCTGCCAGGCTAATCACTAATTAGAATATTTATTATGCGTCTGCTTGAGAGCCCAGAGTTTTAAAATCATGTCAGTGCTTTGCTACCGAGGGGGTAGAAGCAGCAGTAGGCTCAACCCCTGAAGGCGAGAAAATGCATTCAATACCAGTCTGTCTGACCTATTAAGGGAAAATTAAAACGTTTCTTGAATCAGTCTTGCAATATGGGTTTCATAGACTAATCTTTGAGTGAGATCCAATAGAAAAGATCAGGGAGCATATTCAGAGGGGAATAATTTTACATTCAAGAAAGTAGCTTTTGACTATCAGGATATCCGGGGAAAACATCTCTCTAAACAGAAGGAGACACCACATGGCTCTTAACGATCAAGGCCAGTTTCTAAGAATATTCTAGAATAAGAGTGAAACATATGAGATGTCTTATGAGAATACAGAGGCCCAACTCAAAAGAAGAACCTAAACATGACCCACGTGACATAGTCATAAAGATGTACACAGAGAACCTCTTTCTTAAAAAGAACAGCTCACATTAACATAGCTTGCAGTGCTTGGCATTCATTACATCATATGATCCTCTCAAAAAAATTTGTGAGGTAGGTGCTATTATTATCCCCTTTTATAGATTATCCCCTTTTATAGGAGAGAAAGTGCAGGCTCAGACAAGTTATGTGACTTGTTTAGGGTCACACAACAAATAAACTTCAAGAAAAGAATTTGAATGTAGGTCTTCCTGACTCTAACACTAGTACTTTATTGATTATATCAAATTGCCTCTTGAATACTTTTCTCCCTAAATCCCCAAACATGTTGGTAGGATCAGAATTGTTGCCACTTGTGGTTAGGTACCTGTGGGTTGATAGTACTTATTGTAAAGACATATCTTATGCTTGCTGAGTTTGCCTCTTGAAGGAAAATCCAGTTCAACAGTGATTATACTTCTGTTTGTAGCAAAATTGGTTCCCACTGTGTATGGAATGTTTAGCTTGGGTCAGGAAAATCTTGCAGCTGGAGCTTGCTAGAATTAATAGATGATACGTGGCTCTTTAAAGATGGTAGGGACCAATGGGCTCATTTAGCTCAAGCTCTTATTTTTACCAATGAGGAAACTGAAACTTGGAGAGAAGCTAAGGGATTACCCAGAAGTTACACAGTAAATTTGCTCTGAAGCCGAGACTAAAACCAGAGCTTTAACCTTATATCGTGGTTCTCTTTCTTTTAAACTTTGGGCTGTTCTTCATGGCAAGAATACTACATAAAAGGCTCATGTAAGACCAAAAAATGCAATATTTTTTAGCTGGTCTGTGGAACATGTTTTCTTCCCCCCGCCCCCCCAAAAAAAAGAGAGAATGTAGAGATTTAGAAAAGATGTCCTGTTCAGGAAAGAATATGGAGTTGAGTGGATTAGGGGATGGTGGTGATGGAAGAGGGAAAAACATTCAATTTCTAAAGTCCAAATTCTTTATTAGTACCGATAGAATTATTCAGTCTATCCAGTATATTGATGTAGGCAGGTTGGAGATTGTATGTCTTAATAAACATGATCTTTGGAGCGTTAAAGGGCAAGAACTTCCATAGTCATTAAATACTTTTCCCAATTTTCTTTAAGGAAAACTTTCCCTTCTGTGACCTACATTATAGAGCTGTGGCTAGAGTTTGTTCGTTAACGTTCTAAAATCTAAAGTCTGCAATATGAAATCAAGGGAGTGCTGCTGCTATTATGGAACACTTTTTCATTCTAAGGATGCTGGACTCCTTTAACAGGCGGGTTCATAACCATGCTCCCCAGACTCTCTGGCAGCAATGACTTTGGCGACCACCAGGTGGCAGATGAGAACAAGTTACATACCCTAGACCAGACCAAAAAGGCAGAGGTGGAGGTTAGTTGGGTCTCTAGTTACCTTCTTTAGTGATGATGATGAGTGAGATGCCCCACTAGCCATAGTAATAACCTGCCAGGGCACCTGAGCCCAAGAGATGAAAGAAAAAAGGGGTTTCAATTCGAGAGGCTAGAATGACACTATAGAACATAAGACTGATACTCATTCAGACTCTCCCAACCATCTGAAATAGCTTGTCAAGCAATTAAGAAAGCAACAAACATTTAATAAGCATATCCTATGTGCCAGGCAGGCATTGTATAAGGTTCTGAGGAATACAGATACAAAAATATTTGAAATAATCCTTACTTTCAAGGACTTGTACTGACAAATGAAAATATGAAATCATGCTAGCTTAGTGGTTCTCAAATTTTTTCATTTCAGGACTCCTTTATCCTCTCGGGAACTGTTGAGGACTCCTCAAAGTACTTTTGTTTATGTGTTACATCCAACAATATTTAAAATATTAGAAATTAAAATGTTTTAGTATCATTATGAAAATAGTTTTGACCTGGGTCCCCAGACTAATTTGAAAACTGCCTTCTAGTTGAACGGTTCAAATGAATGACTTTGGGAACAAAGAAGTAAGTGATGGGCCTCACAGAAGCCCAGATAAAAGTGAAATAAGTAAACAAAGTATTTAAGGATCCATGATTTCAACTACTAATGAATATCTGCACTCCATTAAAGCTTTAGTAAATTGCTTAGGGAGCTGCCTTCAGACATTTGGTATGGTGGAAAGATAAGTGGCCCTGCAGTTGAAAGACTTGGGTTCTGATCCTGACTCCCTTGAGTCTCTGAATATGTGAACAAGAGGAAATCACTAAATTTCGCTGGGACTCAGTTTCACCTGTGAAAATGAGAGAGAGGGAGTTGAACTAGATGACCACTGTGGTTCTTTCTAGCTTGCAGATTCATGTAATTCTGGATAAAAGAAGACCAAGAAATAAGGACAGAGGAACAGCTATGGATGAGGGTGTTGGCTGGAACTTTTTGTCTCCAAACTGCAGAAAACAGGAGAAAATAGCCTTGAATGAAGGCAAAAGGGATTTAAATAAGCTAGAAAGACATTATTGTCACTGAGTCAGTCAACAAGAGTTTATTTAGTGCTAACGACCTAGATATATACACAGTATTAGAAGATGATTTCAGGAGGGGAATAGTTAGAAAGACCTCCTGCAAAAAGTAGGCCTAAACCTGAGCCTTAAAGGATGCCAGGGAATGGCAGATAGGACAAGGGAGAATTTCAAGCACAGGGAACAGTTAATGCAAAGGCAAAAAGAGGGGAAATTTAGGATGGAAGGGTTTTGTGTGATAAACCAGTTTGGCTAAATAGAATGTATAGAGGACAGTAATGTGTAAGAAGGTAGGAAAAGTTTAGTTTACTCTGAGAGAGGAGGGTATTCATCTTCACTGAAGACAGAATGAGAAGAAACTGAAGCAGGAGGATTTTAGTGAGGAATGTAAGGGGTCACTGACCACATGTATCCCTCAAAGCTCTGTCTTCTCTTTTCTCCTACTCTAGCTTCTAAAGCCTTCCCTGCTGAGATTACCTTCCATACACATCCAGTATATGTCTTGTATGCATCTAGTTGTTTATATGTAACCCTCTCATCCCACCCCTTTAATATGCACACTCCTTGAAGGCGGGGACTGCTTTTGCCTTTCTTTGTATTCTCAACTCTTAGCATAGTGCTTAGCCTATTCAGTTATTTTTCAGTCATGTCTGACTCTTCATGACTCTATTTGGCATTTTCTTGGCAAAGATACTGGAGTGGTTTGCCATTTCCTCCTCCAGCTCATTTTATAAATGAGGAAACTGAGGCAAACATGGTTAAGTGACTTGCCCAGAGTCACACAGCTAGTAAGTATCTGAGGCTGGATTTGAACTCAGGTCTTTCTTTTAAAAAAATTAATTTATTTTTAGTTTTCAACATTCACTTTAATAAGATTTTGAGTTCTAAATTTCCCCCTTCTCTTTCCTCCCCCCTCCCCAAGACAGCATGCAATCTGATATAGGCTATACATGTACAATCATATTGAACATATTTCCAGATTAGTCATGTGAAAGAATCAGAACAAAAGGGAAAAGTCACAAGAAAGAAAGAACAAAAAACAACAAAAAAGAGAAAATAGTATGCTTCAATCTGCATTCAGATTCCATAGTTCTTTCTCTGGACGTGGATAGAATTTCTATCATGAGTCTTTGGAAGTCTTTGATCATTGCATTGCTGAGAAGAGCTAAGTCTAACAAAGTCAATCATCATACAATGTTGCTATTACTGTGTACAGGTTTCTCCTGGTTCTGCTCACTTCACTCAGCATCAGTTCATACAAGTCTTTTCAGGTTTTTCTAAAATCTGCCTACTCACCATTTCTTATGGAACAATAGTATTCCATTACATTCATATACCACAACTTGTTCATCCATCCCCCAACCAATGGACATTCCCTCAATTTCCAATTCTTGGCCACCACAAAAAGAGCTGCTATAAATATTTTTGTACATGTGGGTCCTTTTCTATTTTTGTGATCTCTTTGGGATAGATCTAGTAGAGGTATTTCTAGATCAAAGGGCATGTACAGGTTTATAGCCCTTTGGGCATGTTCCAAATTGCTCTCCAGAATGGTTGGATCAGTTCACAACTCCACCAACAATGTATCAGTGTTCCAATTTCCCCCCATCTTCAACATTTATCATTTTCCACTCAGGTCTTTCTTACTCCAGAACTGGCCCTCTATCCATAGTAAAGACTTAATAAATACTTGTTGACTGAGGGACTTGTTGAGGTTGAGGGTTTTAGGGGTGCCCAAAAATACCGACAGGTCCTGCCAGAATGAGTTTGACCCAAGCCTTATTTCAACCAAAGAAAAACAAAGTTTATTAAAGATTTGCCATATTGGGTAGACTCTTAAGGAGCCTGAGCATATGTATCACTAATTCCAGCAGGCTAGATTTAACCTTGAGCCTTTGTAAGCAGGCTAGATAGAATCTGAGCACCTTCATGGAGGCAAGATGGATCTTATATGCTGAAAGCCTGTGGGAGGGATCTAGGGATGGCCAAGTTGTCTGGGGTGATGGGAGGAGGGGTCCAGGGAGGATCTTGGGGAGGAGCCTAAGGAGGATCTTGATGGGACTGGGGTGACTAGAGGTCAGACTCCAGGAATAGGATTAGGGGTGCAGACAATGGAGGGCTAGGCTAGGTTAAGAGTAACAGAGATTTGGGCATAGTGATAATGGCCTCAGGTGAATGCCAGGTCAAGTGAAAAGATTCAAGGAGAGTTCAAAGGAGTTCCTAGATTCTGTACCCCATCAGGACTGACATGACAGTTGTCTTCAAGTACTGAAAAAGTAGCTGCCTTTTAGAAGAAGATTAGATATGTTATGAATGTCCCCATAGGGCAGAACTTGCATCAATGAAGGAGATTCCAAGGAGGCAAATTTTAGACTTTTTGTCTGGAGAAACTTGCTAATAATTAGAGTCATCTCAAAGTGGAAGAAATTGCCTTGGGAAGCAGCAGGTGACTCCACATTGGAGGTATCCTAGCAAGGTCTAATAACTACTTGGTGGATTTGTTTTAGTCAGTCAACAAACATAGTTAAGCACTCCCTTTGTGGTTGGCTAAGCACTAGGGATACAAAGAAAGGCAAAAGACAATCACCTCTCAAACACCTCACTGTCTAGTGGAGGAGTCAATAAGCAAATGTTTTAAGAGTATTCTTGTCCAGGTATGTGTTGTACTGGATGGCCAGCTATGTTCTTTTCAACTTTGAAGTCCTATTGTTCTGTTGAAATTATGGCTCTGTAAAGAGAGAATTATAAACTGGTACAAAAAGTCATAGATACTATGATAACACATGGTCAAGATTTAAATTGTGTGAGAGGAGAAGGGAAATGAATTCCACAGCATCTAAGATAACATGAAGTTATAGATGCCTGGCACATTGGAAAACCTTAATAATTGTTTATTGATTCATTGGCTGTGTAAGAAATGATTATTTCTCTCATGTATTAATAACTATCGTATTAAAAAAAACCATGGTTTTTTTCCCTTTTCTATTTCTTCATCTAGAAATCAACCAGTATGGGAAATCTAATATATCTAGCCAATTATCTAATTAAAGACAGTAAAAGAAATTCTAAGTTTAGAGTAATGGGAGAATTCCTGCTCTTTGTTTTTACCCAGACAGGTCTGGGAAAATGTTTGTTCTCCTTTTTGTCAGACTGGTGATATAGAAATTGATAATTCTCTTTGCCCAAGAAGTCACATAGTCCAGGACCTTCATCGTAATATAACCCACTCTCTCATTATAATATTAATTTTCTCATTAATTGTTAACTAATCATAATTGATTGCTACCCTGAGGAATACCTGCTCTTCCAAGGGCATACGAACTCTGAGTCCACCACCATGAGGGGTCTTTGGTCTAAGAGAGATTATCAAATGACCATCCTTTTATTATAGACATGCTGGCTTTATTAATAAAAATGATAAATTACCCAGAAACTATGTCTCTTGAGCTTTTCAAATGCCACAGTTGAATGCTAGAGCTAGAAACCTTTTGTTTTTATACATGAAAAAGATAATAATAAGTTATTATTATTATTATTAACTCAATGAGAGAAACTCATGCTTTTACACAGAAATATCTACTTCAGATGATATAATCACAAATATCTAATATCCAAACTAATTGCTACAATATATGAGAGACATAATCCCCCTTGCCCACCTTCCATCCCCCTACACCTCAGTCTCTGGGAAGAAGGGGATTCAGTTCACAGCTTAGCTCGCTTCTCATAGAGCACTGTCCCAGTTCCAAGCCCCAAAGCCTTCTCAGGCTCTAATCCCAGGCACTCTGGCTTCTTGGGGCTTCCTTCCATCCCACACTGGTTGGCTGTATGACCCTGCCTGCAATCCTAACTCCAAGGTCCTCCTGCTCAAACTCCTCAGTCTGTAGGCATTGCTGTGGGCTTCCAGGGCAAATACCCTGAAGCCCATTTCTTGAAGCTGGGGTAAAAGAGGAAGAGCAGGGGGAGGATTTTCCTTCATTTCTCATCTATTCAGTTCAGTTCAGTTCATGGTGTCTGGGTTTTTTTTAATGTGCTTTGTTCTCAAAGAGGACCATGATATCAGAAGGCAATATCATAACTTGCAAGTGAATTGAATTTAAGTGAGGAAGAGCTGCACAAAATCACCAGCTTCACTTTCTCCTCCAGAGCCATCTGGATCCAGTGGGCAGATATAAATCAGGATACCTGGAGATGGCCCCCTCATGTTGTCTACACAGAGTATAGCAGATAAGAATCACAGAAAAAAAAAACACAGCTTAAAAAGGGGTGGAAAAGAGAGCGAATGGTTCTGTCTCACCAGTTTTAAAGATGCAGGCAGTCAATCAATGGAGGTTATTCTCACCTACATGGTAGGGGTCAAGGCAGGCTCCCTATCAGTCAAACTGGGTATGCTCAAAAAGGAGCCAGTGTTACACATGAGAGCATTTAGTTAGCATGTGGAGAAGAGGGTGTAATGCCCCTTTTTTTTTTACCATCACGAAAGCTCACTGAATTGTTTCCTTGTCTTTAGCATAATGTGAATAAATTTAAAAAAAGCTCGGTAGAAATTACCCAATAGTTCCATCTTAGAAGACTTAAAATGGGCTATTTTGAATGGAGAGAATAGAACACTTAAATGAGTTTTCATCTTTTCATCTAAACTCAAATGCAGCAATGAATTTTGGAGCAGGTTCAGATTGGCAAAAAGACATCTCCTCCCTCTTCCAGATCATGTCCTCTAAACTGTAGGTGTCCCTCAAGATTCTATCCTGGGCCCTCTTTACTTCTCCCTGTATATTACTTCATCTGGTGATCTCATCATCTCCCATGGATTTAATTACCATTTTTATATTGATGATTCTCAAGTCTACCTATTCTGCTCCAGTATCTCTGCTGACTTCTAATCTCTCATCTCCAACTGCTTTTCAAATATCTTGAACTGAATGTCCAGTAGACATCTTAAATTCAATATGTCCCCAAAAGAACTCATTATCTTTCCCCCTAAACCCTCCCCCTGCCTCCTACTACAGAGGATGATACCATCCTCCCAGGCCCTCAGTCTTGAAACCTAGGAGTCATCTTGGAATCTGCAATATCTCTCACCCTCTGTAGCCAATCTGTGGCCAATACCTGTTGAATTTACCTTTGCAATGAGAGAAGTAATATTTCTCTCATGTATTAATAACTAATTATTGAATTAGGAAGAAAGTTTTCCCCCTTTTCTACTTCCTCTTCAGAAATCAGCCCCTATAGGTTATTCAGGTAGCCTCTGAAGTGCAGGCCTGAAACTGAAAGGAAAACTCAGATCTGTTCATAAGGTAAAGAAATTTTAGTTTAGATGAATCGATGGATTCTGGCCTATTGTGTTTAAGTCTGGGAAAATGTAGATTCTCCTTTGTCAGATGGAGTATATGAACATAGGTAAGTCTCTTTGACCAAAACTGAGTGATCAATTAGTCATGTACCCCAGACCCTCATTAGAATAGGCCTATCTCTCATTATAATATTCATTCTCTCTTATTACTTGTTAACCGGAATTGATTACCATTCTCAGGAACACCCATTCTTTTAAGTGCATATAAGCATTGAGAGGATTCAATGAGGGGTCTTTGGCAATCAAGAGTGTCACTGATCCCTTTTATTAATTATTGCTAGCATGGTTAAAAAATGATTAAGTACTCAGAAATTATGTCTCTTGAACTTTTATACATAACAGCAATATCTCTTGAATATGTCCCCTTCTCTCCTCTGATACTGCCACCACTCTGGTGCAGGCCTTCATCACGTCACACCTAGATTACTGTAACAACCTGCTTCTGGGTCTGCCTGCTTTAAGTCTCTTCCCACTCCAACCTACCCTTCATTCAGCCAATAAAGTGATTTTCCTAAAGTGCAGGTCTGATTATGTCACACTCTATTCCCCCTCACACTCAATATATTCCAGTGACTTTCTATCTCTTGTCTCCAGGATCAAATACAAAATGCTTTGTTGGGCATTCGAAGCCTTTTGTAACCTAGTACCCTCCTACCTTTCCAATCTTATTACATCTTACTCCCTACCATGTATTCTTTGATCCAGTGACACTGGCCTCCTGGCTGTTCCAGAAACGGGACATTCTATCTCTCAGGCATTTTTTTTGGCTGTCCCCCATGCCTTTGATGCTTTTCCTGAGAACCAAGGGAGGGCTTGTTGGGGCTTTAATTGCTGATCTTGGAAGATGATGAAAGACTGATAAGGTCTTGATACCACCTCTGATGCTCTGTCTCTACTGCACATGGCTGTGAATGTGCGCGGTTGCCATTGTAAAGTGAAAATGATGTTACTAATAAAATCATGCAAGAAAATTAAATGCAGGAATGCTGAAGATCCATTGTACTTTATAAAATACCTGTTATATATCAGACACTGTGTTAGATACTGTGGGATATAAAGATTAACAAAAGAAACAGTTTTTGCTTTCTAGAAGTAAACAAACTGGAAGAGATAAAAATGTACATATATGTATGTACACATAAATAATATATATATATTTTTGCAGAGTAAACACAAAATAAATTTAAAACATTTAAATTCAAGGTAGTTGGGGCAAGCACTTTCAGTTCTTTCCTGGTGTAATCTATACTTTCACAGTAGCAAGTAGCAGGAAAAAAACAACAAAGAAACAGGAACTAGCTGAAATGGGAGATGCTTTAGTAAATGCTACATTTAGCTGAATCAAACAACACTTATCTTGCTGCATCATAATGATGTCCAATCACTGAAGGAGCGCTGTATCAAACAACAGAGTTGAAAGAGAAAAAAATAGGAGAAAAAAACTGGGAGAGGAATAGTAATTGGGTAATTGGGAGACTGTTAGTTTTTCTTGCCAGGTAATGTCCTTGCTCGCTATCCTGTGTAGGAATGCCAAAGTGACAGATGCTGGAACAATACGCCATCATTACCATCATTACCATCATCAAAAAGTAGATGGTAAGTACTTCAATTTAGACTGACAGGTAGCAGAGTAAAACACCCAAGAGGCAAGCTTAACATCTAGTGAACAAGCTGAAATGGGGGACTAACAGTAACAGCTCCTTTCTTTCTTCATCTGCCAAATTGGTCCTTCTGTTGGCTTGTGCTCTGAATACTGGCTAGGCAGTAACCCAGGATCCCTAAAGAGTAACCCAAGAGCATCCCAAGAGCCTGAGTTTCCTTGCCCAGGTTCCTCTGAAAGCAGTGACGTG
The DNA here is from genome assembly GCA_028646595.1 of Phalanger gymnotis. Lineage (NCBI taxonomy): Eukaryota > Metazoa > Chordata > Mammalia > Diprotodontia > Phalangeridae > Phalanger > Phalanger gymnotis. The sequence continues at coordinate 155,766,231 of CM053627.1, read as the reverse complement.
GGCCACTTGTTCATGCTCTCTCCATATTTCCTACTGAAGTTTGGTCAGATTCTGTCCCCCATTACCACATTTACTTTTTCCACTTACTACTGCATAGCCAAGTCAAACCCCTTTCATTTTCTATCTGAATTCTTCTCAGTATTATACTCACTAGAGCAATAGCTCATGTTCTTTCCACAGCTTGAATCTCACTTTGGATTCTCTTTAGGAATAATATGTCTTAAATCACTGTCCTATTCTGGTTCGCAAACTATTCTAGGCCTTAATTTCTTCATCTGTAAAATGAAGGGGATGGATTAAATTACTTCTGAGTTTTTCTAGATCTAATAGTCTGTATTTTTTTAAATTTTATTAAACAGTGTTTTTCATCTTAGAGTGTTATTACTTTCATGATTATAGAAGGTACTGAGTATGCTGGATCTGATTCTCCTAGTAGGGAAGTAAGGAGTTCTTCCACAGGGTTGTTGTGAGGCTTACATGATATAACAAATATAAAATACTTCGAAAACCTTAAAGCACCTTTTAAGTCAATTGTTGCCTTCTTCATTTTTTCTTCCTTCCTCCACCACTTTCCTCTTTGTCATCATTGTCGTCATCATCATCATCATCATCATCATCATCATCATCATCATCTTCTTCTTCTTTCTTCTTCCTCCTCCTTTCTTTTTTCTTCTTCTTCTTTCTCTTCCTCCTCCTCCTCCTCCTCCTCCTCCTCCTCCTCCTCCTTCTTCTTCTTCTTCTTCTTCTTCTTCTTCTTCTTCTCCTTCTCCTTCTCCTTCTCCCTCCTTCTTCCCCATCATTAATTAGAAGACAGACTATTTCATGAAAGAAAAATGTCTTGGTGTCTTTTATCATAGCCTCTTCCTTTTACTCTACCTTTAAATATTTTCCCCATTATTTTGTATTCCTCTGGGCAACTTGGACCAGTGATGAGTTTGTAAAAAGGTGAGAAGAGAGAAAATGGAGGCACAGCCGGAGGAGAAGGAAGATAGTCAAGAAGAAAAGGAAAAAGAGAACGAAGTGGAGGAAGAGAATGAATAAAAGAAACACTTATTCAACACTTATTATTAGGTGCTAAATGCTGTGCCAAGCACTGGGAATACAGACACAAAAGTAAAGACAATCTCTGCCTTAAGGAGTTTACATTCTAATAGGCAGAGAGATCACATTTTGGGGAGTGGTGTCTAGGGAGGGATATTTTTGGTTGGAAAGTCACTTTGGATGATGAGTGGAGCCAATAGAGAATAGATTGACATACCCTTTCCAGTAACAATGGCAGTATTAATTTGATTTATGGTTCCAGAGTGGGAAAGGTAATGGGAGAAAGGAGGGTATACAGTAAAGCAGCTGACAAGAAGATGGCCAGCGAGTAAAGTGAAAAATGTTGAGGATCATTTTGGTATAGTAGGACCTGTGAGGAGGATTTGGAGGTTGAAAAGATAGGGAGAAGAAGGAAGAGGCTTTGAATAAGAAAAAATTTGGAAACTGATCTTCAACAAATAAAATAGGTAGTTGTCCCACTGGGATTTGAGCCAGAGTGAAGAAAGCCCCTAAAGATGGGCTGTGCAGTGGGCTGAAATTGAATTCACCGTTTTGAGTTTCCCATTCATGAAATTCAGCATCTAGAGATCCAGCATTAGTATCTTTCCTAAGCTCCAGTCCTGATTCCATAACTGTCTGCTGTACATCTCTACCTGGATGTCCCATAGGCATCTCAAATTCCACATATATAAAGGAGAACTTATTATCTTTCCTCCTAGATTCGCATCTATTCACAGCTTCTATGTTGCTGTCGAGCATACCACTGTCCTCCCAACTTATAACCTCATTGTCCTTGTCAATTCATCACTCTCACTCATCTCTCATACTCCATTTATTGCCAAGTCTTGTTAATCTCCTTTAATATCTCTACTATCCATCCTTTTCTCTCCACTCTTACAACTATTCTTCTGTTGAGGGTGGAAGGAGATGAGGTCCAGGAACCCCAAGACTGGAGTTCCCAGATGGGGTCGTTGAGGGGGAGTACCCCTCAAGAACCCGAGTACTGGAGAGGATCGAGGCCATCTGGAGTGAATTCACCATCTCAAGCATTCTTTAAGTCAAAGTGGCAAAGATTTATTACACTTTACAGCAGGCAAGAGTTCTTAGGGAACCTGCAACCTTACAAGGGTGCAGGAAAAGTTTTATAGGAGATTTTGGGGTGAAAGATGTCAATTAGGTGTTTTGGGGTGGGATTAGGGAGTTGTTAAGGGATAATCAGTTCTTAAAAGAACATGCACTTTTTTGCAAGTATCTTACCCAGAGTTATCATTACACCAGGAAATAGCCCAAGGTGGGGCACCTGGAGGTGTGGTTTTGACTGTGAAATGTCACTAAGTCAACTAACAATCAGGGTTGACTGGAAAGATCCAGGTTGTTTCCATCAAATGTCTTGTTAGATAAGATGAATGTAAGGGAGTATACAGATGTCTGGGTCTAGCATGCACATGATAGGCCAGTGATTAGTGAATGTCTTTATGACCCAGTACATGGTCAATTCAGCATGTACACAGGGAGTTGGACCAATAAATTCTACAGGTACAGCTGGCCATAGTATCAGGAGGAGAGATAAGTGTTTTGCTAAGGCATGCTGCCCTTGAACTGGAGAGAAACTGCTAGGGATAGTGTTTTGAGGCTAGAGAGAGATATGATTTTAGAATTAGGGTCCAAGCAGAAGCACCCAATCACCCATCACTTTCAATCCTTTCTCCATATAATTCCCAAAATGATATTGTAAAAGCACAAAACTATCACTCTCCTGCTTAGGAAGCTTCAGTGGCCCTCTACTGCCTTTTTGATGAAATATAAACTCCTCTTTTTGTCATTTAATGTTCTACATAATCTGGATCCAGCCTATTTTGCCAGGCTAATTATATATTATTCCTTCTTATATGCTCTATATTCCTTCTTGTGGTTCCTCATATAAGACATCCCATCCCCCACCTTTTTGCATTTGAACAGGCTATACTATCCTCTCTCCTTGCCCCTGGAAACCCTAGTTCCCTTCATCATTCTCAGTTCAGGTGCCATGTCCATCAAGAGGCCTTTCCTGATTCCTCCTATTGGTGCTCTCCGTACCATGTACTTACTTAACTGTGAGGATGTCATATGCTTCACTTTTGTATTTGTATCCCCAGTGCTTGACACATAGAGAGCACTTAGTAAATGCTTGTTGATTGGTTGGTTTTTATAAATGGCTTAGATAAAAAAAAAATTATTCCTTTTAATCCTGTATTACTTGTCCATATCGTCTGTTAAATGCTCCATAAAACAGTTGATCAATGTTCTATTATTTATTATCTGGGGTGCTATTATTATCCCCATTTTCAGATGAAGAAACTGAAGCAAACAGAGGTTAAGTGACTTGCCCAGGGTCACACAGCTAGTAAGTGTTCGAGGCTCAATTTGAAGTCAGATCTTTCTAATTTCAGGCCTGGTGCTTTATCTAGTATGCCATCTAGCTGCTTGTTGGAGAAAAATCTTCTAGATAGTATTTTGCTTTAACAAAGTAAATGCTTTTCAGAGTAGTTAACAAACAATAAGCACAGTGAGATCTCGAATCTTCTACCTTATCAGTCAATTAAGTAGGAGGATATTTTGTTTAGAATATTGTTTGTAAAAGTGTTCCCATTTCCATTTCATACTTTCACAAAGATGTCCCAAATACATGTGCAGATTATTGCAATAGTGATGCAGTCTCTATCCTCAGAGAAAGTACATTTTCTTGGAGAAAGTGTCATATACTCAAGTACATAAATAAAAAAAAATTTACAAAGAAAACGTGGCATAATATGGGAAGGGAACAATGATGGCTCAGGATAGACATCATGCAGGAAGTGGCATTTGAATTGAGTGTTGAAGAAAAGAAAGGATTCTAAGAGATGAATGTGAGGATAAAGTGTATTTCAAGTATGGGAGAAAGCTTGTGAAAAGACATGGAGATAGGAGATGTAATATCATGTGTGAGAAATATTCAGAAGGATATTTTTCTAATGCTGGACCATAGGCTGAGTCCAGATATGGTGCATCATAGGATGAGATCACATATTTAGAGCTGGAAGAAATCTTAGAGATCATCAAGTCCAACCTCCTCATTTTACCTACAGAAAATAAGGTACGTAGCAGCTAAATGACTTTTCTAGGGTCATAGAGATAGTGAGTGTCTGAGGACAGATTTGAACCCAGGTCTTTTTGACTCCAAGTTTAATGTCATATACACTAAATGATATTTTCAGGTACACTATAAATGATGGAGACAACAGTTTATTACAAACATTTTTAGAGATCTTTTCCATTTTTCTTATGTTCATCATCCTCCTTTCAATACCATCCTTAAGGGTTCATGGGATGATTTAGTTTGTTGGGTATCTCACAAAATTTTCTGTGAGCTTGTTTTTCCCTACACTGCTTCTCCCTGTTGGTGAACTGATTTTCATAAACTTCTACCTTCTTTCTTTGTAAGATCTTATAAACAAGTTTATATGTTAAATAAATATTGCTTATTTAATGCTAAGTATTAACATGTTAACATTTAATTTAATTTAATATTTAATTTAATGAATTTAACATGTTAAATATTTTCCCCTTGCAAAGGAGGTCAATTGAGATGTTTTTTGGTCTCTTTAAGTTTCTTTGTTAAAGTAGTTGCTTTATCTTAGGTTAAACTGTCTTAGTAAACAGTAATAGTTGATGTCAATATCTGTTCATTTATCCATTCTCATTCTTTCGGTATAGCTTATCTAAAAATGGCAATGAGGAGTTCAATAGCACACAATATAGTAACGTTTTAATTTTTTCTCCTAGTTTGTTATTGATTTTACTCTTTTCCTTAATAAGTTGATGATTTGACTTATTTGGAAATAGCTTCTATATCAATAAGCAACCATTTCCCATCTGTAAAAATATAACCAATTTAATGTTTTATGATTGCATTTGGTACTTACCAAGTCCAGGACTTCTCAACATTCCTTTCAAAGAAAGTATTCACATTTTCAGGGCATCTCAAAGGTCTTAGTATGGTTTTAAGTTTTAATCACTTAAAACTACACTAAGGGACTTCTAGTGACAAGACAGCAGAATGAGGAAGGAACCATTTAAAGCCCTCCCAAATTCCTCTCCAAACAACTAGAAAACCACCTCAGAATTGATCTAGAAGCAGGGAAATAGCTCACCGGCAGGAAAGGTCTATTTCACTGGAGTGGGAGGGGAGGAAGGTCCAAGAGCACCAGCAGTAGCCAGTCTCACAGCAGGGGGCTTGTAGCAAGGCTCCAAACCTGGGGCAATCTACTACAAAGCCCCATCCTCCTACACACCAGCAGCAACCTAGGCAAGTGAGCAATCTGCTCAGAGAGGATACACCCCAACAACCCCACCCCCAGTACAAGCCACCAGCCAGGCCTTGACCCCATTGCTGAACAGTTGTGAAGCCCTACTTCAGGGCTGGTCAGTAGGGAGACCTTGTACCTGGTGCCAACCAGAAGAGAGACTCTGTTTCCATAGCAACCCAGCAGCAAGTCTCCACCCCTGGAGTAGAACAGCAACTAAACCCCACACCCAGGGAAGGCCAAAAAATGGGCTCCACCCCCCCCTCCCCACTACAAGCCTACTCTACAGTGAAAGTAAGCAGCTAAGCCCTGAACCCCAGTGAAAGCCAGCTGGAAGACCCTAAGCCCCAGAACTAAAAGCTTAGGATAGTGCAGGACCAGAGCCCAACTCTCACATAAAAACACCAAATCACTAAAAAAAAGGCCAAAAAAAACCCCCAAAAAATGAGCAAAAAAAAAAAACTTGAATAGGGAAAGTTACTATGATGACAGGAAGGATCAAAGCATAAGAGTAGAAGAGGACAGTAGTGTCAAAATGGCTACTTATGAAGCCTCAAAGAAAAAATGTAATTTGGTCTCAGGCCCAGAAAGAATTCCTGGAAGAGCCTAAAAAGGTTTTTAAAAAACAAATTAGAGAAATAGAAGAAAAATTGGGAAAAGAAATGAGAGTAATGCAAGAGAATCATGAAAAAAGAGTCAATAGCATGGGAAAAGATATACAAAAAATTACCAAGAAAAATAACATTCTAAAAAATAGAATTGGCCAAAAATAGAAAAGAGAGTACAAAAGCTTACTGAAGAAAATAATTGCTTAAAAAATAGAATTGAGCAAGTGGAAGCTAATGATTCTATGAGGCATCAAGATACAACAAAACAAATTCAAAAAAGTTTTTAAAAAATTGACGAAAATGTGAAATTTCTCATTAGAAAAAACAACTGACCTAGCAAATAGGTACAGGAGAAGTAATATAAGAATTAGTGGACCACCTGAAAACCATGATCAAAAAAAGAACCTGGACAACACCTTTCAAGAAATGGTCAAAGAAAACTGCCCTGTTATATTTGAACCAGGGGGCAAAATAGAAATTGAAAGAATCCACAGATCACTGCCTGAAAGAGATCCCAAAATGAAAACTCCCAGGAACATCATAGCTAAATTCCAGAGCTCATAGATCAAGGAGAAAGTACTGAAAGCAGCCAAAAAGAAACAATTCTAATATTGTGGATCTACGGTTAGGATTACACAGGATTTGGCAACTTGCACATTAAAGAACTGGAGGACTTAGAATATGATATACTAGAAGGCAAAGGAGTTAGGATTACAATCAAGAATCACCTACCCAGCAAAATTAAATATAATCTTTCAGGGGGAAATGGTCATTTAATGAAATAGAGAACTTTCAAGGATTTCTAATTAAAAGACCAGAGCTGAATAAAAAGTTTGACCCCCAAATGCAAGAATCAAGGGAAACATAAAAAGGCAAAAAAGAAACAAAAAAGAGAAAACAAAGAAATTTAATAAGGTTAAACTGTTTATATTTCTATGTGGCAAGATAGTATTTGTAACTCTTTTTTTTGTTTGTTTCTGTTTTTTGGCAGGGCAATTGGGGTTAGGTGACTTGCCCAAGGTCACACAGCTAGTACATGTGTCAAATGTCTGAGGCCAGATTTGAACTCAGGTCCTCCTGACTCCAGGGCCAGTGCTTTACTTGCCGTGCCACCTAGCTGCCCCCCAAACATGTGGACTTTCTTTTTTTTGGCAGGGCAATTGGGGTGAAGTGACTTGCTCAAGGTCACACAGCTAGTACATGTGTCAAGTGTCTGAGGCCAGATTTGAACTCGGGTCCTCCTGACTCCAGGGCCAGTGCTTTACTCACTGTGCCACCTAGCTGCCCCAGTATTTGTAACTCTTAAGAACTTAATTACTATGAGATCAATTAGAAGGAGTATATATAGACAGAGGGTGTCAATATAAGGTGACTTTAATGGGGTGATACTCTGAAAAACAAAATAAAAGGGTGAGAAAGAAAATTCTACTGGTAGAAGAGGGTGGGAGATAGATTGAATGGGGATAAATTATCCCACTAAAAGAGGCATGAAAAAGCTATTATATTAGAGAGGAAGATAGGGGTGGGGGATGGCAGGCAAAGTTTAAACCTTACTCTCATCAAAATTGGCTCAAAGAGGGAATAATTTACACATCCAGTTGGATAAAGAAATCTATCTTACCCTGTAAGGAAGTTAAAAGAGAAGAGGATAATAGAAGACAGGAGGGCAGGGACTAATAAAAGGGAGGGAAGATTGGGAGATGGTGGTAATCAGAAGTAAAGCACTCATGAAAAGAGAAAGGTTGGGGAGTAAGAGAGACAGAGAGAAGAATAAACAAGGGAAAAATAGCATGGAGGGAAATATACAGTTAGTAATCATAACTATAAATGTGAATAGGATGAACTCACCCACAAAATGGAAGTGGATAGCAGAATGGATTAAAAACCAGAATCCTACAACATGTTGTTTATAAGAAACACATTTGAAGCAGAGAGAAACACACATGGTAAAGGTAAGGGGCTGAAGCAGAAACTGTTGTGCTTCAGCTGAAAGAAAAATCATGATCTCAGACAAACCAAAAGCAAAAATAGATATAATTAAAAGTGGTAAGGAAGGAAACTATATCTTGCTGAAAGCTACCATAGACAATGAAGCCATATCAATACTGAACACATGCACCAAATGGTATAGCATCTATATTTTTGAAGAAGTTGAATGAGTTATAGGAGGAAATAGTTAACAGAACTATACTAGTGGGAGACTTCAACTTTCCCTCTTAGAATTAGATAAATCTAACAAAAAATAAACAAGCAAGAACTTAAGGGGGTGAAGAGAATTTTAGAAAAGTTAGAAATGATGGATCTCTGGAGAAAAGTGAACGGGAATAGAAAGGCATATTTTTATTGTTGTTTGTCCTTCGTTCTCAAAGAGGACCATGACATCAAGATGGTAATGCAATGACTTGCAAGTGAATTGGATTTAAGTGAGGGAGGGCTGTGCAAAGTCACCAGCCTCACTTTCTCCTCTGGAGCCATCTGGGCCCAGTGGCAAGATATAGATCAGGATGCCTGGAGATGGCCACAGATGGAGTGGGAGACCTGGGTCTTTTAAAGCTAAGGTCTTTAACAGATCTCTGTTTGACTGATGTAATGCCCATTCAGTGATTAAGGCTAGGTAAGAAATTAGCTAAAGAATGGCTTCTTTTACCTAATCAAAAAAAATCAATCTGAGAGAAGACTCTTGGTGTTTCTGACCAAAACAGAAACAGTTGCTATTTACTTTTCTTCTGAGCCACTGGACCCAAACAATTACCAGTGGGGCTTAAGAACAGAATATACCCTTTTCTCATCAGTACATGGCACCTACAGAAAAATTGACCATGTATTGGGACATAAGAACCTCACAACCAGATGCAGAAAAACAGAAATAGTAAATGCATCCTTTTCAAATTATAATTCAATAAAAATTGCATTCAATAATGGACAATTGAGAGATTAGAAATAATTGGAAATTAAGTAACCTAATCCCAAAAATTAGTGGCTTAAAAAACAAAGCAATTTCATTAAAGAAAATGACAACAATGAGATAACATACCAAAATCTGTGGAAAGCAGCCAGAGTGGTACTTAGGGAAAATTTCATATCTCTAATTGTTTGCATCAATAAAATGGAGACGAAGCAGATCAATGAATGCATGCAACTACCAAACCCCACCACCCCAGAAACCAATTAAAAACCCCCAATTAAACAAGTTGAAATCTTGAAAATCAATGGAAAGGTTAATAAAACTGAAAGTAAGAAAATCATTGAACTAATAAACAAAAGTAGAAGCTGGTTTTATGAAAAAAAACCCAATAAAATAGATAAATCATTGGTTAATTTGATTTAAAAAAAGAAAGAAGAAAACCAAATAACTAATATCAAAAATCAAAGGGGTGAATTCACCATCAATGAAGAGGAAATTAAGACAATTGTTAGGAGCTATTTTGCCCAAATATATGCCAATAAATTTGATAATCTAAATGAAATGGATAAATATATACAAAATATAAATTACCCAGACTAACAGAAGAAGAAATAAAGTACTGAAATAACCCAACTTAGGAAAAGAAATTGAACAAGCCATCAATGAACTTTCTAAGACAAAAATCTCCAGAACCAGATGGTCACAAGTGAAGTCTTCCAAACATTTAAGAATAATTAATCCCAATACTATATAAACTATTTGGAAAAATAGATGAAGTCCTACCAAATTCCTTTCATGACACAAATATGATGCTGATCCCTAAAGAAAGAAGAGCCAAAACAGAGAAAAAATTATAGACTGATTTCCCTAATGAATATTGATGCAAATTTTTACATAAAATACTAGTAAAGAGATTACAACAATATATCACAAGAATCATATACTATGATCAGGTAAGATTCATATCAGGAATGCAAGGCTTGTTCAATATTAGGAAAAGTATCAGCATAATTGACCATATCAATAGCAAAACCAACAGAAATCATATGGTTATCTCAATAGATGCAGAAAAATCCATTGACAAATTACAACACCCATTCCTATGAAAAACTCTAGATTACATAGGAATAAATGGAGCTTACTGTAAAATGATAAGTAATATTTATCTAAAACCATCAGCAAGCATTATCTATAATGGGGATAAGCTAGAAGCCTTCCCAATACAATCAGGGGTGAAGCAAGGATGTCCATATCACCTCTATTATTTAATATTGAACTAGAAATGTTAGCTATAGCAATAAGAAAAGAAAAAGAAATGAAAGGAATTAGAATACACAATGAGGAAACAAAATTATCACTCTTTGCTGATGATGTGATGTTATACTTAGAAAATTATAGAGGATCAACTAAAAAACTACCTGAAATTATTAAGAACTTTAGCAAAGTCATAGGATACAAAATAAACCTACATAAATCATCATCCGCATTTCTATATATTACCAACAAAGTCCAGCAGTAAGAGATAGAAAGATAAATTCCATTTAAGATAACTGTAGACCATATAAAATACTTGGGAACTGTAGACCATATAAAATACTTGGGAGTCTAACTGCCAAGATAAGCCTAGGAATTATAGGAAGATAACTATAAAATACTTTTCACATACATAAAGTCAGATATAAACAGTTGGAAAAATATTAATTGCTCATGGGTAGGCTGGGCCAATGTAAAAAATGACAGTTCTACCCAAATTAATCTATTTATTCAGTGCCATACCAATCAAACTATCAAAATTATTTTTAAAGAGCTTTAAAAATAATAACAAAATTCATGTAGAAGAAAAAAATCTCAAGTATATCGAGGGAAATCAATTAAAAATGTAAAAGTAGGTGGTATACTCATACAAGATCTCAACCTGTGTAATATAATAGTAATTATCAAAACAATCTGCTCCTGGCTAAGAAATAGAGTGGTGGATCAGTGCAATAGATTATGTACAAATTACATTACAGTAAATGGCCATAGTAATGTAGTATAACATAAACCCAAAGATCCAAGCTTTTGGAACAAAACTCATTATTTGATGAAAATTTCTGGGAAAAATGGAAAACAGTATGTTAGAAACTAGGTATAGATCAATATCTCACACTATATACCAAAATAAGGTCAAAATGATCTATACATAAAGGTGAGCAAATTAAGAGAGAATGGAATAGTCTATGTGTCAGATTTATGAATAAGGGAAGAATTTAAGACCAAAGAAGATATAGAGAACACTACAAAATGTAAAACAGATAATTTTGATTGTACAAAATTAAAAAGTTTTTGCACAAACAATGCGACCAAAATTATAAAGAAAGCAGAAAACTAGGAAACATTTTTGCAACAAGTATCTCTGATAAAGGCCTCTACTATATAGAGAACCGAGTCAAATTTATAAAAATACAAGTCATTCCCCAATTGATAAATGGTCAAAGGATATGAAGGGGCAGTTTTCAGACAAAGAAATCAAAGCTATCTATAGTCATATGAAAAAAAATGCTCCAAAATCATTATTGATTAGAGAAATGCAAATCAAAACAACTCTGAAGTACCTCCTCGCATTTATCAGATTGGCTAATATGATGAAAAAGGAAAATATTAGATGCCGGAGGGGATAAAACTGGAACACTAATGCACTGTTGGTGGAATTGTGAACTGATTCAGTCATTCTGGAGAGCAGTTTGGAACTATGTCCAAAGATCTATCAAACTGTGCATACCCTTTGATCCAGCAATTCCACTTCTAGGTCTATATCCCAAAGACATTCAAAAAAAGGGAAAAGACATCCAAAATATTCATAGCTGTTCTTTTTGTAGTGGCTAAGAATTGGAAATCGAAGGGATGCCCATCAGTTGGGGAATGGCTGAACAAGCTGTAGTATATGATTGTAATGGAATATTGTTGTGCAATAAGAAATGACAAGCAAGATGATTTTAGAAAAACCTGGACTTATATGAACTGATGCATGATGAAGTGAAAAGAACCAGGAGAATGTTGTACACAGTAGCAGCATATTATTTGTTGAAGAACTGTGAATGACTTAGCTATTCTCAGCAATAAAATGATCCGAGACAATTCCAAAGGAGTAATGATGGAGCATACTATCTGCCTTCAGAGAAAAGACTGTTATTTGGATACAGAGAAAAGCATGATATTTTTTACTTTCCTTATTTTTTAAAATTAAATATTCTGGTACAAAATGACTAACATGGCAATGTTTTACATGATTGCACAAGTAGAACCTATATTCTATTGCTTGCCATCTCAGGGAGGGATAGAGGGAGGGAGAGAGGGAAAGAGTTTGGAACTCAAAACTTTAAATAAAAATGTTAAAAAAAACTACACAAAGACTTTCAGAACAAACTCCACACTTCCTTCATCTGTACAGTCTACAAATTGCTGATTCTTGTTTCATACTTGTGACCCATATTTTCCCCAATGCATTTTCCAATATCCTTGCCTATACTCACATTTGCATTGAAGGCAGAGTATTTTATCATACTTTGATTTAATTCAAAGAGTTTTCTTGAATGCTCCATATATTTTCTCTATCTTTTCATCCTTTGCAACAGATGATAGTACTTAATTTGCAATTCTTTTCATGATTGTCTTCATGCAAGTGCTTGTCATGAGCTAGTGGTTGGTTGGTTGTTGTCCTTTGTTCTTGAAGAGGACCAAAATGACACCACTATGTTGGGATCAAGGCTCAATGTATTTGACTATGGCTGATCAGACCAGTAGGAGTTTAGAAAGCTCTACCACAGGTTGGGCCCAAATAGCCCACATGAACATTTAGAGTGGAGATGTCTCTAAATTTGTGCATCTCACTTTTCTTCCGAGCTATGGCAATCTTGCTTTGTTCATAGAGAATGGTACTTTCTTTGATGCCATGCTGGGTGGTCCTGTGCTAATAGTGTCTCACATGTCTCACAATTGATTCTATAATTCTTCAGAGAAACCTTAAGAATGTCCTAGTACTATTTCTTCTGACCTTTCTGTGAGCACTTACTAGCTGTGACTAATAAACAGACCTTTTCCTCCCCTACCCCATAATTTTCACAGGACAACTATTTCCTTTTCCTTTATAGAGATGGACAATGGAGGCATCCTTGAACTTATGTGAGATATCCTCCTCTTGCCCTATAACTCAGAAGATTTCAGCCAGATTTTGTATGAGCAGTAGACCCCCTGCCTTCTGAATTTCACAGTTCTCCGTAAAATAGTCTTTTAAGCAAAAGTATGTTTGACATTCAAACAATGTTGCCAGACTATTACAATTGTGCTGTCTTCAGTAGAGTTTGAAAGCTTAGCAGTTTAACTCGAGAAAAGACCTCAGTGTCTGGCACCTTATCTTTCCAGGTACTCTTTAGAATCTTCCTAAGACAATTCACATAGAAACGATTCAGTTTCCTGGCATGGTGCCAGGTCTCACAGCCATACAACAATGAGGTCAGCACAATGGTTCTATAGACCTTCAGTTTGGTAGGCAGTTTAATATTTATTTTCTCCCACACTTTCCTTTGGAGCCTCCCAAACACCAAGTTAGGTCTGGCAATGTGTATATCAACATCATCATCTGTGTGTACACATCTGGAAAGTATCCTGCCTAAGTAAGTGAACCTACCCATGACATTCAAAATTTCTCCATTTGCCTAGTGGAGAACCTCTATTTTCTTGGTGTTAATCGTCAGGCCAAAATGAGTACAAGTGACAGAGAATTGATCCACACCCAGTTGCATCTCAGCCTCAGAAGCTGCATTGAATGCACAATCATCTTCGAACAAAAAGCCATACCCCAGCTTTCCCTCCACTTTAGTCTTGGCCCAGTGAGGTTGACCTTGATTATATTTTCATCCTTTTTGAAGGTGTCTGACAACACTGCTGAAAATATCATGCTAAACAGCTCGGGAACAAGCACACAGCCCTGCTTCACTCCACTGGTGACTGGGAAAGCACTGTGACTAGAACATCATCTATCATCCTGTAGCAATGCAAGTATGCTATTGTGGAACTGGCATACAATACTGATGAACTTCTCCAGGCAACCAAATTTTGCCATGATCTTCCATACGCCCTCATTATGGCAGTATCAAAGGCTTTGGTCAGATCAACAAATGTGTAAAGACCTGTTCTGCTCCTGGCATTTCTCCTGGAGTTGTTGGGCAGCAAACACCATATTGATTGTTTCTCAGACCTTTCTGAAGCCACACTGGCTCTCTAGTAGATGACTATCTTCCAAGTGAAGGATCCAGCCTATTAAGAACGACTCTGGCAAAAATCTTGTCAGCAATGATGCATATCCCCCCCTCTACCCCATGATTTTCTCAGGACAACTATTTCCTTTTCCTTTATAGAGATGGACAATGGAGGCATCCTTGAACTCCTGTGGGATATCTTCCTCTTGCCCTATAACCCAGAAGATTTCAGTAAGATTTTGTATTAGTGGTAGACCCCCTGCCTTGTAAATCTCAGCTGGTATAGGATCAGCAACAGGTGATTTGCCACTCTGGGGAGCCTAATGGAATTCAAAACCTCTTCTCCAGTTGGACATTTGGCTAGAGAGGGATTGACTTCAATCTGATGTATATGGTCAGTGGCTTCAGCATTGGTTGATAATGGTCTGTTGAGAATGCTATGGAAGTGTTTAGTCCATTTTCTCTAGAATTGCATCTTTATCACCAATCAGTGTGGCTCCATCAGCTCTGAGTGGTTGAGATGCACCATAGGTCTTTGGCCCATAAAAAGCCTTTAGAGGATTACAAAATCACTTTGGATTGTTACTATCAGTGTAAAACTGAATTTCATCTGCCTTCTTACTGAGCCAGGAATCCTGCATCTCTCAAAGCTTTGCTTGCATTTTACTTTTGATGGAGTTAAAGCTGCTTTCTTAGAAACGGATGAACTATCCTGCTGGTGAACCCTGCAGAGTTCTGGTTTTTGTCATGAGCGATGCAACACAAAGGGACCATAAATCCCATGAAAGAATGTTTCCTGTTATTGTTGGATACATGATAAAATTAACTGCCAATGTTTCTTCCTTCCTTCCTTCCTTCCTTCCTTCCTTCCTTCCTTCCTTCCTTCCTTCCTTCCTTCCTTCCTTCCTTCCTTCCTTCCTTCCTTCCTTCCTTCTTTCCTTCCTTCTTTCTTTCTACCACATTTCAGCCTCTAAAGAGTTATATACTAGAAAAAGTGCCAGTGGAATATAGAGCACTGCACAAGCACCAAGAAAGAAGAATGATGGCTGTTCAGATTGCTACCAATCTCGGTCTCTCTTCTGATGGGTGCCTGACACTATTTTTCATACCACAGCTTCCTCAATGAAACCATTTGCAATCTGGCATTACTACATTTCTTGGTTCCTTCTGTTCCCTACAGTATATATAAAAAATACATCTGATTCTTCCTGAACACAAAATAGGGCAATTCAGCTTTTCCATTCCCATTCCCAACTGGCAGGGGATTAGTTTAGCAAACTCTGGCAGCCCCAAATGTTGACTCTGCTCTCCTCTTATACTCTTTAGGTGGGTCCAGAATGATTAGACCTAGCCATTTCAAATGGTGGCCAGGTGGCTTCACTCATCCTTCACTCTCAGAGGCAAAACAGAGTTGAATGGCTTTGTGCCTTCACCTGTCTGACCATCTTGGCTATAAAATGAAGGTTTACATAACAATAATTGATATTTACTTAGATCTTTGAGGTCTGCAAAGAGCTTTACAGATATTGCCTCATTTGCTCCTTATAACAATCCTGGGAAGAGGGTGCTATTATTCTGTCTTATAAGATAAGGAAAGAGAAGTGAGAAATTACTTGTTTGAGCTCACAGAGCTAGTGAGCGTCAGAGGCAATATCTGAACCATTTCCTTCTTCTAAGACCAGTGCTCTGTCTACAGTATCACACTGATGATCATTAAAATACCTTCCCATGTCAAGTGGTCTGTGATTTCATGAGTCCAGGGCCAAGTTTAGAGACACAGTTTTGAGACGGAAGGAAACTAACACTTGCTACAGCATCAGAAGGTCCTCAATAAATATACATGGACAATGATGATTAAAATACATTCTTCTGCGTGTTCTATAGTCTGATATTATCCATATTCTCTCTTCTACCATCTCTAATGCCATTTCCCTAAAAAAGATATAGGCTCTGTTAAGATGCAGTGATAATAATAATAAACAGGAGACTCTCATAACTTGGAAAGAAAAGAAAGAGGCAGCAGGGATAGCCTCCCACTTAGAAAACAGTGACTGTTGCCAATTCTTAGAGGGACAAAGATGGGGGCACCTGCTACACAGTTCCATTCTCATAGCAGGATACTGTGCTCTTAGCTCTGTGATGCTGAGTATCAGCCAGAGCTGATATGAGGCAGGTATGAGCAGGGCCACACCAGTGAGGAGCCTGAAAGAGGGTGGGGGAGGGAGGAAATACAACCTTGGCAAAAACTGTATTTGACACAGATTGATTAATGAGAAATAGCTTGAGTGCACAGAGCAACTGAGTATAACACTGATTCCTTTTTTATTCTTAGCAACTGCCTGATTTCAAACTGGGAGTAATCTCCTTTAACATTGCCTTCCACTTTATTACCAATCTATTCTGTCCTTAGCTTCCAGTTTCACAAGTCGTGACCAAGAGTTCTTTTCTTTCAGGACCGGTAGGCACAGCTTAGAAATACTCCTCATGTTCCTGTAGAGGAAGCCACGGATCTGTGTCATGGGTCTTTATCTCAAGCTAATGTTTACCTAATTTAGTGGTTTTTAATCGGGAGTCCACAGACCCCTTAGTGGGTCTGTGGTTATATTTCAGAGGGCCCATGAACTTGGATGTGAGAGAAAAAAATGTATCTTTGTTTTCACTAACATTTGGTTTCCTTTGTCATGTTAAGCAACTTATTTTGCTGTCGTTCATCCTTCATTCTGGAAGAGGACCAATGACATCATGAGAGTGATATCTTGATTTGCTCCAAGACACAAAAAAGGTTAAGAACTCTTGTCTCAGAGAAAGAATTTCCATTTTTATTGTGCCTTATAGATAACAGATTGGTAGGGAAAGATGGAATATCAGGCTGGGGGAAAGCAGTGCTCACTATGAAGTTTATGAGTGGCTTGAGGGGATCCCCCTATGTGAGCTTCAAAGTTATGGCAGCAGCTTCTGTCTACTCCTCCCTCCCCACTAGAAATGTCCATGCCCTTCAAGGAGTGGGGCATGTGTCTTCTGCTTGATCAACCATTTGATCATGACCCATTAGGTGGGTCCCTAATGTTCCTATGAGCATAGATATTTAGATGACCAAATGGTCAGAGATTTAGAACTAGGAGGTACTTGAGAGATCACTTCATCTAAATTATTCATTGCAAAGGAGAGAAAACTGAGGCTCAGAGAAAATGCTACTTCTAAGAGCACTCACATAGTAAGAAACAAAATTGGGATTTGAACGTGGGGCATTGACTCTAAATCCAGCTCCCTTTACACTTCACCTACAGTAGTTCACCTGTGTTTGGAGTTAAATTCCATTTAGAAAAGAAACTCCAGACTGGGGAAGATCCAAGGTGGTAGAGAAAAGGCAGGGACTCATCAGCACTCTCCCAAATTTCCTTCCAAATAACTTTAAATAACACCTCAAAATGAATTCCGGAGTGGCAGAACCCACAAAAGGATGGGGTGAAACAATTTTCCAGTCCATGACAAGTTAGGTCTGCAGGAAAGGTCTGTCACAGTGGGGCGAGAGTGGAACACAATTAAGTACAGACGCCCCCCCGCCCAAAGCCAGCAGCAGGCCTTGGGGGCAAGTGAATCAGTAATAGCAGTTTCTGAAGCTCTCAGCTCACAGACTGTGAAGGGGTTGGACAACTGGTCAGAAGAAGATTATAGGGGTCACGTTGCTGGCACGGGGTACAAGACTCTGTTGCATTGCCCATATGTGGATCTGGATCACAGGTTTGAGTCACAGGCCTGGGTCACAGTCCCAGGATGAGGAGGAGCACTAGCACACAGAACATGTATAACCTATATCAAATTGCTTGCCTTCTCAATGAGAAGAGAGGGAAGGAGGGAGAGAATTTAAACTTAAAAGAACCCTCAACAAATATTAAAAATTATTTTTACATGTAATTGGGAAAAATAAAATATTATATATGTGTATATATGTGTATGTATACACACATTTTATATATATATATACATACATGTATATGTATATGTATGTATGGACACAAACATTGCAAAGAAACTACCAATCAATAAATAAGAAATGCCAGTGTAGTTGTTTTGTTTTTCTTTTTGCTTGTGATTTTTACTCTCTAGAGGTTGAAAGAAGGCATCATATGAATACACAGTTCTCCCGAGAATCCCATAGTAGTATTACTAGTAATTTTGTTTTGTCTAGACCTATAATTTCATTGGTGCAAGGAGAAAATTCCCTTTGGCAATGTAAATTAGAACCTGCTGTGGAATTTATAGTCTTAAGAGAGTTGCCTGGGCCAGTGAGAGGTTTAAGTGAGTTGTCCATACAACAAGCAAATGTGAAAGGGAAAGTGTGGTATGAGCTCAGGCTTTGCAAACTGAAATACCTGCTCTTTCTAGGCATGCCGCCTTTCATGTGGTCAGCAAACAGGTGTTTCTCAGTTCTGGTCTACCATTTAGTCTGAAATAATTTCCAACCAGATATTGTAATTTTATACTGTTCTTTTTGAGGTGGTAGAAGAGGCTAGACTGCAAATGTGAAGAGGGAATCTCACTACCTTATGTCTGGAGAGAGAGACCTTCGAAGATCTCTTTCTATTCCCATTTCTTTCCAGAAATAAACTCATAGCTTTACCTGCTCCTATCTAGCTAATCATCACTGCTCAGGACATTCTGTCTTCAAATGGAAGGAGAAAGGGGGAAAATGCAGTTAATGCTGCTAATGAGAAAAACTGCTTGCAGACCCATCTACAGAACCTGCTAATACATCCAGATTTATGCAGAACGGTGGCAGGGTCTGCATTTATTAGCCTGTTTAAATAATTTGATTTCTTAAAAATAATTATGGCATTGGTGGTGCCATTTTCCAATACATGAGAGGTTCACAGCAAAATGCCCCCAAAGACAAGCAAGCACATACAATTGTTGTATTTGTTCTGAATTATTAATAAACTTCTGAGTTCCCAGTGCTCTGCTGGCATTCCCATGCTGCTGGGGCTCTGTCTGGCACTCCCTCCTGGGCACAGAGGCCAATGTGCCTGCTTCTTAATTCTGCACATGGATTCTGCCTGCCTCTGAGAGAGAAGAGGACAAAGGGAGCCTTTCCAAATAGTAACCATTTTTCTACCCAACAATAAATGTACTCTAAAAAAATCAAAAGTAAAAAAACAAAACAAGGTTGCCATAAGTGCTTTGTCCCATGAAAAAAAGATTTGCTCTGCCATCATCACTTGTTTTTAATATGGTGGTGGCCAATAGCAATTCTTCTACTGGCTTGCTTCTGCCTGCTCTAGCCTAAGGGCCAAAAGGCAAACCAAGGGACCAGGTCTTTTTTTTTCTTCTGGGACGCCAGCTCCACCCAGAATGAACATCCTGATCTAGAGCTCTTGTTGATTTTGTTGAGAGTAAGCACATCTCTTGCCTACTAGGAGATTACAATGTGACAAGAAATGTAAGATCCACAAATATAGTCTGTTATAGCCAGAGGTAATAGAAAAAAAGAGGTCAAAAGAACTGAGTTAAAGTTCTTATTCTGCTCCTTAGGAATGCCATAACCTTGGACAAGTCACTTAACCTGAGCTTCAGGTTTCTAATCTGTAAAATGGGAATAATACCTTTAGTCGTCATCTCATAAAGAAGTTGTAAGGACCAAATGAAATCATGCTTTGTGATTAGATCATTGGATAGTGCTTTGTAATTGGAAAATAATAGTTAAATGTAAGCTATTATTAAATTCAGTTCAACCAAATGAGGCACCAAATACTTAAAAGGTAGTATTACATAGCAGATGGAGAGGTGGCCTAGGAGTCAGAGAGACAGAGGCTTGCAATGTGCCTCTGACACATGCTGACTATGTGATTTGGGATGTCACTTAGCCTTTCAGGGCCCCTACCCCCATTAAAATGTTCATTGTTAATAATCCTTTAATTCGTATATTGCTTTTAACTTTTGAAACCATTTTTATGTCTCTATCATTATTTCATTTTATACAGTTACTTTAAGATAAGCAAGGTAAGTATTATAACCCTTATTTAATAGGTGAGAAAACTGAGTTACAATGTGTTTAGTAAATTGCTTTGAGTCTCTCATGTAGGTAATTGCAGAGTCAGAACTAAAGTCTATGTCTTTCAACTTGTAGGCTGAATGTTCTTTCCACTAGACGAATCAATGGACCCTGGGATCAAATCAGCCCTTGGGATTATTAGAGGTATAGAGATTACTTTGTCTTTAAAGGTAGGTAAACCACCCGAAATCTCTGCTGTAGAATGGGACATCCACCCTGCTTGCCCCTGATATGACTTCATCTTGAACTGTACCATGCTTGAAGATTGATGTGAACATGTCTTATCTTGCCTGTTAGAAGACTAAGGACAGAGACTGAATCTGCCCTTTAGGAACCACCAGGGCCTAGAATAGTGTTTCCCCTCAAACATGTTTGCTTGGTAAAGCTTGGCAGTAGACTAAGACTTGGCAATCGACCAACAATGATGGTGAGAAAGGGCAAGAAGGCAAGAGGGCTGTAGGGAGAGTTTAGAGATTGATGATACAGATGAGTCACAATGAATTTGAGTGGGTGATGAGATATTCCAGAAGTAAGACAGTGACATTGGAGAAAAGGGGGCAGATGGACAGAGAAAGATCTGAATAGAATTAGCCCAGGAATTGCTGTGGCTATTGTGTCAGGAAAGAGAGAAGGGCTCATTAGGGCCAGTGTTTTTTAAATGGATAGAATTAATATGATGTAAGAAGATGAAGCCAAATAACGACAGAAGACCTTGGTTCAAATTCATGACATTCCTTCTCTTGTCTCTGGGCCTTTTTATTGTCTGTGCCCCTCTTACCTTTTCCTCTTTATTTTCTTGACTTTCTTCGTAACTCAGCTAAAATCGCAGCTACTCCAGGAGGCCTTTCCCTATATTCCCAGCTGCTAATGTGTTCCTTGTCAATGTACTTCCCATCAACTCTATGTGAATTGACCTGTTTACTTGTGTTTCCCAGTAGAGTATAAGCTTTTTGAGGTCAGGAACTGTCTTTTTGTTTCTATATAATCAGTGCTTAGCAAAATGCTTGGCATATTTTGTTGTTGTTCAGTCATTTCAGTCATGGGTAACTCTTCGTGATTCCAATTAGGGTTTTCTTGGCAAAGGTACTGGAAGTAGTTTGCCATTTCCTTCTCTAGATCATTTTATAGGTGATGAACTGAGGCAAACAGGGTTAAGTGACTTGCTCAGTGGCACATAGTTAGCAAGTATCTGAGGCCAGATTTGAACTCAGAAATATGAGTCTTCTTGACTCCAGGCCAGGCACTCTAACTCACTCCATCTTGCTTCCCCTAGATGAAGATGATACCCATTCCTAAATAGGTGTATTAGAGAGAGTTGCAAAACAAGGTTCTATGTGAGATTGGAGGTGTGGAAGACTGTGACTGATAAAGGTATTCAGTGAAGACTTTCTAGAAAAAGTGGTATTTGAATTGGATTTTAAAGGGTGTGTAGAAATTCAACAGATGAAGGGAGGACAGAGGGAAAGCATCCTAAGCACAGGTAAAAGTATTGGCAAAGAGACACAGAGGTCGCAGGATTAGACCTTAGAGTTTATCTTGCTGAACCCCTCATATTATAGCGGAGGTGGCTGAGGCCCAATTAATCATTTGACTAGCATTTATTAAATACCTACTCTGTGCTGGGCACTGTGCCTGGTGCTGAGGTTACAAACACAGAAGGGAAATAGTCCCTGCCCTCAAGAAGTTTACATTCTAATGATGGAGACAGCATGCACATGTATAGGAAAATGGATACAAGGTCTAAAGAATTTGAGTGACTTGACCAAGGTCACCCAGATAGAAAGAGGTAAGAAAGTGCAGGATGTGTGTATCGCACACAAGTCTACTATGTTTGGACTCATTGGAAAAGAAGAAATTAGACTTGAAATCTCCAAGTTCTTCTCCAGTCTAAATTTTATAATACCACGAAGTTCAGAAGCATTTGAGTCATGTTAAAAATCTGACAGCTTCTATTGGACTTGGAGTGTGCTAGAGAGTATGTCAAACCAGGCAAAAATTGACAGCAAATGAATTGCTCCTTACGTGAGCTAGGAACTCCGTGTGGCTTCCCCCTTATGGAGATGAGCTACCTAAAATCAGCAGGAATAAAACACAGAAAAATCCTTACATGCTTCAGGCTGGCCCTCCCCTCCTGGAAAACGTAAACAGG
The DNA here is from genome assembly GCA_028646595.1 of Phalanger gymnotis. NCBI lineage: Eukaryota > Metazoa > Chordata > Mammalia > Diprotodontia > Phalangeridae > Phalanger > Phalanger gymnotis. The sequence goes on along the minus strand of CM053627.1, from coordinate 155,743,920 downwards.
GTAATTCAATGGAGAGAAACAAACTGTGCTTTGGGTATTTGCTGGAGAGGAAGAAGGCTTCATGCACACTTCTTGGAGATGAAGTAGTAAAAAAAATTAAAATTTTAAAAATCAGAGTGAGAGAAAATATAGCAGAGAATCTGTTCAGAAGAGTTGGACCTCTTCCCTCATCAACATAAATGGTCTATGATGACAGCACTTCTCTGGTCTAAAAGGAATTCTGGAGAGATGATAGAGGAAAAACAAACCCACTCTGTTCTCTGAGCACGCCTGGGCTGCTGCTCTGCTTGAAATGCTGCTGTATTATTTTGAAGCGTTAAGTAGATAAAAAATAATAAAGATGAGATAGCCAAAGAATGATGCATGGACTCAAATTTTGTTAGGGAGATTTGTGTAGCTGTTAAAAAAAAACCACTAGAATTTTAACCTTAGTGACGGCTTAGCTACAGATGCTACAACAGGTCTCAGGAAATGCCACTTGGGCCATGAATAATATGATTTGATGCCTTAATTTTACCAAGCAGCCCTCTCCTCATTTCCTCTTCATCTCCTGCTCATGGGCTTAATTTCTTTGGCCGGCATTCTGATTCTCTTTACTAACAGGCAATCAATATTACATCATCTCGCTCACTTTGACTCCTCAGACACGATGAGATACGTTGGAGCACATTCCTCTGGGGCTTGTTTTTCAACTCCCTGATGCCTGGCAAAGGCAGGAAATGAAAATACCATGCAAAATCGTGAAGTCTGATTGGCTTGCCGCCCAGACAGCATGAACGCAAGGCTTTAACCCCTCCTTACACTAGCTGCTGCCTTCTTATGAGAGATCCACATAGTGGGCCTGGACTTCCACCTGGGAATAATAAATAGTGAACAGGAACATAAGAAAACAAGTTAATTGAATGGCCCATTAATTAAAGGGCATAACATGGATGTCTTGGGATCCATGGATCACAAGTTCATAAATTTAGAGCCAAAAAGTGTAAGATAGGACTTTACGAGACATCTGGTTCAATCTTCTCATTTTCCATTTGAGGAAAATGAGGCCCAGGGAAATGCTGGGACATAGGTCACACAGGTAACAAATAGGAAAGCTGGGATTGGAAAACCAGGTCCTCTGTCAATGAATTAATCACTTTCTTTCTTTCTCCTAGTTTTTAAAATCAATTTTTACTAGCATTTATTATCTCTCCACACAACTTCCCCCCCCTGCAATTGAACAACACCAATACCACCACCACTACCACCACAAAAACCCAAGAAAACCCTCAAAACAAATAAGCGTAGTCCAGCAAAGCAAATTCAGCCCTGCTTTCATCTCTCTATCCTGTAATGATGCTTGTAAACTTCTGAGTTCATATTGGAGAGGGGATGATTTACCCAGGTGGCTCAAGGTATAAAAATAAGGGAGATTCAGGGGTATACCAAATAATAAATATAGTAAGTAATTTCTGGCCCTTCCTTTCCTTTTAGGGCCCTCTGTACAAAGGCTGTTTGCAAAGCTGAAGTAAGGCCATAAAATTCCAACCTATGTCTGAAAGAATACTGATGGATTTGTAAAGAGAGCCCCTTAAATCTTACTGGTTAAACAATGTCGATTGACCCTTCTCACTCTGCAGGTCTTCAATCAGCAGTGACAGAGAAGGGAAAGGCCTTGAACCAAAGCCCAACAGGCTCTTCTACAGAGACGATTTTTTAGCTGTTTCTTGAGAAAAACTGACCTTTAAAAATTCATTTATCTTCCAGGAATCTTTTTTTTAAATTCTAGAATCAGTACTCTCCACTTTGCTTTTCACTGATGAAAGATGGCACTTAATGGAACTGGGAAATTCAATATATGATGATATTGTTAGACTTTCTGATATTGAATAATAATGATGATCATAATAATAATGATAATGCCTTTCAGATGGTTTGGAAATGAGATTTGAGGGAGGAAGTGTTTGTAATGTTTTATTTATTTTTAAAGTCATCCTCTACTGTTTCAGAGGATAGGCAATTTCACAAGCATCCCCTCCCTGCCCCTGCCTTCCTTTCTCTGTCCCAATTCTCTTTAAAAGAAAGCAGAAGATAATCGTAGCATAGTGCTTTGCACACACCCAGTAACATGCTGAAACTGACACACTAGGAGGCAGGAAGCCGACCAAAGCACAGCAGAGTTTCTAAGGAATCCCTATGCCTCCAGTAAGCCGTCTCCACAAATTCTGGGCTCACCAGAACCTGTACAACAATTTTACCAATAGGTTTTTTTAAAAATATCATCAGGTTCACAAAAAAAGTCATCTAACTTGTAAGATTTATGTGTACTAGCTGCTTGGCCCAACCTTTAAAAAGAACAGAAAGGAAAAATCTACTGATGGTACTTGTTTCTTACATCATATTCATTTCTGGATATACCTCCTCCAAGAGTGGAACTTCCATTTTTACAAAGAAAAGCAATAAAAACACAATAATGTATTCAATGTTCAATAAAAAATTTATATGTTAATGAATTCAGATAATTAATGATTCAAATATTTAATAAAAAATAATGTATTCTATGTTCAACCAATAAGCAAGCTTTTAATTAATTACTATGTTCTCTTGAAGGGACTATGCTAAAAAGAAAACCAACCAAACAAAATAATTCCAAACAAGGATCTCACAGCTAAAGGAGATAGCATCTACGTAGTTAGTTAGGTTCCAAATACCTACAGAGCAGATAGAAGAGAATGGTACAAGAGAAGGCACTGAATGGGGGATAGGAGTTAAAGGAGAGGCCTCTTGTAGAAGGTGACATTTGATATGATTCTTGAAGGAAGATGGGAATTCTAAAAGGCAAAAGTGAAAAGAGCACATTCAAGATATGGAAGGACACTTGGTGCAAAAGCACCAAGAGGAAACAGCGCAATCAGGGGTGTTGTGAAGTTCAACTGAGAGAATGGATATAAAGCACTTTACAAATCTTAAATCCCTATATAATTGCAAGTTATTATTAGTGTCATCATAATTATTATTGACTGTTGTTGTCATTGTCATTATCCTCCAGTCAACAGGCCCCTACTCTGTTGATGACTTCTTTCCCTGAACTTCTTACTATACTCCTGTTGAGCTCAAGCAATATTTATAGAGCAATAGAGGGGTGTGCTAGTAAATATTTAACAATCAGGACAACTGGAAGTTTGGAGGGAATGTGTATGCATACAACACTTTCAAGTTTAATCTTCATTATTAATACTTTATTAAGTCTAGGCAATTAACAAAATCAAGCCCCGACTTGTAACAGTTCCTTATTTCTAAGGCATAAATGTCCACACTGAAAATTTAACAATGGGCTTCCAAGATGATTAGAACTGGCTCCAGCAAACCCTGGAGCTAGGAAGGGAAAATAGGATAGTATGGCTGCAACCCAGAGTTGCAGGAGAGAAGTAATATGTTAAAACAAACAAACAAACAACTGAGAATATGTGAAAGGCCCAGGTTGTGAAGAATTTTAACTGCCAAATAGAGAATCTTATATTTGATTTAAGAAGTATTAGGGAGCCATTGGAGTTGATTGAGCAGGGGAGTGACATAGTCTGACCTTTATTTTCAGTAACACCACTTTGGCAGCTTTGTGGAGGATGGAACAGAGTAGGGAGAGACTCGAAGCAGAGGTCACCAATGAGGAAGCTATGACAAGATTGCAAGTGAGAGGTGATGAGGGCCTGAATGACCTGTCTTTCAAGAGGAGGGAATTATGTTCCATTATTTGCTATTAGGACTATTACTGTTTTTTTTTTTTTAATTTGCTCAGAGTTTGACTTCCTTTTAGAAAGCTTTTCATTTACATTGTTGTAGCTGTGGTGTAATGTTCTCTTTTTTGCTTACTTTTCTCTGCTTAAGGGGTTACCAACTTACCCATGATTCTCTAATTTCCTTATATTTATCCATACTTGTGTGTGTGTGTATGTGTGCGTGTACGTGTGCGCGTGCATGCATGTGTATTCAGTTGTTTTCAGCTGTGTCTGACTCTTCTAGACCCCATTTGGAGGTTTCTTGGCAGAGATACTGAAGTAGTTTGCCATTTCCTTCTCTAGCTCATTTTACAGATGAAGAAACTGAGGCAAAGTTGGGTTAAGTGACTTGCCCAGGGTCACACAGCTAGGAAGTGTCTAAAGCCAGATTTGAACTCAGGAAGACTCATCTTCCTGACTCCAGCTACTTTATCCACTGTGCCACTTTGCTGTACTCAATATCTTTTATCCGATGATTATTAAAGACAGAACCGAACCTAGAGCTATTATTTTACTTGGTACCCACTGAAATTATACATGACTTCATTTGTTTACAATGCTAAAATTATATATTTGATTCCACCTTCTATATTGTATGTTATGAACATTATTTTAGGAAACTGATAGGTTCCTCATCTGTAAAATGAGCTGGAGAAGGAAATGGCAAACCACTCTAGTATCTTTGCCAAGAAAACCCCAAATGGGGTCATGAATAGTCAGATATGACTGTAACAACTGAACCACAACAACACTGCACAGTAATATTCCATTACATTCACCTACCACACTTTGTTCCCCAATTTCAAGGTACTTTGTTTCTAGTTCTTTGCTACTTAAGAAAAATGTACTGTTATGAATATCTAGATAGGCATTAAGCCCTTCTTTATGCTGTGACTCCAGTCCTAAAGATTACTCTCTACCAATGAGAAGAAGGTCCCCAAATGAGGGCCTTTGGGTGTAGATTTACATTACTTTTGACATTCTTATGTCACCTTGTCATTCATGCCCAGGAGTGGAATTGTTCAACAGGTTTGGATTCCCCTCTCTTTTTTTCCTCATCATTTTAGGTTGCTGTAGAAATTACTACCTTCCTTTATTGCCAGTGCTGTGTACATATAGGCATCTGGAGAATATTTCTGAATGGAATCACATAGACCACAAGTAGCTACCTCTAGCAAGAGCACCGGGTTTTCTTAAGAACATAGATTCCCAAGAAATCCAAAGGAAAAATAAAAGAGATTCTGGGTACACTTGTTTTTTTTAGGGCTACCCACTGCCTGTTTTTGCCTTTTAGCACTGAAAAGGGTCAGACAGGATATCGCCATTCATCTAACCGGTCAGTGTTTTGCTCTGGATTAGAACACAGGGTCTTGGAGTCACGTTCTCCATAACTGAGAAAATAACCCAGATTGTCAGGGGATACAAAGAGAAAACAGGAGTAAGGAATATTGGTCAAAGTCCTAGCCAGATTGGGAAATAGTCAAAATCAAGAGGTAAATGAGAAGACTAAAGTCTAGGAGAGCTGAGATCCAAAGGAAAGGTAAATATTCAGGGAAATGAGGTCAAGGGTTGACATGCCAAGATCAGAAGTTTGGAGAATTCCATGTGAAATTATTTATTATCTAGTTAGTAAATTGTTCTTCTATCATTGACTCAAAGCAAAAGAAAGGTCCTTATAGTCACCTTTGAGGAAAGTCTTGCCTCTTCCTATTTATTGGGACCTCCAGGATTTTAAGGGCTAGTGCCTTTCTCATGGCACAGATTCTGATGGAGATGGGGCAGGTTTAGAGGGAATGATAAGCTAAGGCAGTTTATCAAGTTGATTCAGGTCCAGAGTCATTAAAGTTAGAAAATGAGATAAATTTATCTTCAGGTAAAAATAGGTCTGTTCTCTCCCCATCTGGTATCAACTTGGGGTCTTTTAGGACTTCTTGAGGGTCTGATGTTTTCTCTAGGTATCCCTTTTGATCCTGGGAATCCTTTGTTGTTCGCTTGTTTTCAGTTGTGTCTGACTTTTAGTGACTCCATCTGGGGTTTTCTCAGCAAAGATACTAGAGTGGTTTGCCATTTCCTTCTCCAGCTCATTTTACAGATGAGGAAACTGAGTCAAACAGGGTGAAATGATTTGCTCAGGATCATACAACTAGGAAGTGTCTGAGGCCAGGTTCAAATGCAGGAAGGTAAGTTTTCCTGACTCCAGGAGGCCCAGGACTCTATCTACTGTGCCACCTAGCTGCCTTGGGACCCCCTAGGCAGGGTCACAGGATCAGATATAAAGCTCGAAGGGAAACTTTAAGGTGTCTAGTCCAATTCCTCATTTCAGAGAAAAGAAACTGAGAGATTGTGACCAGACTAAGCTCACAACGTAATAAGTGATAGAGACAATATTTAAATGCAAATCCCCTCACTCTAGATCCAGCATTCAGTCCACACAGATAAACAAATTCCCATGATAGAAGAGTAGCAAAGAACATTGATTTCATTTGTTCCACTTTCTTGAGGGAGGAAGATGGCACTTGTGATGGACAGGGTGCTGAAAGTCAAGAAGATGTGCTGGAATCCCATGTCAGACATTTAGTAGGTGTGCATTTAAGTAAGTCACTGTTTCCAAGCCTTAGTTTCTTCATCTGTAATAATCATATTTACATCACAGGCAATATGAAGAACAAGTGAGATGATACATGCAAAGCATTTTGAAAACTTAAAATACTAGATAGGTGCTAGTTATCATTATTTTCTTTTAAAATTTATTTTCAGAACCACCTTTAATGCAAGGTACCAAGGCACCTTAGGTACCAGTGAATGTTGCTCAAGTGCCTCGACAAGCAATGTCATCCAGTGGACAGATCTTCTGGCTAATGGCCAGCAATCTGGATTCTGATTTTGGATTCTTCTCAGTACTTCCATTTCTGGGGGCCTTTTCCTCCTATATATATGTAAATCATGGCACAGTAATATAGCCAGTATTCCCAGAATAAAACCCCACACCTATCTAATTCTTGCACAGGGGAATTGTGTGAATTAAGGAGATAATGCTGTCTGCAGAATGCTTTGATCTCCTCAGAAGAGAGCTATATTCATACAAAGTATTATTCAGCTTCCACCCGTGTGCATAGCTTAGCAAGTAGCACAGTATGCTGAAAACAAGAGGCCTCTGTACTTTTCCTAACGATGACCTAAGCTGAGAAAGATGTCTAAAGCATAGGGGGCTCCTTTGCATCAACTATTTACTTTAGATAAAAGTTTCTGGCTCTATCAAAGGTTTCCTACATTGTTTCATGGTTAGGGAAGTTATATTTCCACCTCTGGCCCTGCCTCCCCTCCCACTCCAACTCCTTGCAGAAGAGGGCCCTTTGAGGGTGCTCATCTAATGGATGCCACATTCTGATTGGTTTCATTTATCATCACCTTTGTCCATTGTGGAAATGCATTTCCACTTGAATGCAGGCTAAATAAATTAGGACTCTTCAGAGTAGAAAGAGGAAGCCTGATGGAATAAAATCATACCTGTTTATAAAATGATGAAGGATATGGAAAGAAGCCTAGCACAACATCTTGCACACACACACACACACACACACACAAACCCAGTGCTCAATAAATATTTGTAGACTTGCTGACTTACTGCTTGCTTGAATGAATGAATGGAAGGCATATCATAAATCTTAAAGGCATAAAGCTAGAGCTGGAAGGCACCTCAGAAGCCATCTATTTCATTTCTCCTCCACCCCCATTTTCCAGATGAGGACAGGGAAGCTCATGGAGATTATCTTGTCCAAAGCTGAAAATAGGAACACCATCATGCTTCAAAGATGCTTCCAAGACAAAGGAAGTAGTGCTTTACACAGTGGACAGTAGACTTATGGAATGATTACCATCCTAACCCATTTTCAGCTTGGGAGCTCAAAGGTCCTGCATAATCGTAGATTTTTGAGCTGGAGGTCCCCTTAGAGGCCATCTGGTGAAACCACTTCCTTTTACAGATGAGGAAATTGAGGTTCAGAGAGGTACTATGCTTGCCCAGGGTCAATTGGTCAATAAACATTGATTAAGCATCTACTATATACCAAGCACCATGCTAAGTGCTGGGGTTACAGAAAAGTGGAATTTTAGTTGGAATTTAAAGGAAGCCAGGGAGGCCAATAGTTGGAGTGGAGAAAGGAGAGCATTTCAGGCATGGGAGATAACCAGAGAAAATGTCTAAAGCTAAGAGATGGAGTGTCTCATTCCTGGAACATCTAGGAAGCTCATGTCACTGGATCAGAAAGTGTGTGTTGGGGAGTAAGGTGGAAGAAGGCTGGAAAGGCAGGAGGTGTTAGGTTTTGAAGGGCTTTGAATGCCAAACAGAGCACTTTGTATTTCCTCCTGGAGGTGATAGGGAGCTATTGGAAGTTATTGAGTAGGAGGGTGACATGGTTGGACCTGTGTCACACGCTAGTAAGCTTCGAGATAGGTTATGAATCTAGGTCTTCCTGGCTCCAAGTCTTGTTCACTAATCACTATGTCACAATGAGACTGATTCTTACTTTATGCATGTCATGTTAATATTTTTTAAAACATTAACAGACTTAAGAAGGGTTTAGATAAATTCATGGCTAATATCTCCATAATGCGTTGCTGTTTGTCCTTCGTTCTTGAAGAAGACCATGACATCAGGGAAGTGATGCCACATCATGCAAGTGAATTGGATTCAAGTGAGGGAGGGTTGTGCAAAGTTACCAGCATCACTCTCTCCTCTGGAGCCATCCAGGTCCAATGGCCAGATACAGATCAGGACAACTGAAGATGGCCCAGGGTGCAGTGGGGGACCTTGACCTTTTCAAGCTAAGGTCTTTAATAGTTCTCAGTTTGACTGAGGCAACACCCATTCAGTGATTAAGGCTTAATAATGGATTATTAAGAGAAAGTAGGGATTTGGGGGTGGGGTGGGTACATCTTGAACTTCTAAAAAACATCCTTGATAAATAAACTAACCAGCATTTATTAAGTCCATATTGTGTCCCAGGTATTGTACTAGGGAGAATCAAAGATAAAACTGAAGAGATCCTGCCCTGAAGGAGGAGAATAACCATGTACTCTTACCAAATACTGTTGCAGATAATACTAGACTGGATCGATCTTTGTTCTGATCTAGCCTGGCATTCTTTATACTCTTGCATTCTTACATTTTCTGAAAGTGGTTTGTGCTGTGAAACAAAGTATGAATCACTCTCTGACCTGAGGATGGGATTGCCAATAAAAGCAGAAGTAGCCCTACCTTTTCTTTTTAGTTGAACTGGTCAGCCATGCATGGAGGAGGAAGATGATAAATAATTGTGCTTACTCAGATTTCACTACTGTGGAAATGGAGACTAGACTAGTCACCCTTCCAGATGAAATGAATACTGGCCTTTGACCTTCTATGACACTTTCCTTGTATCATGGTCTTGAATTGTAGTTTATATCTAGATCCAAAGTTTCTTAAAGGCAGTGAAGGTACCTTGTAAATCTTTTTATCCTGTATGATACCTGGCCCAAAGTAGACACTCAATGTTTATTGAATGGAAAAGGTGCCCAGATTTTCATCCTAAGGGCATAGATGTAAATAAAACCAGAAATATTATCAGTTGACTTTCTACCATGCTGGATAACAGCACACTACTGAACCAGAGACCTGAAAAACCATTTAATAACAAACCTATAAAGATTTAATCGACTTAATTAAACCTGATGAAAATGCAGTGGCTACCATCACCAATACTGGGTTAATGGATTTTTAGAGAAATCTTCTAATCCTACTGGACCCAGCTTCTATCTCAAGAGGACTTAAACACTGTAGGAATAAAGCTGATAATGTTCTAAAAAAGTCTGCTGGTTTTATGTCAGAGTATGTCATAAACCATCCTTGTCAACTGATGTTGTATCTTTATTGACTTGAAAAACTCACTCTGATGAAGAGCTAAGTAATGTTTTTAATGAGCTTTGTAGACTTGGTATGCATATCCTTGAAATAGTTAAGGTTTCATTCAGTAGACTAGCGGTACTGGTATAAAATTTATTTTAATTATAGGTTTATTCTGTAGCAAACTTTCACCCCATTATTTTTAGTTAAAAATCAGGCAGCTCCAAGCTGCAGATGTTTTTATGAAGCACAATTCTGGAATTACTGTCCTCACCTAGAGGCAGGCAAGCAGGATGATGAAATGTTGTCTGATGAGCTTGGATGAAGGAACTGGGAGCATTTAGCCTGGAGAAGAAAAGACTGGTAGGGTTGCGGAAATGATCGTGGTCTTTAAAAAATCTAAGGACTCTGATGTGGAAGAGGGATGGGACTTTTTCTATTTGGCCTCAGAAGGCAGAAAATGAAGCAGGAGTGTATGGTATAGAAAAGCACGTTTCAGCTTAATGGATGGAAAATTTTTCTTACAATTTTGTTGTTGTCAGACCAGTGGTTTCATGGGTTTAAGCAACTCTCCTGACCAGTGCAGCTCAGCCCCTGTTCAGTAGTTTATAAGCTCAGAGAATTGACTGGGGCCCTGAAAGGCTATGTGACTTGTTTAAAGTCATACAAACGTGACTTGTCAAACATCACTGGAATCCAAGATTTGCTGACTCAGAGGCTGACTTTTTATCTTGTTGTTCAGTCATTTCAGTTGTGTCCATCTCTTTGTGACTCCAATTAGGGTTTTAGTGGAAAAGATGCTGGAATAGTTTGCCATTTCCTTCTCCAGCTCATCCTACAGGTGAGGAAACTGAGGCAAACAAGGTTAAGGGAGTTATCCAGGGTCACACAGCTAGTAAGTGTCTGAGGCCAGATTGGAAATTGGGTCTTCCTGACTCCAGGTCCAGTCCTCTATCCACTTCTCTACCTTGCTGCCCCAACTTTCTGTCTACTAATTTATCATTCCCTTATGCCTCTTTCTTAAAAAAGAACTGTCCAAAAGTGGAATTGGTGCTTCTGGAGATAGTGGGCTCCTTGTCCCTGAAGGTCTTCAAGTAAAGTTTTGGTGTCCCCCTTGTCAGAGATATTATAGAAAGTATTCTTGTACAGGTTTAAGTTGGAATAAATGATCTCTGAGTTCCCAAATCTGAGATTCTATGATTTCTATCCTGGAGCTGAGTCAGTGGTTTATGCTAGTCCAGATCAGTAAACACATATATCATAGTTACAGAAATGACTTGAGCTAGACTTATACATAGGAGGATTGAGTAAGTAGCTATTTACATGACATGATTTGTTAATTTAAAAAAATGGACCTGTGATCTTATTGGAGGGGGTGGTATTGGGCTGGTATATATTTAACAACTGGCTCTCTGGGGGGAGGGGGAACTGTATATATGACACACTTGTAAATTTAACCTGCATTATTAACATTTTCTCCTTTGCTTTCTTAATTCTAGACAATCAGAAAAACAACAAAACAAGTCTTGATTTGTAACATTTGCCATTTTTTTGTGGTATAAATGCTCACACTGAAAATTGACCAGTGAATTTCATATGGTTCCAGAACACCCCTGGGCAGGGGGAACTGTTAGTATGGGAGCTTTCCTTACTAGTAGATTCAGAATGCATTTGTAATTTATGGACTTAAAGAATTGTCTGGGCCACTAAGGGATCAAGTGATTTGCTTGTGGTTCCACAGCTGGTTGTCGTCATTGTTCATCCTTCATTCCCAAAGAAGACCAATGACATTGCAAGGATGATGTCTCGACTTTTGTGTGAATTGGATTTCAGTGAGGTAGAACTATGCAAAGTTGTTAGCCTCTCTTTCTCCTTCAAAGTCATTGAAATCCAGTGGAATGGCAAAGGTCAAGAAAACTGATGCTTAATACCTGCGTAACCTTGGGCAAATTAGTCTCTCTGGACCTCATTTTTCTTATGTGTACAATGAAAAGTTTGAAATATAAGACCTCTGAGGTCCCTTTCAGCTCTAGTTCTGTGGTTTCTGATCATAATAATTGGACTAGAAAACATCTCCCAAGCTTGCCTTGGATCTGTTGTTATTTCTATCCTACCAAAAAGAGAAAGGAGATGCTAAACACAAGGGAAATTTAATTAGGAAATTGATAGAGATGTCGTTAGACATTGAATCATAGAATTTTAGAGCTGTAGGAGATCTTGGAAATTGTCTAATTCAACCATCTCAATTTATATAATAAGAAACTGAGATCCAGCATGATCAGGTGGTTTGCTCAAGATTGTACAGGTAGTGAGTATCAGGGATGGGATTTGAAAAGAACTAGTGGTTTTTCATAAATGATTTTGCTAAGGGATGATCCTGGAAGTTTTATATCAAGGCTACAAGATAGACCAGCACTTGTGTATCTTAAGTAGTGTTGTTACCTTAAGAATAATCATCTTGGGAGATGATGCCTTCAACCTGAAGGTGCCTCCATTGCCCGAAACTTCCTCTTTTGGATTTATCTCAGTGACTGTGATACATTTTTTTTTAGACAGCTTCCTTATATGGTAGCAAATATTCATCTTTAAGGGTGGATTTGATTTCTGGAAGAAGTAAAAAGTTAATTGGAACCTGATTAATAAGGTAGTTTGGGTGACTGGGAAATAGCATTCTTGGTCCAAAATAAAGGCAAAAACCAGACCAATGCAATAGATTTTCTTGTGTGGCTTGTAAATGACCCTGAGGGCCTTCTTTTTTCTAAGGTCACCTCCCTCTACTTGTACCCTTGATCCTATTCCCTCTTTTCTCCTCTAGTACCATGTCCCTTTGCTAATAGTCTCCTTAACAGTTAATCTCTCTTTTTTTCTCTGGTTCTATCTCATCTACCTACAAACAAGCCTAGATTTTTCTTATCCTTTAAAAAATTCCCTCAAGCAGTTATCCCATACTTTCTAATTTTGCTGCTAAATTCCTAGAAGAAGTTATCTATTTTCCTTATCTCCTCTTCACTTCTTAACCCCCTGAAGCCTGACTTTTGTCCCCAATTATTGATGGAAACTTCTCTATCTAGGGTCATTCATGGATGAACTCAACTGCGAAATCCAATGTCCTTTTCTCAGTTCATATCCTTGATATCTCTGTAGCATTTGGCACCGTTGACTACCCCCTTTCTCCTATATACTCTTGCCTCCATTGAATTTTGTAACATTATTCTCTTCTGGTTCTCCTTCTATTTGTCTGACCGTTCCTTCTCAGGCTCCTTTACAGCATCATCATTCAGTTTTGACCCCTTTTTTATGGGCAGAGCCCAAGACTGTCATGAAACTTCTTGCCTTCTCTCTCTGTTCTTTCTCAGCAATCTCATTGTTTACTGTGGCTTTAAAGATCTAGCCATGCTGATATATTTAAATTTACACACCTGGTCCTCAGTTCTATCCTAATTCTAGTCGCCTGGACATCTCCACGTGGATGTTCCATAGGCATCCTAAAGTCAGCGCATCCCAAACACAACTCTTATTTTTCCCCAAATCCTTCTCTCCTGCCTATTTCTTTTGAGGGCTCCACTATCCTCCATTCTCTAGGTCTATAACCTTGAAGTCATTCTAAACTCTTCATTTTCCATCATCCTCTGTATGTGATCAATTGTCATGTCTCATCTGTTCTGTCTTCCTAGCCTTTCTGTCATCCATCTTCTCTCTACTCATATGACCATTGTTCTAGTTGGGGTCCTAATCACCTTTCTCCTGGACTATTGCAATAACGTCCTAATCGGTCTCCTTGCATCACTTCAATTAAGTCTGTCTTCTTTCCAATCTATCTTTCACACAGCTGCCAAATTGAAATTCCTAAAGCATAGGCCTAGCCATGTCCCTACCCTGATGGAGAAGCTTCAGTGACTCTTTATTGCCTGTAGGATAAAATACAAATTTCTCTATTTAGCATTTAAAGTCCTTCACAGTCTGGTTCCAACCTCTCTTTCCAGTCGATTTCACATTCTCTCCATTATTCACTCTATATTCCAGTCAAACTGCCCTAATTACTATATTAACACATGGCATTCCATTGTGTGCCTCTGTGGCCTTGCAAAAGTGATTCCCTATTCCTGGCTTGCTCTCTCTCTTCACCCTTAGCCCTTTAGACTCTTAGTTCTTAGATCCTCTCATGAGAGGCCTGTCCTGATTTTCCTGGGTATTCATCCTCCAGTCTTCTCCCCACTCTGACAAAAAAAATCCTTTGTGCTTATTTTGCATATATTTTGCATTTATTCATATGCATAATTTTTTAACCTTCTTAGAACGTAAATACCTTGAGGGCAGGAATTATTCCATTTCTATCTTTGTTTCCTCAGCATCTAGCATTGTACCCTTTACATTATAGGTACTTATCAAATGCTTTTTGAATTGAAATAAAGAAAAGAAATCTAAAGAAGAGACCTCTGGAAATTTTTTGTATACTTACCCTCTTCAAAGATCTGGGTAATTTGGAACTGGCGGGACACAGAAAGGTCTAAACTGATTATGACATCCAGGATGTCAAATCAAATGAGGGCAGCGATTGTGGTCCAAGTGTCAGGTAAACAGTAGAGGATTTTCAAGGAGAACTATACCTCTGGGGTGAGGCCTTGCTGAGCCCCTTTCAGGGCTCCCCATTCACCCTTTCATATCCACCTGGCACTCAACTCTCACCTGTGGCTCCAAGAAGTTGTAGTGTGTGCAGCAGCCACATCCCAGTAAAACTTTCTTGGCGGATGAGCTAAACCATGTTGAGGGTAACCAACAGGCCTTAAACCTATTGGAGAGTTAGGAGATATCTACCCCAAGATTTCTCCCAGTAGAATGGATGGATAAGACCAATTTGTCCCAATGACCATGAAGGAAGCTGAAGCAAATGCTTATGGTGTACTTAAAGCTTGGTCAGATATTGAAGATGCCAATGTCATCCACTGTATCCTGGGCCATCACTAGTCATCCTGACTTTTGTCTTGCCACTGGACTTTGATGACTGTAGGATAGAAAGGCTGATGACTTTGTGCAACTCTGCCTCACTTAAATCCAATTCATGCATGATTCAAGACATCACCCCATGATGTCACTGGTCCTCTTTGAAAATGAAGGACAAACAACAAAGAGCAGAGGTCCTAGAAGGCAGATGATTGGCATTGAGGAAGTCTGGCATTAGCTATCAGAGATATATGCATGGGGAGACTAAGGCCCTTGAGTAGGAGGTCAGTCCCTGTGGGAGTTGGAGTAGAAGTGGTGTTAGGTCAAGAACTCAGTTACTTGTGCAATGGGATATGGGACACTAAACTTAGACTACTGATTCAGTGATAAGTCATTGAATTTCTATTCCTTCTGCCTCAGATCAGGGTCCTTGACTGTAGGCTGGGGTCAAACTTTGAGACAGTATTTAAACAACCACAGTTGGAATCATAAGATCATTGAAAGGACTTTAGAGACAGTTCTGGCTTGGGCTTGATTTAGACTAGTGTCCTGGCAGTTTAGGTTCCATGTTGGAACAAAATTAAACACTCGTGGATCATTCAACAGTTGACAAAAGAGTTTTACCAAGTCATAGCAAGAAACTATTCAGCAGAGATAGATATTAACTACACCTTGAGTTAATTCAACTGGGCTAAATTCCTTGCCTGAGTTACCTGTCTTGTTCCAGCAACTAAGCAACAGAGAGATCGTGGAGTTCCTCGTGGCTGCTTTGTACTCAAGCGTCAATAGCTTTTAGGCTTTAGTCTTGAAGATAGTTTCAATACCTTTTAAGGAAAAACTAGCCTAAGCTGCATGAAGGAGAGGATTATGATATAGATCCTACCACAGGCTAGTATTAAGTTCTATAGCTTTATTTGGTATATTCGATTCAATAAACATGTATTAAGTGCTTACTATGTACCAGGTACCGAGGTAAGCACTGGGGATAGATAGTCCGTTCCTGCCCAAACAGAAGCCTTGAAATATAAACTAACTTGCCAAATGTCACACAGGCAAAGCTGTGATGTGAACCCAGGTCTACAAACTCTAAATCAATCTTTTTACTGAGTCAACAGCCTCCAAGATTAGAAGGATACAATGGAAGTTATCCAAGAGCAATACCTAATTAAAATGACTATTTTCAAAGACAGCATTCATTTAGATGTACAGCTTCTGGTGTTAAAAAAAGTCATTCTCATATTTTATGACGTTTTGTATTGCAATCCTTCTATCCCTCAACCCCCCCACCCCTCCCCAGCCCATGCCCTGCTCAGAAGTACCATACAAGTAACTTATAAAAATTAATGTTCTGTTTGGAATTAGGGAAACACCTTTGATGATAGCTATTGCCCTTCTAGGGACAGGAATTCGTGATGTGCCTGACAAGTGTATTTCCTTTGAGGATCCAATTTTTAATCACCTTGGTTCAAAATGATAAGAAACAGCTCTCTGCATACTGAAAAATGATAGGATACATTTTAAGAAGAAGGGTTTGAAGGAGTCATTGTAAAGAACTCACACTTGACTCAGGCAGTTTAAAAATAATCAATAGCTGGTGAATCAGGTAAAAAAATAGTATTTCTAAATAATAAAATGGATATAGCAAGTGAGAGACGCATAGGGACTAGAGCGCAAGATCTGATAGGTATAGGAAATGTGACTACAAGCCTATGATAAATTAAATCTTCACAGTAGAGTGTTTTCTCCTAACCAAAACACCCTAGAGAAATCAGTTGGAAATGTGCACTATAATTCCAGTTTTTTCATTATCTCATGTTAAAGTCACACTGGGAACTTTGCTGAACAAAAGGGATTTCCTAGGAATCTAAACCAGCACAGATTGGACAAGTTCTGATTTCAGAAATAATCTTCCAGATGCATGGATTTATGGGTGATGGTTTGCAAAATGAAATCAAAATTATTGGGATGGAGTGCAAGAAGGGAGCAGCCATACAGCTGGAATGTACGATATGTAAAGGCAGAGAGTTTAATCCAACACCTGACAAGCAAAGCTGTTGAGAACACTGGCCATTTGGGTGCCTTCTTAATGAACTAAAAGTAGCTTTTAAAAGTATCCCCCAGTGTGTGCAAATCCTGAGAGTGTTAGAAATGAGTCTTTAAGGGCTAGAAGGAAGGGATTAGCAACCTCTCAGAGGGACAAGTAATCCTTCCCCTTCCTTACTCCCTAAAAAGTGTAAATGGATGGTTGTGAGAAAGTGGAGGTTAGTAAGACAACCCATCTTTCTGTTATGCCTTCCCTAGTATAGGTCTCTCTCCAGCTCCAATTATTATGTCATATTATTTGAAGGTAGTAGGTAGGACTCCCTGCTTCCAAATATTAACCACTGACTATCAATCATTATGGCTTCATTTAGATGAATGCCGAAGACTTCCATATCTTTTAGAATCCTTCTTTAAAATGCAAAAACCACTGAGAAATGCCCTACCTTAAACTATTATCAGTTAATACATTATTAGCAGCTAGTGAGAAGAAGAATGGGATGCATGCATGGGACACATGTGAGTTGAAGGTATGAGGCAGGGGAAAGAACTGAAGAGGGATAAAGGAGGTTGACAGACAGGGTAGGAGGAGGTCAAAGCCAAATCCTGCTCATTTCATGATCTAATGCTATGTGCCTGACTGGACTATGCAGCGTTAGCTTGTATGCCACTTTGGGCACTTATGCCACAAGGCTGGAAATTCATAGGGTAGAGGATGCCTTTAAGTGGACATTTTCATGGCAGCTTGTAGGGAGGTAGTTGTCTATTCTTTAATACAGTCTATACCTAAAGCACCTAGCACCCCCTGGAGGCCCAATAAATTCTAATTGACTAACTGACTAACTTATTGACTGCATCTCTGGCTAATTGACTGACCCTCCTTAAGCATAATGACTATTTTTTAATAGGGAAAGGGCATGAAAATTCTATTCTAATTGAGTATATGACATTGGACCAGACGCTATCTGGGTATAAAATTCTTTATATTCAGGTTCTTTCTGTGAGTTTCTCTGTTTCTTCTTTTTTTCTCTTCCTCTCTTTCGCCTCCTCTTTACCTCCTCCTCCCCCTCCCCCTCCTCTTCCTCCTCCTCCTCCTTTTCTTCTTCTTCTTCTCTTTCTTCTTCTCTTTCTCTTTCTTCTCCTCCTCCTCTTCCTCCTCCTCTTCCTGCTCCTCGTCCTTCTCCTCCTCTTCTTTCACTTTTATGTCTGTCTGTCTCTCTCATACACATACAGAAGGATCTTTACTCAACCTATGAGTAGTTAACTTGTACTGCCACATTTCATTTGCCACATTCAAAAGCATGCCTATATTCCATGCAACTTGTAGTCAACAGTATCTTGAATCAAGAGCTGTCTAATCAAACTAAAGTGTAAAGATGACAGCCAATCAAGTTGATTCACAGAATCCTTGCAATGAAAAGGGATCTTAGTATTATCTGGTCCACCTCACTCATTTTACAACTGAGTCTCTCAGAGGGAAGGTAGCATATCCCAGGCTAGTTGGTGGCAAAGTCAAGATCTTGTCAGCTATCCTGACTCCTAGTTCAATGCTTTTTCCAGTGTACTGCCTACCTCCTCTGTGCCCAACTTGTGTGCAAGCTAGTGACAGTATTTGTGAAATCCCAGGTGTAGTGAACTGAATTAAGGGAAAAGATGATACAAAATCTCTTCAAAGGCACATATTGAATCTACTCTATTCTGTTTTTTTTTTTATCAGGACCCACCTATAATCTTGTCACTCACTAACATCCTGTGAAAATGTCAGGAAAGCTAAAGACCAGTCTAAGCCGAGGATTATGATAAATGTTAAAGAAGCAATGTAATTGAAGAACACTTGAGTTGCTGATACCTATCAGATTGGCTAATACAACAACAAAAAAAAGGAAAATGATGGATGTCATAGGGGATGTGGGAAAACTGGGACACTAATGCTCTGTTGGTGGAGTTGTGAACTGATTCAACTATTCTGGAGAGCAGTTTAGAACTATGCACAAAAGATTATAAAACTGTGCATACCCTTTTTTTGGAGGGGAGAAGTTAGGACAATTGGGGCTAAGTGACTTGCCCAAGGTCACACATCTAGTAAGTGTGTCAAGTGTCAGAGGTCGAATTTGAACTCAAGTCCTCCTAACTCCAAGGCCAATGCTCTACTCACTGCACCACTTACTTGCCCCTGCATACCCTTCTATCCACAAATTCTACTGCTAGGTCTATATCCCAAAGACATAAAAAAGGAAAAAGATCTATTTATACAAAAGTATTTATAGCAGCTCTTTTTGTGATGGCTAAGAACTGGAAATCAGAGGGATGCCCATCATTTGGGAAATGGCTAAACAAGTTATGGTTGTGCTCTACGATTGTGCTATAAGAAATGACAAGCAAGATGATTTCAGAAAAACCTGGAAAGAATTTTTGAACTGATGCAAAGTGAAGTAAACAGAACCAAGAGAACGTTATACACAGTAACAGGAATATTGTTTGAGGAAGAATTGCGAAGGACTTAGCTGTTCTCAGCTATACAATGATCTAAGACTATCCCAAAGGACTAATGATGAAGCACACTATCTGCTCCCAGAGAAAGAACTGATATTGGTTGAATACAGAATGAAGCATGCTATCTTTCTTTCCTTCTTTTTAAAAAATTTGAGTCTTCTTGTACAAAATGGCTAATATGGCAATGTTTTACATGATTGCACATGTATATATCTGATTGCTTATCATCTCAGGGAGGGAGGGATAGAATTTGGAACTCAAAACTTTTTAAAAATGTTAATATTGTTTTAACATGTAATTGGCAGGAAATAAAATATATTAATTTAAAAAATACTTGAGTTGGAGATGAAGAAGATCAAAGAAGGGATAAGATTTCTGCTTGAGTGAATGAGAAGATAATGATAGATGATGGAGAGATGGCAGAGTTACTCAGATTGATTCTTTTATTATAAAGAAGATATCTTCAAACTAGAAAGGATATAATGAAAATTGTCAATGCTCCAAATAAGTGAAAAAAAGCTGTAAGAGGGCACTGAATTGCCTTTGATCAACCCAAATCATCTGGTCCAGGGGATTGTTCAGGGTATGGAAAGAATTGTCAAACATGATTGCTAAATTGCTCTTGATAATCTTTGAGTAACAATGTAAATTTAAAAGATGATGCAGGACTGAAGAGGGGTACATGTTGTCCCTATTTTAAAGTTGAAGAATAAGGTAGATTTTTACAAGTATAGCATAGTGACCTTGATGTCAATTATTGACAATGTTCTAGGATGTATTAATAAAAGGATGGTTAGTAAGCACTTAGAAAGTGAAACAGTGATTGTGAGACTAAGTTGCTAGACTGTTTTCCTTTTTTCACTTTTGTTGCATTTATTAGACTAGTAGATCAGGGAATGCTATAGACATAGTGTACATGTACTTCAGCAAGGATTTTGACAAAGTCTCTCCAGGACAGAATTAGGCTGAATGATAGTACATTTAGGTAGATTTAGAGTCTGTTGAAGGACTGGATGCAATGAGTAGTGATTAAAGAACTGATATCAATGCAGGGAAATATATCTAATGGGGGTACTCCAGAGCCCAGTCCTTTGTTCTATTGTTCAATATTTAAGCAAATATTTGGTTAACAACATAAATGAAATGTTTAGCAAATTTGCAGAAGATATAAAGCTGGAAGAGACTGCTAACACCTTAGATGGCAGAGTTCAGGTCCCCCAAAGCCAGGGACTATTTGAGTTCTAAGTGTGATAATTTAAGAACTACTTTAGTAATTTGGATCTCATCCAGACAAGAGATCCCAGAATGGTGAGGGTCCCATCATGCTAGAATTTGGTGGTGATTGTGGGAATGTTTAGCTTGGAGAAGAGAAGATTTAGGAAGGCATAATAGTGGTCTCTAAGCATTTAAGTGCTGACCAGAAGATACTAGATTGTTAAGCTTGACTCCAAAGGGCAGAGCTAGGATCAGTGACTGGAAACTGAAGAGAGGTCAGTTTTAGCTCAGGGTAAGGAAAACCCTCCTAGCAGTCACAACTATCCAAAAAGAAAAGTATGCTGCTTAAGGGATTCATGAGTTTCACATCACTAGAGTCTGGCAGGGTTACTATAGATGAAACTCATGTTTTGGGGAGGAGTTGGATCAGTTGACCTTTAAGGCCCCTTACAACTCTGTACTTCTGTGATTCAATGATTCCATTCTAGTCACTGCAATATTTTTCCTATTCTCCCTTGGCTCATCCCCTCAAAAAAAGTTTTGAGATTCTGTGACATATTCTCTGATTACAGTACTGCTTTTGAGTTTCCAAAATGTATTTCTCTTCTGATTTCTCCTTGTCCTTGAATTCATATTTTCATGCTCTCTGCTTATATTACTGTTACTTCTTCCTCTCTGGCTCCTCTTTCTAGCTCACCTCAAATGCTGCCATCAAGTTTCATTCTCCAAAATGCTCTGAGATGGAATGCATTTTTCCTTTTATTGAACCTCAGTCTATTTTCATTGTCCTTGAATTGAGTGTAATCATCCCTCATTAAAAACCTTGGCACAGTTCCACACCTGTTATATCTGTGCCCAAGTCTCCTTCCTACTTTGTTGTACTCTTCCTGACTCCTTTTATAACTTCTGCTCCTAGTCTAGATTGTATAATTTTATTCATTCCCCTTTTACTTGAAATCTCTTTTCAATTAGTGTCTACTCTCCTCACTTTCCCTTCTTCCCTTTTTTATGACATCTTCTCTTTCCCTCCTTTACCCCACCCCCATGCCCACTAAACACTTCTTTTTAAAATGGTTCTGGAGACCAGTTTTCCTTCATGCTGTAAAAATATGTCAGTGCTCGATCATGTTCTTTTGCTGTTCAAAATCCCATTCAGGAGCAAATTGGGCCGTACCTTCAGCCCATTTTACCACTTCAAACATGACACATATATTGAGCACACTATGACATGGAAAATAATGAGGTTACAACTGAAAGTGGTTGGGCTGTGAGGCCTTTAAATACTAGAAGAGTGCAGGCTTTTTTTACATTAAGACAGAATGAGATGGAGGCTAGTATAGAAAAAAGTAGACATTTTCATCTTACTAGAGATCTTATTCTGTTATGCACCAACTTCAGTTAGGCTTCCACAGGCAAAAATTTGAGATTATGGAAAGCACTGAAGTCATTTCATCATGTAAGGCAAGTGCCTTTTTTCTACAAGAGAATCTCCTCAACTGACTTGTTGTATGCATTTTACATCAAATACCTGCATTCATGCCAGGGCTGTAACTTCATTGGTCCATTTGGGGATTCTTAGGGCCCAGATGGAAATCTTTGCTTGTCTCCTATAGTTGATCATGAGGTATTGTGGAAGGCACTTCAGTATCCTCATCTGTAAATTGAAGAATTGAGCAACTCAGATGATCTCTGAGGTCTCTGCCCCACTCCTAAAGGGCAGCAGTCTGGGAATATGAAAGTTTTCTTCATTCGGCTGCTCGAGGTCCTTTTCATCTGTTGAATCACTAGAGAAGAGAGGGAGATGGAAGATACATTTCACATCATCTAGTGTTCCTGCATTACATATCACTGCCTGGTTTCACTGTTAAATCATCAGCAAGACAGGCAATGTGGTAGGAAACCAATGAAAACTATTACTGGCTTGCCCAATACTGATTGACAGTTAGTAGCCAGTTACTAACATTTGAGGAAGGAGGAAACAAGAGAGGCCTTACATACATGCCCTGTGATTACTTCCGAGATCTCTTCAGCACAAAATTTCCATGTATTCTTTTCCCAGAGCACCTAGAATTGGGACATTGTGTCCAGTCTAACTTCGAAGAGCCATTTTGCTGGTGTTGAATAGTGACTTAGGAATGGGGAGAGAGAGGAAGTTAGGAATCTCCAGAAAGTTAGTGCTATATAATCCTCAGATTCAACCCATTAAATCTATCCATCACTCATCCACTGGGAAGTGGCAGCTCCAATTACCAAGGGAAAAAAAGAGACTACATTTTGCACACACACACACACACACACACACACACACACACACACACACACACACACACACACCCCTGTCTTCCATTTTGTGACTTCTTTCCCTCCTCAAAGATATCCTTGATGTCTACTGTACATTACTTAGCTACATTGATGGATTTACCTCTAATGAGTCTGAGTATCTCTTCTATCAGTGTAAGCTGCGATCATTTCATACCTTTTCATTGTATGTGATTTTTATCTGTGTCTTTCCAAAAAACTCTTCATAGCTCATTGACCTTTGCATTAAAGACCTTCCTCCAATTCTTTGAATATTTCATGAATTCCAGTGTAGCATGTGGGCGGTCCATCTGTTATTCCTACAAGACTGGCCCACCTCCTTTGCCAGTCGTGCGTGTTCTTAATGATGCCTTTTAAATCACTTTGCATATATAAATCATTGTTAACAATATTTTGCAACCTATTTCCCCACTAGCCCCTCTCCTTATAAATCCCCTCTCACCATGTGGTTTTTGGTTGACATTTTTAGGTTACTTGTCATTTTCTTTTTTCTGAGATCATGGTTTTCCCTGTTTCATAGCCATATAGCATCACCAGAATATTGATGCTAAAAAGATGGTCTTTTGCAAGAAAGAGCAGCTTGGGGTCATTGGAAAGGCTATGTAATTTCCAGAATTTAATCTGGTCACATATCCATCTTCTCGCTCCATTCTGGGACCCTCTCATTGTCCATCTGGCATAGTTTGGTGGTGCAGAGGATAAGCACTGGCCCTGGAGTCAGGAAGACCTGAATTAGAATCCAACCTTGGATGTTTACAAGGCATGTGACCCTGGGAAAGTAACTTAACCTCTGACTGACTCAGTTTACTTATCTGTAAAATGAGAATAATAATAACATCTATCTCCCAGAGTTGTAAGGATAAAATGAAATAATATTGGTAAAGATTTCAGTATAGTGCCTGGCACATAGTAAGTGCTATGTAAATGTCAGCTATTAGCTATTGTTATCTATAAAGTCTATCCAAATAGAGATCGATGAAATCTAGCATGTATCTATCTATCTATCTATCTATCTATCTATCTATCTATCTATCTATCTATCTAATCTATCTATCCATATCTGTATCTATACCTATGCCTAAATCTCTATTTCTATAGATCTATCTTTTTATAGAAATAGATATCTCTGTATATGTATGTATGTATGTATGTATGTATCTATCCATACCTGTGTCTATACTTATGCCTAAATCTCTATTTCCATAGATCTTTTTATAGAAATAGATACATCTATAGATCTAGATAGATATCTCTGTCTACCTCTATACGTATGTATGTATGTATGTATGTATGTATCTGTCTATCTCTCTATCATCTACTTATCAGTGTGCTTTGTGAATAGGAACAGTTGGAAAACCTTGCTGTTGATAGGGAAAATCTGTATTCTATTTGGGCTGTTCCCAGAACCGTGCTTCATGAGGTTGGTCAGCACCTTAAGAGGATTATACACATCCCTGTATTGTGCTTCACAATGCAAATATTCAGAAGATTGTTGAATAAAGTTATCCTTTTGCTCACATTTTCTTCATCAAATCTTGTTTGGGTTTGAATAGAACTTTTAAAGCTGAGTTTGTCTGAGTCAAACACGTGAGTTGATAGTTACTTAGATCTTATTGGTCACTTTTTAAAGTACCATTTGTTAGCTTTTCTATTCTTTTGGAACCTTCCTCACTGTTTTAAAATTTGTTTCCCAAGCGCTTTTAGAATTGGGTCACTTTCAGCATAACTTCTGTTTGCATCTGATCATGTCCAGCCACTCTTCATTTTCTTAAGTGCCATTTCTACTTTCTCACAGAACACATCAGATCCTGGGGTTGATGGTTCCTCTATAATTGCTGATAGATCTAGAAATAATAGCAGTTCTGTTTCATTTCATGGCTATTTGTAGTCTTCCTATAAGTTGCATAAACAAAATCTTTTAGGATGAGCTAGCTTAGGTGATCTCACCCTAAACTCATTCTCTCCCCTCCTGACTTCCCAATGTGTTCTTCTGGCTATTTTATGAAGTTTTACAGCTCATACTATTATAAGATTTTTAATCTTCCTTTTAAATTTTTTTGGCTAGTCATGATTCAACATTTTATCATATGTCATATACTTTCATACATTTTGTGCGTGAAGAATCTGTTCTATTGGAAAAATTTAATTTTTTTTTGGTCTTTAAAAAATTATTGTTTTTATCATTCTTTTCTTTTTAAATTTTGAGTTGCAAATTCTCTCCCTCTCTCTCCATCCTCCTCCCACTGAGAAGGCAAGCAATATGATATTTGTTATACATGTGAAATCATAGAAATATTTCCATATTAGCCATATTTCAAAGAAAGCAAAAAAAATAAAGTGAGAAAATTATACTTCAATTTATACTCAGAGTTCATGAGTTTTCTCTCTGGAGGTGGGTAGCATTTTTTCATCATGGGTCCTTTGAAATTGTCTTGGATCATCATACGAATCAGAGTAGCCAAGTCTTTGATAGTTGGTCACCGTAACAACATTGCTGTTACTGTGCATAATGATCTCTCAGCTCTTCTCACTTCATTTTGCATCAATACATACAGATCATGACATATTTTTATGAAGCCGCACATAATTTCTTATAGCACAGTAGCACTCCATCCCAATCATATGCTGCAACCCAATTGATGAGCACCACCTCAATTTCCAGTTCTTTGCCAACCACAAGGGAGCTACTATAAATATTTTTGTACATATAGGTGTTTCAACAATCTGACTAGCAGCTTCTGAGGGGGAGGGAAGATCCACCCACAGCCAGCACCCAGAAAGCTGCTGGACAGCACAAGTTCTTTTGATCTCCCTTAATAAGGAGAGCAAGGTGAAAGGGTTGGCAAGCTTACTTTAATTCAGCACACAAATATCATTCACTTAGTTCAGGGGAAAAAGGCAGCACCATTACCAGAGTTCAACAAAGTCTCAGCATCCAGGTTTATAAGCTAGAGGGCTCCTTAGCTACGGCTGCCCAGAGTTTCTTCATCAATACCATCTCAAGAGCCCTTAAACAAATTACAAACAGACAGACCCAATACAATTCATAGTTACCAACATCTAGGTTCAGCCTGGGAGCTCAGAGCAAGAGCTGGCCCAGAGTCATGCACCACCACTGCTTCGGCAAAGAGCTCCAGAGAGGAGAAGACCAACCTCTGGTTTTATATCTTTTTCAGGGTCAGGGGTGAGCCACACATGCGACACACTCATGTGACCTAGAATCACCACAAAGAGCAACTTAAATCCACTTGGTCTAAAAGTCTCTGCTGTCCCAGACATGTCACTCAAACTCATGTCTAAACTAAGCCCTCCCCTGAGGCAAGGAGGCACCAAGGACACCCAAATCTTGAGCCTGGGGCTTAGCACTTAGCAAGATTCAATGAAATAGCTGAATCACTCAAAGCAAACAAAAGCCAAACTCCTCAAGGGCACCTGTTGAACTAAGTGCTAAGGGGCCCATTTTGTTTCCCAACACAATAGGTCCTTTTCCTTTTATGTCTTTGGGAGACAGACCTAGTAGCAGTATTTCTGGGTCAAAAGGTATGTACAATTTTGCAGTCCTTTAGGTTTAGTTCCAAATTGTTCTCCAGAATGGTTGGACCAGTTCACTACTCCACCAACAATTGAATAGTAAAATTATTTTTCCCTCATCTCCTCCAGCATTCGGCATTTCTGGTAGGTGCAAAGTGGTCCCTCAGGGTTATTTTAATATGCCTTTCTCTAATCAGTAGTGACTTTGAACATTTTTTTTTCTTATGGTTATAGGCAGCTTTGGTTTCTTCTTCTGAAAACTGCTTGTTTATATTCTTTGACCATTTATCAATTGAGGAATAGCTCTTATTTTTAGAAATTTGCCTCAGTCCTATATTCAGTATATATTTAAGAAATTAGGGCTTTAACCCTAAAATTTCTGATTCTGTTTCATTGTCTATGGCACCTTCTAGCAAAATATAGTGTCCTTGATTATCCGTTTTAATTAGGTGTCTATTTTTGCTTTTGCTTTGTCTGAGATCATGATTACTTCCCCTGATTTTTTTTTAACTTCAGCTGAAGCATATTAGATTCTGTGCCAGCCCTTTATTTTAACTCCTTGTGTGTATCTTACTGTTTCAAGTGTGTCTCTTGTAAACAACATATTATTGAATTGTGATTTCTAATCCATTCTGCTCTATGTACACTTCCGTTTTATGGGTGAGCTCATCCCATTCACATTCACAATTACGATTACTGTGTATTTCTCTCCATATAATTTTTTTATCTTTCTTTCTCTCTCTCTCTTTACTCTGTACCTCCTCAAAATTTTATTTTACTTCTTACCACTACCTCTCTTAATCTGCCCTCCCTTTTATCACCACCACCTCTTTTTCTTTTATTCCTTTCCTTTCCTGTCTCCTATTGGGTAAGTCACATTTCTGCACAAAACCAATTATGTATATATGGTCTTCCCTCTTTGAACCAATTCCCGTGAGAATGAGGCTCAAGTATTGTACACCCCCAACCCCAGTAAAAGCTCTTCCTTGCATGCCTCTTTTATATGAAAACAGTTTCCCTATTCTACCTCTCCTTTCCCCTTTTTCCCATTACATTCTTCTTCCTTACCCCTTTATTTTTCATGCAGATCATTCCAACAGGATTGACTTACATCCATCTCCTCTATCTATGTAAACTCCTTTTAACTGCAGTAACAATGATGAAGTTCTTAGGAGCTGCATGTATCATTCTCCCATATAGGAATGTAAATGGTTTAACTTTGTTGAGACCCTTATAAAAACTCTTGTTTACCTTTCTATGCTTCTCTTGAGTCTTGTGTTTGAATGTCAAATTTTCTATTCAACTCTGATCTTTTCATTAGGAATGCTTGAAAATTCTCTATTTCATTAAATATCTGGATCCCCCACCCACCCACCCACCCAAAGGATTATACTGAGTTTTGCTGGATGGGTGATTCATGGTCATAATCCTGGCTCTTTTGTCCTTTGGAATATCATATTCCAAGCCCTCCACTCCTTTAACATGGAAGCTGTTAAATCTTGTGTGATCCTGACTGTGGCTCCACAATATTTGAGTTGTTTCTGGCTGCTTAAAGTTTTCTCTTTGACCCAGAAGCTCTGGCATTATATGGAGCTCCAGCTCTGCAATATTCCTGGGAATTTTCATTTAGGGGTGTCTTTCAAGAGGGGATTAATGCATTCTTTCAATTTCTATTTTACCCTTCCACTTGCCTAATTCTAATTTTTAAGGAGTTCTTTTCTTTAGTGAAATTTTGTACCTCCTTTTCCATTTGGTCTATTATCCTAAAGAATTCTTTTCCTCAATGAATTTTTGTATTTAATGAAATAGCTTCTAAGATAGCAGATATTGTCTTCACTGGGTTCGTAAATGAAACCTTCATCCATCTTTAAAAAACAGAATTGGCCAAATGGATAAAAAGGTACAAGGTCTCACCAAGGAAAATAATTCCTTAAAAATTAGAATTGAGCAAGTGGAAGTTAACGACTACACGTGACATCAAGAAACAATAAACTAAGTCAAAAGAATGAAAAAAAAACCAGAAGAAAACATGAAATATCTCATCAGGAAAACAACTGAGCTGGAAAATGGATCGAGGAGAAATAATTTAAGAATTATTGGACTACCTGAAATCCATGATCAAAGAAAGAGCCTAGAAATGATATTTCAAGAAATTATATAGGAAAACTCCCCTGATTTCTTAGATCCAAAGGACAAAACAGAAATTGAAAGAATCCACCAATCACCTCTTGAAAGACATCTCAAAATGAAAATTCCCAGGAATATTATAGAGCCAGAGCACTCCTGATGAAAAGATCAGAGTGGAATAGAAAATTTGACATTCAAACATAAAACTCAAGAGACACATAGAAAGAATCCATCCATCCATCTATCCATTCATCCATCCATCCAGTCCATTTAATTCATTCACCCTATAACAAATATTGGTGCATAAGCTGTAATTAACTCCAAATATATATATATATATATATATATTCACTTGTGCTCAATGTGAGCACTGTAAGGCCAGATAACCCTTTATCAAAAGAAATGAAATTTTGTGTTATTTAAGATACAAATTAACACCAATTTTGATGACTCTTTTATTGGCTTTTCTGAGGAGAACCTATGATCCAACTTTCCAGTTAGCAGTAATTTCCTTATTTCTTCTGTTTTCATTATAGCAATAATGCCAATATGAATATTTTAATTTCCTTCATAATCATTTTGTTGGTCATCGGACAAAGATTTTACATGAATTGTGGAATGAAATGAGACTGGATCTGAGATTTCATTTTTTTCCAATGAGGAAACTTCCTCTACCAAAACAGATTAGCACCTGCTCTGAAATGTATTGTTTGATACAGTTGCCTCGGTGGGGCATGGAGAGGATAAGTGATTTGTCCAGGGTAACACATCTAATAGGAGTCAGAGGCAGGGCTTAAACTAAGGTCTTCCTGACTCTAAGGCCTGTTTTCTTTCCACTCTGCTACACAGCCTCTCAGTATACTGAGCATTCATCATCATCACCATCATCATTACTATTAGGCAAACAGGGTTAAGTGACTTGCCCAGGGTCACACAGCTAGTAAGTATCTGGAACTAGATTTGAGCCCAGGTCCTCCTGACTTGAGGGCTGGTGCTCTATCCACTGTGCCACCTAGCTGCCCATAGCATTCATTATTAAATTAATATTGTATGTAGTCTAAGAACTGTATAACCCTTGGCATCTTCTGCTGCCTTTTCTTTCATTCTTCTATAATATCATTGTAGAAGCTAAATAGAAGAGGAATGTTTTGTATTTTGATATGGTTCTTGCTCTGCCAGTTACAAATTTTATCACTGAGTGGCCAGCCTTCTGTTAAAGAAACCTTTTGTACTTAACTAAATAGCTCTTAGATAGAAGATATGGTCTTCACTGGACCCATAACTGAAACCTTTATTGCTGATTAGATCGTACCTGAATTTTGGTTTTGTAGGTATGGCTTTTGAGAAGTGAAAGTTATCCTGTGCCCTAATGAGCCATCAGAATTTTGTGGAGGTGATTTCACTCCTACAAAAACAAAAACAAAACCAAGCAACAAACAAAAAACAACAACGAAAACCTCACTGACGGTACAGGGGATAAGAGGAACACATACAGTGATTTTTCCAGATCCCCCCATTCATATAATGTGAGCATAAAATAATGAGGTCAGTTCCTCTGCGAGTCCTGGGGAGTGGGTCTTTTCACTTTATAGTCATTCCTCATACATATACAAGTCCCACATAATTATAATAAAGTAAGATTCAAAGAGCTAAAATCAGAGATGTTGCAGTTGGAATATAAAAATTGGGATTTCATTTTTATGTTGCATATGTTTATGCCAAGACTTTGAATTAATGAACCTACTGTTTTTATAATCACCACCATTCTCTGCATAGTCTGTTTAGAAATTTTATATTCCCTGGGAAACTAGTGCTCTCTTATGAATAGGCAATTAGATTCCTCCACCCTCCAGGCTGCAAGAGATGGCTGCTGCCTTCTCCCCCCGCCCCTTTTTTTTTGGAAAATGCATCTTTAAATTGTAAATGTAGTTTTTATTTCTAGCAGGGATGTTTTCTTTTTGAAAAAGCAGAAACCGAAAGATAGTGAGTGAGGCCTTCTTCTGCAGAGCAAGAAAAAAAAAAACCTACAACAGAGTTGTATTTTAGCAGCCAAGTAAGCTCTTGTTCTAGAATCTTTGGTATTCTACAAATACTGCCCTTCTCTGCCTTTTGAAGTAGTAAACATAATTGTGCCTACTCTTTAAAAGAATTGGGAACACAAGTGCAAATGGGTTAAATCTACCCCGTGCAAATAAATGTGGTTGAACTGGGATGAGAGCACAAAGTTTATAAAAAGGATTTAGTACTTCAATTTAGGGCCTTTTCTGAACTTTCCTAAATGAACTTTTTTTTTTTTTTACTTGGTCTGTAATTTCATCTGTATAGGGAATTCCCAGTGTGGAACTCTTCGACTAATGCGTATGGGCACCTAATCTTCAACTTGTTGTTCAGTGGTGTCCAATTCTTTGTGACTCCATTTGGGGTTTTCTTGGCAAAGATACTGGAGAAGTTTGCCATTTCTTTCTCCAGTTCATTCGATAGATAAGGAACTGAGGCAAACAAGGTTAAGTGACTTGCCCAAGGTCACACAGCTAGTAAGTGTCTGGGGTCACATTTGAACTCAGGAAGAGGATTTTTCCTGACTCCAGGAGCAGTGTTCTGTCAGAGCCACCTAGCTGCTTAGCATAGAAAATTGACTGGGGGCACTCAGAGGTTAAGTGACTTATCCAGCTTTGAGGCAGCTGGGTGGTACAGCCCATAGATCACTGAGCCAGAACAAATGAGTTCAAAAACAGCCCCAGACACTTCATAGCTGGGTAATCTTGGATAAGTCACTTAACCTGCCTGCCTCAGTTTCCTCAACTGTAAGATGGGGGATAATGATAATGCATAGCACACAGTAGATGCTTTATAAATACTTATTGTCTTCCCCCAAGGGTCATACAGCCTGTCTGTGTCAAAAGCCCGACTTGAAACCAGGTCTTCTAGACTGCCAAGCAACCTTTCTACCTATTACATTACGCTGCTCTGAAAGACAATAAGAGTATTAACTGTTAAATGAATACTTATTAATACCTAGAAATGTAACCCTTGTATGGATTTAGCAGCATGTAGCTGAAACCCGTTTTAAGGAAATCCAATATGAGAAGGTCTAAAATTGCAAAAGAGAGAAATTAACAAGGGATTATTTGCATTATAAAAGACTCGCCCTAGGATTTCTTTAAACTGTTATGGAACATGAACTCTTACGTGTAAAGTAGAATTCAGTGTATAAAAAAATAAAAAAAAAAACAATTAACACATAACTGGCAAGGCACACTTATGTTGGCAAATACAGTAGAAGCAACTGAGTTACTAGTTCCTCTCTCCTTCCTCTCTTCCCATCCCAATTGTCTTGTATTTAGCATATACTTATTTTGCATAAACTTTTCATGCGTACATATTATCTCCCTCTATAAAATGTAAGCTCAGTACAAGGACTGCTTCATTTATATCCTTGTATCTTTAGTGTGGAGCAGCTAGTTGGCGCCATAGTATACAGTGCGCTGAGTCTGGAGGCAGGAAGTTTAATCTTCCTGAGTTCAAATGTGAACGCAGACACTAGCTGTGTGACCCTTGGCAAATCGCTTAACCCTGTTTGCCTCAGTTCCCTCATCTGTAAAATGAGCTGGAGAAAGAAATGGTAAACCACTCCTTTGCAAAGAAAATCCCAAATGGGGTCACAAAGACTCAGACATGACTGAAATGACTGAACAATAACAATGCCCAGTGCTGAGTACCGTGTATGGCACATAGTAGGTGCTTAATAAATTGATCGATTTAATGTGTTAGAGATCTAGTTATTGAAATAAATTGAAGATGGTTGTAACAGTTCTCTGGTTTTAAGTTGTGAGAAATGGAGTCTCCTAAAATGAGATTCAAAAATGAGTCCAAAAGCAAATTCTGAGTCATGGACTATTGTGTGAAATTTTTTGTCATTTACATTCCCATAAGTTAAGTCTCTCCAGAACTGCAAGGTTCAGCAGCAGAATAATCAGGGAATTAGGGCATTCTGTGCCACTCTGACAGCCCTATTTTAACTGAACTTATGATGAATAATATTGCACATCGATGATGCTTTCATCTCCAAAGCACTTTGTCAACATTGAATAATCTCATGTGAGTTATTACTACGTTCATTTTCCATATGGCTGATTGAGGCAAAGAGGTTAAATACCTTGTTCAAGGCCACCATGGGAGTCGGTGTCAGGCCAAGGGTCAGAATTAAGGAGCTCTTGGATCACACCTCTCCTTAGATGACTAGAGCAAATCTCAGTTTCCCGTACTGCTCAGATTCTTGACTGACAAGTTAATGCTGTAATAGATCATATTTCGCAGCTGAGGTAATTGAGGGTTAGCACTCTACAAAGTGTCAGGCAGGCCTCTGGAAAGAGAGAAAGCTCTATTGGGGAGAAGTAGTTAAAATGTAAGGCTGAAAAATGGCTCCCAATGTGCAGACATGAAGGAAAATCTCTTCCATATATTTTGAAAGACCTCTGTATGCATTATTTTTTAAAGTCTTTATTGTCTTTTTGCCTGAAATATTGACGTTGGTTCCTTCTTCCCTTTCTTGTCAAAATTACATTTTTCCTTGGCTTCTTTTATGATGTATACTCTTAACTTAGTTCCCTTCTCCTGTTTTCACTCCTACTTCTGTCTCTTATTTCAGACTCCTTCTATACATCAATATATTCCAATATCTCTGTGCATCCTATTATAAAAAGCTATGTTTTTTTTTTTACCAGATCATGTTTAGGTATGTTTATGCATTGTGGACTCTGAAATCCATCTGTAAATATGTGAACAAGCAGTGTGCTAGGCGCACTGCTAGGCACTAGAAATGCCAAGATGAAAATTGAATAGACCTTACTCTCAAGACACTTGTATTCTGTTCGGGAGAGAAAATATAAACACATAAAATATAGACAAAATAAATATAAGGTATTTGGTGGGGGTGAAGATTTGTGAGATGGGAGGAGGATCATGAAAGGCTTTAACTATGAGGTGGTATTTGAGCTGAGCTTTGAGGGGAACTAGGTCTTGATAGCCTAAGCAAAAGCCCAGATAGGGGAGTCTTCAGCATTTAAATACTTGCCAACACTAACAGCTGGGGAGTGATCGAGGAAGACTACATGGAAGAAGTGGTACTTGAGGTTAGCCTTGAAGGAAGATAGAGAATTTGACAGTCAGAAATGAGAAGAAAATCCATTCCAGGCATGAGGTATCAGTTGAGAACAAGCCCCAAAATCTGAAATAGTTTTAGAGAGAATCTAACTAGGTCATTTTGGCAAAGAAGGGAGCCAGAAAAAGGTATGCCTGCTTCCTTGAATCTCTGTGGAGCTTATATCATTGTTGTCATTTAGTTGTTTCATGACTCTTCATGAACCCAATGGGGTTTCTGTGGAAAAGATACTGGAGAGGTTTGCCATTTTTTTTCTCCAGCTTGTTTTACAGACGAGGAAACAGAGGCAAACAGGGTTAAGTGACTTGCCCAGGGTCACACAGCTAGTAAGTGTCAGAGGCCAGATTTGGACTCAGGAAAAATGAGTTTTCTTAACTCCAGGCCCTTCATTGCCTGGCTGCTTGATTGAGGTTCACATTGTATAGAGTTCAAATAAGGGTACACAAGAACATGTAGGCAGTTGAACAATTTCCAGAAAAGAACAGTTCCCAGGTAAGATTGTTTGAGATATACATCAGCAGGTAGGTATAAACATTATAATTTAGGGAGCCCAAAACACAAGCTTTGAGTGGACCCCAAACAAAACCTAGGTGGGATCCAAGCACTCCTTAGAGCTTTCTGGCTTCTTTGGGATGTCTCTGAGGTTTGCCTGATCTCTGTGCTAAGCTTCGGATTTTCTACCACAAAAAGCAAGGTTCAAATAACATGAATAAATAATAGGCTATTTTCCCCATGGGGGCTAGTTTACATTAATGTGGTGAGGCAGAAGATGGTTTGTTGAGTAGTCTAGTATGCCTGGAACGTGGAATACACAGAAGGGATTAAGATGAAATAGATTTGGAAAGGTAGGCTAGATATGAATGGTGGAAGACCTTAAAGGCCAGGCTAAGGAGTCTATATTTGATCTTAGAGGCAATAGGGAGTCACTGAAAGTTTTTGATCACATGATCAGA
>CM053627.1:155685759-155709004 GCA_028646595.1 Phalanger gymnotis | reverse complement strand
AAGAACCACCAACCTGGACCTGATGAAAATCTTAAGCAGGCTCTGCACTCCTGCTCTGATCTGCCACTTAATTCCTCCCACCAGGTGGGCCTGGGGCCAGAAACAACTGCAGCTGTAGTTCTGTAGCTGCACCTCCCCCTGCTGCCCCATGGGTGGTGGCCAAACTGCAAACTCATTTCACTCTGTCCCCCACAGGTTTTCCCACTAACCTTCTCTGTTGTGTTTGGTGTTTGTGGGTTGAGAAGTCTGGTAACTGCCACAGCTCACTGATTCAGGGCACTAGGGCTTGTTCCGCCTGGCTCCTGGTCTGGTTGGTCCTGCTACTGCGCTGGGCTCCCCTCCCCTCTGCTCCGTGTATGATAGACCTCATCCAGTGACCATCCAGGCTGTCCTGGGCTGGATCCCCGCTTCCCTCTTCTATTTTGTGGTTTCTGCAGTTCTAGAATTTGTTCAGAGCCATTTTTTATAGGTTTTTGGAGGGACCTGGCAGGGAGCTCATGCAAGTCCCTGCTTTCCAGCCGCCATCTTGGCTCTGCCCCCAATTAGCAATATAATATTATCTTAAGCTACATTTTAAAACATCTAACCTATAATTTCATTGGTGTGGAGAATGCTTTGTGGGGAAAGCCTCTCTCCTGGGGTATTGAGAGGTTAAGCCAATTGCTCAGGGTCCCATTGCCCAATATATATCAAAAGTTGTTCTTGAATTCAAGACTTCTTGATTCTGAGCTCAGAACTCTTCGATGCTGACTTAATGTAATAAGTTGCATTAAGAGAAAGAATTGATTGAAGGGGAAAGTGATAAATATTGGAGGGGATGTGCAAAATTGGGAAATATTCATTGTTGGAATTGTAAGCTGACTTAACTACTTTGGAGAACGATCTGGAATTATGACCAAAGAGTTATTAAACTGCCTATACCCTTTGACCCAGCAATACTACTACTTGATTTATTTCCAAAGAAGATGAGGGAAAAAGGAAAAGAACCTATATGTTTTAAAATGTTTATAGCAGCTCTCTTTGTGGTGGCAAAGAACTAGATGTTGCAGAGATACCCATCGACTGGGGAATTGCTGAACAAATTTTGATCTATGATTGTGATGGAATACTACTGTGCTATAAGATGATGAATGCATTAATTTTAGGAAAAAATGGATAGACGCATGAAATAATGAAGAGTGAAATAAGCAGAAGCAAGAGAATGCTGTATATAGTAATAGTAATATTGTTTTAAGACAAATTTTGAGTGACTAAGTAATCTTGACTATTATAAATACCTAAGTTAACTTCAAAGGACCTATGAAGAAAGATGCTATTTGCATGCAAGGAAAGAATTGATAAATAAAAATATATATAGAATGAACATATATATGTATACACACACACACACATATATACACATACATACACACACATTTATATCTATTGGTAGCCATTTCTAGGGTGAGGGAGGGAGGAAAGAAAAAAGGGGAAAAAAGAAATTCACATGCTAACTTTATTATATATTTAAAAAGAATACCAAGTTGTACATAATAGATTCACAGTTTCATGTGCTATCGTTTTTTAAAAACATTTTAATTAATATCATTATATTACATATTTATTAATTTATACAATTATTTATTAATTTAATTAACAATATTATGGAAATGCTTGTTTTATTACATAAATTTAAAATAAAATAAAATAAAACAATGATCTCCAGCAGAATTTTGCTAAATTGCAAATTTTGAGATTCAGCATATCATCATTGGCCCACACTGAGTGCTACAAGACTATTAGATGAGCTGGCAGAAGATGCATCCTGAGGGAATGTGACGCAAAATAGTTTCATTTTGAAAAACTAATGGAACATGGGATGCTGCTTGGGAAGGGTGGGTTTACCATTGGGGAAAACAACTTGGGGATAACATCATTGGGAATCTAATGAATGGAAAGGGAGGGAAAGAGAATTATTAAGAAGTAAAAAATGGAGGAAGAACTTAATTAATAATGAATAAATTAATAATGAGGCTAATAGTAATAATGCTAACATTTACATGACATTGAGTCCATGCCAGACAATGTGTTAAATGCTTTACAAATCTTATCTCAGTTGATTTCTGAATATCCTTTTTAGTCTCTAAGGTTGAAGGGGAGACAGTATCTGTTCTCTTATAACTATGTCTCAGGGCTCTCAAAAACAATGATTAATTGTCATGAGAGCAGGTAAACCAATATATCCAGTGGACCTACTCCAACATCTACATCTCAAAGCCCAGAGTACCATAGAATTAGAACTGGGAGGAACCTCAGAGTTAGTCCATTACAATCCTTCATTTTATAAATGAGAAAAGGCCTGGTGAGATAAAAGTCATTTGCTTGAGGCCATCCAGGTACTAAAGAGCAGAAGTGGGATTTAAACTCATTCTCTGACTCTAAATCCCACAGTCTTTCTTTTGGGCCAGGCTGCCTTCTCAGGAGCATAACTAGTCAAGATGAGGATGGCTAAATATGTGTAATCTGTCCAGAGCTCTTCCTTAAGGCTTTGGAGTACAATGATTGTTTATAATTTTTTGTGGATGATTGGTGGTAGTGATGATGATGATGGAGGGGAACAGAAAGAGAAGGAACAGGAAAAAGAAAAGAGAAAGAAGAGAAAAAGGAGGAGATAGAAGAGGAGGAAGAGGAAGAGGAAGAAGAAGAAGGAGGAGGAGGAGCAGGAGGAGAGGAGGAGGAGGAGCAGGAAGAAAAGGAAGAAGGAAGGAAAGAAGAAAGGAAAAAAATTCTACATAATGGTACAATCAGCCACGTTGATTGATTATGTTCTTCTCACTGGGGAATCAGATTCTAGTCCTGTCTTATTTTGTTGTATTTGAGACCTTGGCATTATTGCAAAGGACTATGGGTAGGCTACCTCCTACTACCCTGAGGGACTTTTAAGAATTTTTTCCCCACGTGATAGCTTGCTTCTCTAGACAGAACAATTGAAAGCACCTTCCCAGTGTGCTGCAATCAATTTTCCTGACAATATGTGATTTGTTCCCTAAATATTCTGTTCTATATCCCATTTGTCTTTCTTTTTTGAGCTACCCTCTATTCATTCTTCATGTATATAATCCATCTGTAATGCTATGAATTGAGCACTGTCTTTTAGGGAAGAACTTGGTAATGGCATCATTAGGATGACCAAAGTCCAGTTCTCTTGTGGCCAAAACAATAATACCTGGCATTTATACAGCACTTCAAAGCTTGCAAAGCACTTTACAAATATTATCTCATTTGGTCCTTACAACAATCTTAGGGGGTAAATGATACTGTTAACCACATTTACAGGTGAGGAAACTGAGACAGAGAGGGGGCAAGTGACTTGTCCAGGTTCACATGGCTATTAAGTATTTGAGTCAGGATTTGAGTCATGGTTCCAGGCCCAGTTCTCTATGCACTATGCCACATGCCTTGGCTGAGCAGGAAATGCATATTCCTAAGTCAAAACTTAGGTCTTTGACTATATACCACAAGGTAGTATATAGGCAGGAAAAGTCAGAAATGGAACAAATTCAGCTCTCAAGTTCATCTGAATATCAACCTTCCAACTTACTGCTGAGGCTTCCTGGGGACCTCAGCTCATTCTTGGGGACCCCAGCTCATCCTTTTACCTTTAATTTCACCGATACACAAGACTGAAGTAATGATCAGCAGAAGAAATAATCATGAGGCAAGTTACCAGAAGTATCATGGTAACTTCATAAGCATCATGCATAACTTATGAAAAGAGTTTTAGGCAAATCATCAGACCTCATAGGAATTAATTTTCTATCGGGCATGGAATAAAGTTGCACAGTCTTCTAAATTCTTCTTTGAAAATGGTTGAGATCTATTTCACTAACATAGCCTTCAGTATTGTGCTCAAAGAGCTGAGCTAAATTTAATCTCAGAGTGGCATTCATCAGCGTCAGCTTGCCCTGGGTAAAACTCCCTAATATCTTCTTCCCTTTATTATTTTGTCGATTGCAGCAAGAGTGCAGGGTGATAAATTCTGCCTCAGCAGAAACATACATTTAGAAACAAATGTCCTGGAGAAATACTTCTGTAGTATCCTCCTCTCCATCCCCCCTTTCTGGCAACTCTGTGGCTGGCTACACGACACTAATAAAACCACTAGCTAAGTGAAATGCTTGGATCCTTTGTCTACATGATATCCAACACCTGTTTGGGACAGATTTTATGGGATTGACAGATTTGGGGACTGACTCTTGAATTCACTAGTTGTTAGTATAGAAAAGACCCAATATGAAATCTTGGTGCTTTTTAATTCATTTCTTCTTTGTACTTTGTTGTGTGTGTGTGCATGTGTGGTTGTGGGTGTGTGTGTGTATAACCAAATCTAAGTTTCTTACATATTCTCTAAGTTCTAAAGGGTATATCTTTAAAAGGTTGATTAAGAAGGTACAGTAAGGATTGAAAAATCTCTATATTTAAAACACCCAGACAAATCAAATAATGACCAAAATCTTTTAGGGTAATGATATTTCTACATTCACTGTTGTTTTCCTGCTGGACTACAGTTAGTAAAATTGGAAAAGAATATATTTGGTCAATGATGTTCCCTGGGTAATTCTTTGTGTAGAGGACTTTTCAGTGGGATGCCACCTAAAGAGACAGAGCAGTTACAGTCCCCTAAGAGTTAATAATCAATCATTTAAAATCATAAAAACATATAACTCAATCTAAAATAACAAATGTTATAGCATGACATTCTTGAATAATTAATTTTTAAAATAGTATTTTATTTTTCCCAATTATATATGAAGATAATTTTTAACATTCCTCAATAATTAATTTTATTAATAACAAAGCATTTTGAAAATATCAAATCATTTAAAGTTAAAGAATACTTTCGAACAACAGCAACAATAGTGTCTTTGTAAACTTTAAAGTGCTCCATAAATGTAGGTTATTCTTAGAGGTGCTTTTTAACCATATTCTGCAAGGAACAACAGCCATTAGGGCAACAAGCATTTATTAAATGCTTATGATATACTAGGCACTAAGATAAGTACTAGGGAGGCAAAGAATAGCAAAAGTAGTTTCTACCCTTAAGGAACTCACATTCTGATGGGGAGAAAACATCATAAAAAACTAAAAAGATATGTAGAGAGGAGACAGAAGGTGATCTTAGAGGGAAAGGCCCTTAGAACTGAAGGGACTGGGAATGACTTTATGCAGAAGGTAGGATTGAAGAAAGCTCAAGGACCTAAGAGGCACAGAGGGAGAACACTGCAGGCATGGATGTTGGCCATTGGAAAGGGGCATGGGAGATGGATTATTATGTCTGAGGAATGATAAGTAGTCCAGTGTCACTCAATCATAGAGTGTGTGGATGGGAATTAAGTGTTAAAAATACTGCAAAGGTAATAAGGGACCAAGTTATAAGAAGCTTTAAGTGCTAAATAGAGGTCTTTATGTTCAATCATGAAAATAATAGGGAGCCATTTTTTTTGGGGGGGGAGGTGATGTGGTCAAACTTACCCTTTACAAAACTCAATTGAAAGCATAGTAAAAGAATGAATTGAAATGGAAAGAGGTTTGTGTCAGAAAAACCAATTAGAAGGAGATTATAGTAGTCCGGAACGGAGAGGTGAGAAGATCCTGATTTAGGGTGGTGGTTGTATAAGTGGTGATAAAGAGACATATAAGAGAAATGTTGTTAAAGTAGAAACAACAACATTTGGAAACAGATTTGATATGTAGGGTGACCGAGTTGAAGAGAAGACAGTGGGAGGGTAGTGATGGCCTTGATAATAACAGAAAAGTTCAGAAGAGGAGAGAGTTTGGAATATGGGACCAGGCTGATGTAGTCTATGGCAAACATGTCCTTGGAGAAAGACATCTGGAGTTATCATGAGATTAAATTTCTCAAACTGCCTTTAAGAGATCCTGACCTTGAGGATGACTGATTCCTGATTCAGTCATTTGAAAACAGAACATTAGGAAGCTAATAATTTTAGATTGCATAATGGTTAGTGATTTTTGGTCCAGGAATGCCTTTGTCTTCTGAACTATGAACTTGTTTGAGATACTTCAAGGACAATACCAAATGTAAGGATGAAGAAGTAGTACATACATACCTATATATCTATGTATGTACGCGTGTATATGCATATCTGTCATATAAACATAGTGCATATAAAAGATTGAGCTCTTGGATTGAAAGAATGTTTGGATTGCCATTCGCATATGATGGTAGAATCATAGGATATAAAACTGGAAGCA
This sequence comes from Phalanger gymnotis, assembly GCA_028646595.1. Classification (NCBI taxonomy): domain Eukaryota; kingdom Metazoa; phylum Chordata; class Mammalia; order Diprotodontia; family Phalangeridae; genus Phalanger; species Phalanger gymnotis. The sequence continues at coordinate 155,702,749 of CM053627.1, read as the reverse complement.
ACTTTAGAGATCATCTAACTCAACCATCTCATTTTGCAAATAAGGAAACTGCATCTAAGGGGAAAATAATTTGTTCACAGGTGGTCAAGTAACAGAGCAAAGAGCTGACCATAGGTCCTCTGATTCTGCATCTAGAAATCTTTTCCCACCACCATGATTCCCTTCCAATTAGAAGTTGAGCAAAATAGCTTTTAATCACTACCTCAGTTGCATGATTTGGCCCAACCAACTTGAAGCTAGAAAAATACATTCAAAAGAACCCCGAGTGAGTCAGCATGGACTTTGAAAAGATTATGTGTATTTTCTGAAGCATAATTTTTTTTAAAATCACATACAGGGAAAGTGTAGAACATGCACCCACAAGAACTAAATTTAAAAAATGTGCGTAGCAATGAACACATGCATAGCATATGGATGCAGCTGACGGAAGAGTTCCTGGACTCCATTCAAAGATACCACTCACAGCAGATGCACCGTCATAAAGTTGAGCTGCAGAAGTCACATTCTCTTGAGTAGGGTTCCAGTCAGTCATATGGGAATGCTGGAAACAGAAGAACTCACTTTCACTTTGGTTGGAGGCATAGACATTTCTTTATGAGAAAAGCCAAAGGGTCCATGCTATAGGCAAAAACTCAATTGCTCCCTACCTCTCATGAGTCATCATCAAGCTGAATAGACACTGGCAGCTTTTCCTTCCTTTAAAAGCTTTTCTACCGAAGAGATTCTGCAGAGCATTGTCAGATGATTTGAATAGTATAGTGAAAGGCAGACATCAGTCCTTGACACTCATTTCTGCAAATTTTCTAGAATTCAATTACATTTCTCAGCCAATTAGAGACTTCTGAGAATGGCATCAGGAGAACCGATTCTTCACACTTTCTCTTCTTTCCTTTTGCCTCAAAAGAGAATATAATTCATTTTTCTTTTTTATTGGTGCCTTTTCCTTTTTTTTTAATACCACAGTCATTCCCTGCCCTTATCCCTTAGAACTCTTCCTTGTAACAAATACTGTTAAGCAAAACCAACCCACACAGCAGCCACATCTGTCAGCACAGGCAAAATTTACCATCTGTACTCCTCCCTCCCTCTTGAAGAGGGAGATATGTTCTATCATCTGATTTATGGAAACAATTTTAGTTGTTGCATGTAATAAGAAATTAGTTGCCTTCTAGCATTATTTCCATTTACCTTATTTCAATCATTGTATATAGCCTCCCAGTTATACTTGGCATACTCTGTATCAGTTAACACAAATCTTCCCATGTTTCTCTTAATTCCTTATATTTGCTGTTTCTTAGATCACAATAAAATTCCATTATAAACATATACTATAGCTAGTTCACCCACTCCATGATCTATGTATGATCATTTCATTTCCAGGTATTTTGTTATTACAAAAGTGCTATTATTAATATTTTCATATAATTTTAGTTTCTTTTTGATAGTGAGGTTCTTAAGTACTCTTTCAAAAGTCCCAAAACTTAGTTAGTTCTATGAAATCAATTATCCTTTGAACTTCTACAAGTTCAAGGCCATGCTTAGCTTGGCCTCTGGAAACTATAGGGCACATTGGCTTATTAAAGTTCTCTAGTGGCTGCTTCCAGTTATTAAAGCCTTTTGTTATAAAAGTTGTAGTACATCAGCCTGGCCAGTAGCTGGTAAAATTCACTCAACCAAATCAAATATACTTTAATTTTCAGTCCTGGATTTGGAGGATTATATAGCAGATGCCAAAGAGTGAGTTGTTTGCTTTGCAAAATCCTTTTGAAGATAATTCAATAACTCTGGCTGAATTGAATCCACTAATTTGATTCATAGATTTCTAGGTGGTGGAACAGGAGCAGATGCCTCACAAAAAATTACCATCTCTGTCACACTGTCCTTCATCATACTCTGCTTGCTCCTCTTTGAGTAGTCTCTTATTAAATTAGATGGGGGTGATGAGAAGATGATGCTTTGGTTTGGTGTTCATATTTAGCATGGGAATCATAACAAAAAGAATCATTTAATTTCATGACTTCGGAAACCATCTTTCAGTTTTGATGATTTTTGGTGAGGCAAAAAGCAATTTGACTAGGGTATGACATGGAATGAGGGCTTAAAGATGATCTGATTCAAGAAACATGGGAATTATTCTTTTTCAGCCCTCTCAAATTCATAAAAGTATACGGGGATGAAAAGTTTTTAATACTGAGTTCAAAGAACTTGGATATGATTTTCATAAAAGAAACATATCTACAAGTGATTTATTTTCCTGAACTCTTTCAAGTTTTCTATACATTTATATTTTATTTCCCTCTAGAACTCCTTCCTACTAATCCCTATAGCTGGGGAAATGAAGTTGTCCTTTGGCCAGTTACTAGATATCAAAAGACAAAGGAATAAATTATTTGGAAAAATATTGGAGCCTCATTTCTATTCCACATTACAGTTTTCAACATATTTTTAGATGCCAACAAGAAATGTCAGAATCACTGTTGTTAAAGTGATCTATGTTTGAAGCCCATTAAAGGATTCCAGGCTTCTATGGGGATCCTGGTATATTTACCTAATATATATCTTAGTATCAGAATTATTCCAGGTTCAGAGTCAGATGTACCTACTTCTTCTTCCTCTTTCCCCCCTTTCTCTTCATCATCCTGTGGTTTTCTTTTCATCTCTTATTGTCTTGCAGATCCCTAAGGATTTCTGGCTTGAAGCCCTCTACTTTAGAGTACCTATCAGTTAAGGAAATGCAATTTACTTACTTTGGGAAACCTGACTCTGTCATTGTTAAATCAGTTATAGTCTGTTAAGTGATTTGCATGTGAGAAAGGTTGGAAGCTTAAAAGTTGTAGGTACATTTCCCCTTTTGAGTTTTTCTTTGTTTCCCCTCCCTAGGCTCCTGTTATATAGGGAAATCAGAACTCCCTTGAGTACATGTTTATCTATACTGTTCCCTAAGCACAAAAGAGAACTCACTGTGAAGAATACTAGAGGACAATCTAGAGCAAAGACATTATTTGGATTGTACCAAATCCTCAGAATCTCTAATCCTTTATTAAGTACTTGCACAAAGAAAACTTCCCTGGGATGTCTGGTTTGTTATTTAAAAAAGAATACCCTTTCTTCTTGGCCCCACCTTCCTTAATGGAGCTGTTGTTTCCTGCTGGATCAGAGAGAAATGACTAAATGACAGAAAATGTATATATATGTATAACAATATGAAAAGAAAATATGAATTCTTTCTCATAGAGTTAAAAAAAAGAAACAAAAAAGAAGCTTCTTTCAGAAAGTAAGGCCCATCTTTAGACTTACAATCTTTTGGTGATATTATTTGACTGCTAGTTATGGAATTCGATTCAATTCAACAAACATTTATTAAGCTCTTATTATGTGCTAGGCACTAGTTCAATCCAGAGCAAAACATACTTTCCACTCTCAAGGATCAGATCTACAGTTAGAAGGGAACTCAGAGGTCATTTAGTCCAGCTTTTCCATTTTACAGATGAGGAAATGAAAGCCCAAGGAAGTTAAGGGGTGTGCTCAAGGTCACACTGGTAGTGGATGTCAGAGATGGAATCTTTCATTCTGCTGTGTATATCACACAATTTCTGAAGAATTATAGTAGGTCATCCAAAAGCCAATGAAGAGATACATGGTGGGTATAAGTAAGCTGTAGCATATTACTAATTAAAAATTGCACCCACAGAAGATATTAATAGGGAGTGAAGTTGGATAGATAGTAGGAAGAAGTACAGTTGAGCCTGTCCCAGACAGAGTTCTCGTTGAGAAGTCCAAGACAACATCAGAATAAATTATTTTTTTTCCAGTCCAAGACAGCATAATGTGACAAACTAAAATATCTACAAACATTGGGATTGGGGCTCTAGCCAGGAATAATGGTTGCACAGAACATTCCAGTGCTATATCAGGTCAAGAAGTAAAGGCACCTAGTAGTAACACATTTCAAACTGTATTACAAAGCAGTAATCATCAAAAAAAAAATTGGTACTGGTTGAGAATTAGAGAGATTTGATCAATGGTATAGATTATATTCATAATATGCAGAAACAAATGAGCATAATTATAGCCTAGTATTCAATAAACCCATTGATCTCAGCTATGGAGACAAGAACTTACTATTCAACAAATACTGTTGGGAAAACTGTACAGCAGTCTGCCAGAAACTAGGTATAAGACTAACAGCTCACACCATACACTAAGATAAGTTCCAGATGGATACATGATTCAGACATAAAGTGTGATATCATAAAGTAATAGGGGCAAAACGAAGAAATTACCTGTCAGATCTCTGGATGGAAAAGAGATGATGACCAAATAAGAGACAGAGTATTACAGGAGTTAAAATGGACAGTTCTGAGTACGTGAAATTTAAAAGTTTAATAGAAATAAAGCCAATTCTTCTAAAATTAGAAGTACATAAATGGCAGTGGGGGTGTGAGATCTTTGTAACAGCTTTCTATGACACAGTTCTCATTCTAAGATATAGAGGGAATGGAGTCAAATTTATAAAAATAAGAGCCATTCCCCAAATAACAAATAGTCTAAGGATATAAACAGTCATTTCTCAGAGAAAGAAATCCGATCCATCAATAACCACACGAGAATACTCTCAATAGCTAAAACTAGAGAAATGCAAATTAGAACTACTCTGAGGTACTGTATCACACCCATCAGATTGGCGAAGTTGACAAAAAAGTAAAATGATAAATGCTGAGGAGACTGTGGAAAAGCAGGTACAGTAATGCATTGTTGGTGGACTGTGAACTGGCCCAGATATTCTTCAGAAGCAGGAAAGAGAGGCATGGAATGGAGTATTCTTACTAATGCTCCCATTGACTCTTCCTCACCTTTGGAAACTTCTCTCATGAAATCTCTTCAAAAGGTCTCTTCGTGTTCTGTCACAAGATAGCAGCTAACTTTCATAGTTTTACAGATGCCTCACAGATGACAGTTAACTCCTTCGGTTTCAATTTCTCACAAAATGTTAGTTAAAATTTTTCATAGTCCTCTCACAGATGATAATTAATTCTCAGTCTTTGCTCAGGAAATTGCATTTTAAATTTAGTTCTCCCATGGTACCCCCATAGACTCTTTTTGGCATTAAAATTAACTGTCAGTTTCCTCAAGATTGTTTCCTCTTTAAGAAATTGTAACAGTATTCGTAGTCTCTCTGGGGAAGGCTATCAAAGTCAGTGCTACAGACATGATCAAGTGTAAAATGCATACAAAGTAAAACAAGGTATTTCAAGGAGGTGGGGGAGGGGGCACGAGCAGTTTGCATAGTGAGAGATGTCGCTGAGCTTTGCAGGAAATAACGAATTCTAAGAATCAGATGTAAGGATGGAGTACACTGCAGGCATGTGAGTTAGCCTGCGCAAAGGCACAGAAATGAATATCATATACAGAAAACAGGTCTGTTTGGACAGATTGGAAAGCATTACATTCAGGAATAATGTATAGTGAGCCTAGAAGGATAGAATATGGTCAGAGGATGAAGGATTTTAAATGCCAAACAGAGCAGTTTGTATCTGGCAAGTAGGAGTCACAGGAGTTCATAGAGTAGAGGAGTCTATTCTGTATAAGAGTAATCTGTACTTTAGGGGCACTCACTTTGGCAGCAGCATGGAGTTAGGTCATCATAAAAATCATATATGACTAGAAAATTAAGTGGGCTGGTCACTGATTAGAGATGAAGGGTAATTTATCTACAATTTGTGGGTAAAAATGTATTTATATAATGTCAAGAAATCAAGAGGAAAGACCCCAGTATGTTGTGTGGACCCTCTAGGAAGGGTTTGGGAGGACATGGACAAGAGTCTCACAGCATGAAGGCATGGATGGGTTGCAACCTGCATTATGGGAGATGGCAACCATTATCAATAAGAACATGGATCCACTGATGCCTAGTAGCAACTTATTGTGAAAAGGGAAATGGGAACCTAACTTTGACTAAATCTTTGTCTCTGAAAAGCAGTGCAGTCCAATCCAGAAAATATTCTTCCAGTAGGATGGAATGTCTCTAGGCTTATTATTTAATAGGGTAAGTTGACAGAGAGTGAGTATGCAATACTACCCAAAAGCAAGCCAATAAACAACTTTATCTTTTTTGTTCGTGGCCCACAATGCCAGGGTTGTTGTGTTTCTTAAAGGAGGCTGTATATGTTCCCGTAAAATAATTTGCAGCCATGGTAGATGTTTGTTTAATACTTCCTCCCCATTCAAAAAAACATATAAAGGATATATAGGTGAACCTACAGGCCATGAAACAGGAGTCCATTTGACCTATGGATCTTCCATTCTATTCTAGGGTCCTGTTGTCAACCCTGATTGGTTTTTAGGCACAAGAGATTCCATAGGCAGCAGTGAGAGGAGGGAGACTCTCCTTCTCTCTTTGTTATTTAGATAACCTGCCCCTTTGCCTAAAATATCTAGCAAATAAAACCTTGTAACATTACAGAGTAAAATTATCTAAAGTCATTATTGTTCACCCTCTTTCATTGGTGAAATTCCTTATAAGGGTATCACTGAAGCCATTTATTTACCATAGGCACCTTGGAGATCAATTTTAAAAGCACAGGGCCCCAGAAAATGTGTTGTTCTTACAGGACATCATCAGGAGGAAGCACCTTCATTTTGTTTTACAGGGGTCTTCCTGCCCCCTCCACTCTATTCTCCACTGACCCATCCACTAAAGTCTTGCCTTGGGCAATTCCTATCTGATCCTACAGTAAACTCTTTTAAAACATGTGAAAAACTCATGTCTAGCAGCTGGGATATGGAGAGAAGGATAGTAGGGACATGATGGGGAGGGTAGTGGAGGCATAAAAGCATATAAGACCTAAAGAGGTTGTAGTAAATTGTCAAAAGAAAAAACAGAAGATTCAAAACATTCCGTGACTACCCAGCTGGTTGTTAAGGTTCCTGGGAGGGAATGGAAGTAGCATGGAGGCCACTTCCTTTTTCATGACCTCTGGGAAAATGATGAGCTCCCTCACAGGAATTGGGTTATTTTGTGTGAAGTGCTTGAAAATTCTTTACCCACTCTGGGCAGGAAAGATAACGGCTAGTTGGCTTAGGGAAACGTGGGAAGGATGCCAGCTGCCCCATCCTACTACTCACAGCATTTAATCTGGAAGACATAAACTTCATGGAAGTAGGAAGTGGAGTGGAAAAGAATAAAAGAATCAAAGAAATAAAGATTCACCTTTGGGAGTGGGAAGGGGAAAGGCGAGTGGCAGCCACTTGTACTTATCCATGCCATAATGATGGTTATTATGGAATGAACTGTGCATTAATATGTACCTTAAAGGGATCAGTGAGGTCATCATTTTTGGATCATATTTTCAATTTGAGCACAGTCTCAATCACAGGCAAGCAGATTTCTATTAAGTGAAGATGAGTTCATTTCAGGTACTAAGTAGACTATGGTTTTGTGTAGATTAGTTGGTGTAATATTGATTAAGGAGCTATATTCTTAAGGATTTTTCAGCTAGGAGTAAATTTATATTTATGAGTTAAGTGGACAGGGTAGGGACACCCAGCATGTTTCCAGGATTATATTTTAGCACTTCATTTTGTAAGCTATTTTCCATGGCTATTTTTATCAATGATTTCTCACAACAACCCCATGAGATAGGCTAATTCAGTAGTCAAGGAGTTGTCTGTGGTTTAGAAAGGGTACATGATGTGTCCTAAGGCAGGGACAGAGCTAAGATTATAGTCTACTCAGTTCTTAATGTCCACTTTGCCATATTTATTCACTTCACCAATATCCCCCATGTTCTATCATGGCCAACAAGGTCAGTATGTACCATTGTATCAACATATTACTATGGCAGAGTAATAATTTGCATTGTTACATAGTCTAAATAAACCTATAAGTAGCCTTCATAGACCTGCTCACTATCTCATCTGTGGCTGGATGTTCTTATGTCCCATTTCTCCTGGCCTTCCTGGCCTTGAGGAAAACCAGCCACTCAGTGATCATGACAAGCAACCTCTTGAAGATTACTGTCCCACAAGGACTGAAAAAAATATACTTCTCTCCAATCTTTGCAGAGGCAGAGGACTATGAGGGAGCTATAGCAGATAACATCAGACTCAGTTGATGGCTTGGTGAGTTTTGCTGAAATGTTATTTTAAAAAAATTTTTTTACAAGGGGTTGCTAGCTGGAGAAAGACATATTAAGACATGAAGGTAATGTAAAGATATATATATATACACATATATATGCAGATGTATGTACACATATACATATATATACATATATATGAAAAATTTAAAATTAACACCTCACTAACAGTATATTCAGGGGTGGGGAACCTACAGCCTCTAGGCCACATGTGGCTGTCTAGGTCCTCAAGTGTGGCCCTTTGACTGAATCCAAACTTTACAAAACAAATTCCCTTAATAAAAGGATTTGTTCTGCAAAACTTGGACTCAGTCAAAGGGCCACACCCAAGGACCTAGAAGGCCACATGTGGCCTTGAGGCTGTAGGTCCCCCACTCTTGGGGATAGACCATAATAAGAGGAAGGTTTAGCAGAAGGAATCACAATGTAATAGAAAGAGCACTGAATTTGAAATCAGCAAATCTGAGTTTGGGTCCTGGATTGAACACTTACTAATTGTGTGAATATTGCTAAGTTACCTAAACTCTCTGAGTCATGATGTACCTATCCAAAAAATGAGGAAAATGATACTTGCCCTATGGACCTACAAAACCATAACTAAGTCTGGGTGATGAGGGCTTTGCCCCAGGGCACTGAAATTTAGCTTTCACAAGAAGATATTATTTTTCTTTTTATTTGTTCTGGTTCTGTTGTGATTTCACCATGCTCATTTGCTATCTTATTGATTTGATTTTTTTTTGCCCTCTCTTTTTTAACAAAATTAGTCAAAGGATTGTTGAATTTATTGCCCCATCATGTCTTAAAGAGATAAAACTATCTTTGTTTGTTAATGACATGATAGTATACTTGAAAAATCCTACAGAATCAGTAAAGCTATTAATTGAGATAATTAATAGCTTAGTAAAATTGCAGGCTACAAAATGAACCTCCAAAAATCAACTTCATTTCTAATAATAACAAAACCTAAAATTAATAATAGAAAGGGAAATCTCCTTCTAAATACATAAGAAAAGGACAAAGTATCTCAGGATCACTCTACTAGAGCACACAAAAAATTTGTATAGATCCAATTATAGTGTGTTCCTTAAGGAAATAAAGGACAACTTAAAAGCTGAAGAAATATCCAGCGTCTCATGGCTAGCCCATGCAAACATAATAAAAACTATAATACTACCAAAGGTAATTTAGACTTTTAATGCTATGCCAGTTAAATTGCCAAAGGGATACTTTCGTAGAACTTGATAAAATAATAACTTGTCCTGGTTGGCCCCAGAGGGCAGAATTAGGAGCAGTAGGTAGAAATTTTAAGAAAGAAAATTTCGGATAGGAAAATTTCAGTGAAGAAAATCTTCCTAATGATTCTACCTAGGGTTATCCAAAAATGGAATGGGCTTCTTTGTGGAGCAGGTGAGTGGAGTGGTAACTATTTTCCCTAATCAAGACGATGTTTTAGGTGGAATAATTTAGCAGGGGTATGAAAGATATGGGGGCGGGGTGAAAATGCGGAGATGTATAGGAAAAAGTAGAGCCTTCAGACAGGAAGCCTAGTTAGAAGGCTATTTTAGCAATCCAGGTATGACATAATGTGGATTTAAATTAGGGTCTTCGATCTCCTCGGCATTTGTAGCGCAGATTATAGAGAGATTAAGAGGACTGACTACATTTTCTTTCTATTCTGTGCTTTCATCCTATGATGTTTCATAGAACACATATACCTTTTAAGATTGCTAACTTGCCAGTATTACTGGGTATTTTGTACCACTTTTGCCATTTGCAACCTCATTTATCCCCTCTGGCATAAAAGTAAATGAAATCAGGCTGTATGCAAAGTGACAGAGGATGCATAGTTTTGTGTTGAAGTGACAAATTTAGGTGATAAATTTCAGCAACTGGTCCTGAGCAATCTGCATTGAATTATCCAGTGTTAACAAAAGGATGTCATCAAAAGGAGCAGCCCAACTACAATGTAGATGCAAATTGCTTGGTTCCTGGAGAGCTGATCAAATGAAGCCAAGGCTCTAATTAAGTTGTGATCAAATTAAGTGAAAGACACTATATTGCATGATAGATAATTATTAACTAGAAAGGTATCTCATGTATTATACTACAAACAAAAAGGGCACATCACCGATTTCCTTTTCTGTCTGTTTTCAATTTAAAGTCCTTTGAGCTGTTCTATTTAAAATCATAGACAAGAAATAACTTTAATTGAATGTATTCAACATAAATTCAATCAAAGCACCCGCACAGAAAGCTTTACTTTTTCTTCTTCCTACAAGTTCTGATGACATTACAACAGGCCACAATCCTATTCCCATCCCCCCCTCAAGTTTGTTTTAAATTTGCTAATAATAGCAAGAAATGTTGTTAGCAATAAAAATGATAGCTGTCATTTCTCTTGGTATTCACGGGATCATTTTGTGCTGAGAGTTTACAACTGAGTCATAACAGTCTATGGTAAAGGATTGTTCCAGGGTTTTATTTATCTTGTTCAGCAAATAAAGAAGCTTTCTAATTCAATTGGTTTCTGCCCCGATTTGTCTCTCAGTGTGATTAATCAATGAGAACCAGGGACCCAATTCACATGTTCACTCAAGTCGATAGAAGCAGACTGTGGAAAGAGATCTATGGTGGTTCAGAAAGGAACAAGAATTGGGTCACAGATTTCTAGATGATTTTTCATTGTTTTCACTTAAATGTTTTCCTCCAAACTTTCCAGTTCTTTCCTCGCTATAATGTAGATCCTTCTTGCCATGTATTGAAAGTCACTTAATAAACATACTTCTTTGATTTGAGCTCTAATGGGTCATCCTACTGGGGACCTGTGATTTTATGCAAGGTAGAAGTAGCAGGAAGAAAAAAAGAGGAACAGTGGTCTCAGTGGCTCTGTATAAGCTATCCCCCATGCCTGAAATGTTCTCCTTCTTTAGTATCACCTCTGAAATTCCCAACTCCATTCAAACCTTAGCTCAAGCTCCACTCCTTACATAAGACCATTCCAGATCGTTCCCCCTCCCTTACCTTCCTACAGTGGTTAATGCTCTCCCCAAGGTCTGAAATTACTTTGCATTTATTTATTGGTATATATGGTATAATCTTCCAGTAGAATATAAGCTTCCTGTGGTTAGAATCTGTTTATTTTTTCTCCAGTATATTGCATAGGGTACTTGTACACATAAAAGTACATATTCGTATATAAACTAAGTACCTACAAATTATATGCCAAACAAATGTAAGATTTTTTTTGGGGGGGGAGAGAGGCACCAGCAACTGAGAAGGTAAGAAACATTTTATATAGGAAGGTGACCCTTGAGTTGAGTGTTGTAAAGGAAATCAAAGATTCCGAGAGTAGATGTGCGAAGGGAATGCATTCTAGAGAAGGAGGACATGCATTGAGATAAAAAACAGAGTGGGTGAGAATTGCAACAAGGAGGTCAATTTGTCTGGACCAAAGGGTACATGAGTAGGGTTAATATATAATAAGGCTAGAATTTCAGGTTGGAGCCATATTATGATGAATAAGAAGTCAAGGATAATTCCAAGGTTATGAACATTGATGACTGGAAATACAGTGGTGTCTCAATAGAAACATGAAAGTTTAGAAGGGGGATGGGTTTGGAGAAAAAGCTAATGAGTTCTTTTTTGGATTTGCTAAATTCTTATGAAATGGTGAATTAGAAATTTCCAATAGGCTGTTGGTGATGTGGAATAAGAGAGAAACATACATACATCTGATAGGATTCAATCAATTAATAATCAACAAAATTTATTAAATGCTTTACTATGTGCCAGACGTGTTAATATGCAATAAGATGATTAGTGATTTTATAGAAGCTAATGAAGATACCAACTGAGGAATTCTGAAGAGAGAAAAGAAAGGGGGAAAGAATATAGCATTGAGGTATCCCTGAAATTAAGGGGTACAATCTATATTATGAACCAGCAAAGAAGACTGAGAAGGAGGGGTCAGACAGGTTGGAGGAGTCAAGAGAGTGAGAGAAGGAGAGAGAGACAGACAGAGAAAGAGAAAGAGAGAGAGAGAGAGAGAGAGAGAGAGAGAGAGAGAGAGAGAGAGAGAGGCAGAGGGAGAGGGAGAGAGAGAAAGGGTTCTGATTATTTAGGAAAATCCACAATGTCAAATGCTGTAGAGAGAGGTGGGGAAGATTAAGGATTGAGAAAAGGTCATTGACTTTGAGATCATTGATAACTTTGTCTGTGAGGGCTGAAAATGCTTCTGTTGCCTGACTTCTCCCTGTTATTCACATTGAAATTCTGTCTTATTTTATTTCTTAGCTATTTGAATTATGGTTCCCAGTAGAGTAGCCTCTTAATAGCTAGACCAGAACTTGAATTTAGAAGTTCCAATTCTGTTTGGCTATAGTGGCTTGGGCCAGCTGAGGAGCAAGTACTTATCTTCCAAAATACCCCTCACTGAATTCAAGTAATCTGTGATTGCCGAGTGGAGTGTATCACACTGGTAACATACTACAGCCTACTCAAGCTCATCTTAACTTTCACCTTGGCTACTTGCTGCTACTGTGGCTGTGTAAGACCAATAACACCAGCACACAGGAGGTCTGCTAGCACAGGTTTTTTGATCTACTTTTCTAAGGAAAGCAACTTTAAGGGGTTAGCAACCCTACTTTAGTTAAACATATACATATCATTCACTTAGTTCAGGGGAAAAAGTCAGCACCCTGAACTTCAGAACTACAGATAGAAATTCCGAGGCAATATAAACAGAGCAAATAACACACAGAAATCAACAAGACAGTCCTCTGGCTGTCTGACCAGGACATTACATTCATAGTTACCAGGGAGAGGCACCAATATCTGAGTTTTCAGAGCCGGAGGGCTCTGTGACTGCTACCCAGAGTCTTCCCTGGTCAAATCATATGACACTTTTCCAGTGAATGTGAGCCCCAAACAAAATGCTGACCTCAGAGTATATGTACCCTTTTCAGGGTCAGAGGGCATCACTACCATGTGACTCAAACTCACTCAACTTAGGCTTTCTTGTGACTTAAGCAGGTCATCAAAGCCTCCTGATTCAATCAAAGATTCTTGATTGAAAATAAGGCAAGACTCAATCAAAGGCACTCGATCACCTTAGTGCTGGGAAGCACTCAAACAAAAAACAGCAAAAAGCCCCACCCTGCTTGGCACCACAGACTCTTTGAGCCATCTGCAATTTTGAATCTTCTGAGATTATGATGTTTTATGAGTCACAGATTCGAAATGTCACTAGGTGAGGATGGATGGTAAAAAGAAGGATTTGGGGGACATTCAGCTTGTAATCACTAAAAACTGTGTATGTTCAGTTATTCTTTATTGAAAGTCCCTGGACATTTAGAGGGGTTTTAAGAACAGTGTGGCAGAATGGATAGAGAATCAGACTCAAAATTGAGAATATCTGAGTACAAGTTTTACCTCTAACACATCCTGCCTGTTTTTCTCTGGACAATTCACTTAACCTCTTAGTCTCCCAAGCAATTTCCAAGTTTTGAAACAGTTGCTACTTTGCATTAGTAGAGTTTCCACATGGAGAGTTCCCTACACCAATGAAATCATAGGTCTGGACCATTCCCTATTCCAAATGGGACAACAGAACCATATATTTGACAACTGAATTGTCTTGGAAATGTAGGCTATCTTGTAACTGAAGCTTTAAAGGATGCTTCATTATTGGTTTAGGCTATAAGCATGAAATAGTAGGTTAGCTATTGAGGTTAAAAACTCTTAAGAGAAAAGCAAATACAAATGCATGCCTTTAGCATACTCTATAGAATTACAAGCTTGTGGTCATCTTATATTTAATGCAAGTTTATCTTTGAACTAACATAGCATTTGTTTTGCTTCTACCACTGGTATGTGATAGTCGAACAAACTTTATTATTGTTAACCAAACTATCTTCTCCTTTTGAGACAACAAGCTATAATTTGTTCAGATTTTCTTTATTTCAGTTCTTGTTCAGCTTAAAAAATGTATTTTCATTTCTCTCTGTTCTTTCTCTACAACCAGGAGAAATTAGGAGTCTGATGCAGCCTCTCTTTGGATAGAATTTTCTCAGGCATGGAAATTTGAAATTGTGATTTGTCCCAGTCCAGAGCTTTGATGTGAAATAAATTGTTTATCTGTAGCATCTGCAGTGGCAAATTTCATCTTTGAAGGAAGCTTATCTACAGTTCCCTGAGGTGAAGAAATAATGGTTCCTTTTTGAGCCAGTAATCGCCTCCTCCCACATTTACTTGATTTCAAATAATGTACCTGGTTAGCCTTACAATCAGATGGGGGAGGTTGTAGGTGACAAGGCTGAAGAAACAAGCACATATAATTCACTCATATTCTCAAGAGCCCAATAAATAGCTGAATGGTGTATATGTTTGCAGTGAGCATTAACTACCAAGCTCAAGGTATTGCCATTCAGGAGTTGGAAACATTCTTATTCCTCAGTGTCTCATTGTGTATAGGGCCACTGGTTCTGGCTTCCATATTCACTCATCTTTACACAATATGCTGGCAGAAATGTACCTTAAAGGTTATTTTTAGCCAAGCAAAGCAATGTCTAGAAAAATTATGTAGATAAGGTAAGCACCTCCTCCACTCCTTCATACATTTATATTACTTATCTGGATGTTTTAGATAAAAGGGGAAGGTGAGGGCTCAAATTATATCAATAATTGCCTCAGTTACGCACTTTATATTCTAAACTGGCTTAGGATTTAATGGATATATTTTTTTTTCTGTTGCAAAACCTCTGGCTTGGTTTCCCAATGCATCATTAAAAATATTATTATAGTTGATAAAGACAAAATTGAGAAGAACCTGTTTGCCCCAGACCAAAATAAATCTGCCTTTATTGTCTGCAAGTCTCTGGGTTTACTAGGATGCTATGAATTTTGTTAGTTGAATTTCCATCAACCCCCACTCTCTTTGCAGAGGCCAAGGAATAAATCTCCTATCTGAACCATCTATAAATCAATTTGTTCTTATGTCTTTTGTGTAAATGAGTTGTGTAGGTGGAACAGCATATCCATTTTATCCCTTTTCTAGTCAATTAAAACTTTCCTTTACCCTAGCTTGGGTTATTTGGGTCTTTTATATCAAGGATTTCTATGCCTATACTATTCATTATCAAATGAATTGAATTTTTAAAGTGTTCTCTGGCTTCTGTGCTACAGCCTTCTTATGCCTAACTAATTCTCCAAGCCATATGTGGGCCTGTGTAATCATGTATTTTTTCACTTCGATGTACAGATTAGCCTTTAACAGTTTCACCAATGAAGCCACACCATAGGAATATGCCTGGACCTCACCATTCATCATTTACTCTAGAGCAAGCAGTCTTTCCTACTGTCTGAGTCCCCTTCTGACCTAATTTTGTTACTCCATCAGTTTAAGGTAGCAATCCATTGAAATGAAATCCTTGTGGCTGAAATCAATAAAGAACCATATAGTTGCTGTCAAGGTTTCTTTTGCAGGGTTATATTTTATGTGAATGCTTTCTGTTATAATTATTACTAAGCATTGGTTGGAGTGCAGCAAGGTATCAAGCCAGACTTTTTCACCCTCTGATTCTTTGTGCCCCCTCTTTATTCAATCACCAGAAAAACTCCCAAATACTTCAAACTCATGTTGCTGGCTAGTTCTGTCCTCTTCTATGGGAATGTAAGAAGAAAAGGAAAAAGAGTTTGATAACGTGCCTTAATGCCTCTGAAAAGACAGTTGAAAGAGTTGTGTGTGAGGTAAATAAAATGTGAAGACTTCACAGGGAAGATATGTATAAATATATATCTATATCTATATCTAAACTAAGAAATGTTTAAAAATCAAGAAAATAGGGAAATAGGGAAGTGGAAAAATTCTGAGGCCATGAGAGTCTGATGGCTCAGCCTCTGGGAAAGTTTACCCTGAAATTTTTTGTTCTTTCTTCTGGTTCTGGTTTAAAGATTTGCTTAGTAAGAATAGGGTCACTGTGACCTACCTTCATTTACTGTAAAAGTACTGTAAAAGAATGGAGAGGGTCTCCCCCTCCCCTTAACCTATTCTCTTTCTTCAGATTTATAGATGTCACTTCAGTTGTAATCATTAACTAAGGGAATGGGAATTGAGGTTTCTGAGCCTCAATTTCCCAGTTCTTTGTCTAGCTTTCGTGCTCAGATTGTAAGCCCACCTCCCAGCCAATGGTGAGAAGGGTCAGAGGTGGGCAAGAATTCTCTTGTGTTAGGTATAATTATTGGTGCTTTGCTCCTTGTAAAGCACTTCCCTTGCTAGATCTGTTCTGGAAGAGGATGCCCTATTATCAAGAATTGAATAAAATTGGGGCGGAGCCAAGATGGCGGCTGGGAAGCAGTGACTGGCGTGAGCTCCCCACCAAGTTCCTCCAAAAACCTATAAAACAATGGCTCTGAACCAATTTTAGAGCTGCAGAACCCACAAAGTGGCAGAGGGAAGCAGGGCTCCACCGCAGGACAGCCTGGATGGTCCCTGGGTAAGGTCGGTCCCACTCGGACCTCCCAGCCCCCAGCCAAGGGGAGCGGAGCTGAGCGCAGCGCATGGCGCGAACAGACCAGACGGGGACCTACCAGACCAGGAGACGAGTGGAAAGTGCCCAGGCATCCCGAAATATCGAGCTGTGGCATGTACCAGACCTCTCAACCCGCAAAGAGCAAAGACAGCAGAGAAGGTTAGTGGGAAAAGCTGTGTGACTGAGTTTGCGGTTCCGGCCATTTGCCCCTGGGGCAGCAGAGGTGGGGCAGCTTTAGAAATAGGCTGCAGCTGTGTCTGGCCCCAGGCCCCCCTGATGGGAGGAATTTAGTGGCTGATTTAAGCCATCCGCGGCAGGCTTTTG
>CM053627.1:155651614-155685259 GCA_028646595.1 Phalanger gymnotis | reverse complement strand
CTTCATATTCAACTCACCCTGTGCCCTCTGTCTCTCTGTCTCTGTCTCTCTGTCTCTCTGTCTCTCTCTCTCTCTCTCTATATATATATATACACATATATGTATATATGTATGTATATTCCCTTCAAATACCCTAATACCGAGAAAGGTCTAATGAATTACATACATCGTCTTTCCATGCAGGAATGTAAACAAAACAGTTCAACTTTAGTAAGTCCCCTATGAATTCTCTTTCTTGTTTACCTTTTCATGCTTCTCTTGATTCTTGTATTTGAAAGTCAGATTTTCTATTCAGCTCCTGTCTTTTCATTGAGAAAGCTTGAAAGTCCTCTAGTTTATTGAAAATCCATATTTTGCCTTGGAGCATTGTACTCAGTTTTGCTGGATAGGTGATTTTTGGTTTTAATCCTAGCTCCTTTGACCTCCAGAATATCATATTCCAAGCCTTTCTCTCCCTTAATGTAGAAGCTGCTAGATCCTGTGTTATCCTGATTGCTTTTCCACAATATTCAAATTGTTTCTTTCTGGCTACTTGCAGTATTTTCTCCTTGATTTGGAAACTCTGGAATTTGGCTACAATATTCCTAAGAGTTTTCTTTTTGGGATCTTTTTGAGGAGGCAATCTGTGGATTCTTTCTATTTCTATTTTACCCTCTGGTTCTAGAATATGAGGGCAGTTTTCCTTGATAATTTCTTGAAAGATGATATCTAGGCTCTTTTTTTGATCATGGCTTCCAGGTAGTCCAATAATTTTAAAATTATCTCTCCTGGATCTATTTTCCTGGTCAGTGGTTTTTCCAATGAGATAGCTTGCATTGTCTTCCATTTTTTCATTCCTTTGATTCTGTTTTACAATATCTTAATTTTTCATCAAGTCACTAGCTTCCACTTGCTCCAATCTAATTTTTAAGGTGGTATTTTCTTCAGTAGTCTTTTGGATCCCCTTTTCCGTTTGTCTAATTCTGCCTTTCAAAGCTTTCTTCTCCTTATTGGCTTTTTGGACCTCTTTTGACATTTGGGTTAGTCTATTCTTTAAGGTGCTATTTTCTTCAGTATTTTTTTGGATCTCCTTTAGCAAGTCATTGACTTGTTTTTCATGGTTTTCTCACATCCTTCTCATTTGTCTTCCCAATTTTTCCTCTACTTCTCTTACTTGCTTTTCCAAATCCTTTTTGAGTTCTTCCATGGCCTGAGACCAATTCATATTTTTCCTGGAGGCTTTTGATGTAGGCTCTTTGACTTTGCTGACTTCTTCTGGCTATATGTTTTGATCTTCTTTGTCACCGAAAAAGGAATCTAGAGTTTGAGTTTGAGTCTGAGTTTGTTTTCACTGCCTGTTGATGTTCCCAGCCAAATACTTGACCCTTGAACTTTTCCTCAGGATATGACTGCTTGTAGAGTAGAGAGTACTTTGTCCCAAGCCTTAGGGTCCAAGCACTACTGTTTACAGAGCTACTTCTACTCCACCGTTAGCCCAAGCTCTGTCACAGCAGTGCTCCTCCTCCCCCAAGAACCACCAACCAGCACCACAATCCAGATTCATGTAGGGCACAGCAAGAGAATCTGCCTTTGTGCCCACAAAGCACTCCTTGCACTCCTGCTCTGATCCCCTGCTAGATTCCTCCCACCATGTGAGCCAGGCAGGGGAAGCCACTAATGCTGGAGCTCTGGAGGCAGCCTCAGGAGCTTCCTGCTGCTGCCACCTCCACTGATGTACCACCTCCACCACCCCCAGGGCTGGTGGCTAGAGTGCTCTGAACTCGATTCTGCATTTTTCCACTAACCTGCTCTTTGGCGTTTGTGGGTTGAGAAGTCTGGTAACTGCCACAGCTCACTGATTCAGGGCCCCAAGGCCTGTTCTGGCTGGCTGACACCCAGTCTGGTCTGTCTCAGTGCAGCCCATGCTGGGCTGTGTTCTGCTCCCAGCACTGTGCGATAGACCCTTCCTGGGACTATCCAGGCTCTCTTGGGCTGGAGACCTGTTTTCCTCTGCTATTTCATGGGTTCTGCAGCTCTAGGATTTGTTCAGAGCCATTTTTTACAGATGTTTGGAGGGATTTGGGGGAGAGCTTAAGCAAGTCCCTTTTTTCCAGCTGCCATCTTGGTTCCACCCCATCTAATGTAGACTTTTTGAAGAGAGTTGTAAAGATAGTCACTTTAGCATTCTAAAACAGAAAATAGTAAAAAAAAAAAAGTCCCACCTTAATTAATATTACACTCTCAATGTAAACACCAACATCAGATGATCCAGGAATGTTACTAGGACACCAATGAAAAGAGGAGAAACTTTCAAGTAAATGTCTTGTCAAGACCACTTATGGTTTCCCAAACTTACTGTTCAATTTCCCTGTTCTGAGCCTTTTACATAGGCTGGCCCTTATGCTCAAAATGTACATCCTCTTCCCCTCTCCATCTTAGAGTGCCAACGTTCCATCATGGCTTAATGGAGGAAACCTTTATCGAAACCCCTAACTGCTAGTGCTTCATCTGTCTTCACGAGTGTGATGGCAATCTGGTGCTTAAGATTTGGTGGATACTCTGGCTTAATACTCCTGTGCCTGTCATTGAGCCAAGTTAGTTAAGATAAGTATGTTTATCTCTTCTTTGTCCAGATCCAATTAACTTATTGTCTACCATGTGTAGAATGCTACATTAGTATTATTGTAACAAGGCATACCCACTGCATCCAGGGTCATCTTCAGTTGTCCTGATCTGTATTTTCCCACTGGACCCAGATGGCTCCAGAGGAGAAAGTGAAGGTGGTGACTTTGCACAGCCTTCTCTCACTTAAATCCAATTCACTTGCAAGTTATAGCATCACCTTTCTGATGTCATGGTCCTCTTCTAGATCCATGGAAAAGTAACAACACCACCACCATTTTCTTGTATTTACTTATCTGTTACATTGTATCACTCTAGCAGAATTCAAACCTTCAAGGGTAGAGATTGGCTTTTACTTTTGTTTCTCTAGGACCTAGTATAAACCTGGCACATAACAGACATCTGGAAAAAAATTGTTTGTAGGATCACAGAATATGTTCATAGGTCATAGAATATGCACAGCACTTTGAAGTTTTCAAAGCACTTTTACATTCATTATCTTATTTTTATCCTCAAAGCTACCCTGTGGGGTAGGATGGACAGGCATAATTATCCCCATTTTATAGATGAATCAACTAAATCTCAGAGAGGTTGGGTAACTTGCTAAGAGTGATTAATCTAAAAAAGGTGAATTCAGAACCCAAACCCAGATCTTTTGAGTCCTTCTTTTGAGTTTGTACCATTACATCAGGCACTTTGGGATGATCCAAACCAATAATCTTTTCTAGATTGTAACAGGATTTCCTAGAATGTAACAAAAAGCATAGGCAAAAACCTCTATGGCTAGAAAAGGATTTGGAAAGAAAAAAATTACAAAACAAACAAACGCAAAAGCTCAATTTATGGCCTGCTTCAAGGTTTTAGAAGTGCTTTAGGCACTTTTCTCTCTGTTACCTTACAAGGCAGGTAGAACAAAATTTATTATTATCTTTCTTTTACAGATGAGGACAGGAAAGCTCAGAGAGATCATACAGCTTACCCAAAGTCATCTAGCTAGTAAATGGTAGGAGCAAGACCTGAACAGAGATCTTCTTTCTACATGTGTAATGGGTGGTCTTTCCCAATGCATTTGTTGCCTTGCCAATTTGAAGGGGAATTTGAGTGCATCAAAAGTGTAGTGAGTTTTCAATGATCCCTGCCCGTGGTACAAGGCCACTACAATGCCTTTGCTAACCAGGAGTTGACTGTACTACACTGAAGGCTGTATGTTAAATCACGTTTCAATGAGAACATGTCATTTAAAGACCACAACTCGGGCGTTCTTTTCATAATGTGGCTGAAAGAGCTGTGGCCACTAACCAAATGAAAGATGGTTTATATGGAAAGTCTTTGTGGTAGGGGATGCAGAGGGTGAACTGTGTTCTTCATCCTTTGTATATTTTTTAAAGTCAGATTCTTATTCTGCACCCCAATGAGGTAGCCTTGTATAATCTCACTCAAAGGAATAATATGAGGATGATGGATGGAGGCCAGTGCTGGGGTGGGTGAAGAGGATTCCAATTCTCTTAATACACATAGATCTTTAGGAAATTAAGACAACTTGAGTAATCACTTTAGCAAACACTGACCATTTTTTGGTTGTCAATAGCATAAGTTTTTTTTTTTTGTTTTTGAGTGGGAAATGTTTTTTAAATGACGAATATCTTCTGTGGAGTTAAACAAACAAGAAGGAATAGAGGTGATGTGATTCAGGAAAAAGGATAGTGGACTTAAGAGTCTTGTTGTTGAGTCATTTCAGTCGGGTCCAACTCTTCCTGACCCCATTTGGGGTTTTCTTGGCAAAGATACTGGTGTGGTTCTCTATTTCCATCTTCAGCCCATTTTACAGATGAGGAACTGAGGCAGACAGGGTTAAATGACTTGCCCTGGGCCATAAAGCTACTAAGTGTCTGAAGTTTGATTTAAACTCAGTTCTTCCTGACTCCAGCCCCAGTGCTCTATCCACTGCACCACCTAATGCAGCTTGGATTTGGAGTCACAGGACCTTAATTTGAATCAGTTTCTGCTACTTACTATAAGAGTGACCTTGGACAAGTTACTTAATATCTTTTAATCTGTTTCCTCATCTCAAAAAGGGGGAGATTGAACAAATAACCTTTAAAGTCCGTTCTAGTTTTAGATCTATGAGCCTTCGAAGGTTGGAAATCAGGCAATTACCTTAACCTGCTTAGGCTTCAGCTTCCTTATCTCTGCATAACCCGGACTTATCTGGGCATGCTGATTGCCAAACATGAAAGTTCTGTGAGGGGTCTTTGCAACATGTTCAGATGGCCTAATGTGAAGGCCTCTGCGTCCCCTACCACATGAGTAGGTGTGATCTCCTTTGATTTTCTGCATAGCTGAAACAGGCTTTGTCTATAAAACTGGACTGAGCCAGTTCCTCATTTCAGATATACTTTTTTCCCTCTGCTTCCTGCTTCATCCAAAGGGTGAAGAACTCAGTTTACCCAAAGCACATATGCTGTGAACTGAAACCGTGAGAGCAGAGGGACTTCCTTCACCAAACATGGAGGTACCCCACGGCACCTTTGGAGGATATCTACATCTAAAATGAAGGAGTTGGGTTCCATAGCCTCTATAAATCCTTCCAGCATTTGATCCCAGGTCTAGGATCATACATATAATACAAATGGCCAATAGACTTTGAAGTGAAATTTATCTACTTTAATCTACTACATTTATTTACTAACAATTCTAGTGCTATGCACTGGGCTGCACAGACAATGAATATGCAAATTAAATGAAAGATCAAGGAAGAATTAAGAGGATCTCTTTTTATCTCTGTTGGTAGGAGCCAGATTGTAGAGAGCCTTAAACACCAGGTTGAGGGCTTAATATTTTATCCCAGAGATAATAGTCACTGCAGATTTTTAGTAGCAGGTTGATTCAGTTAAATCTATGTATTAATGCTTCTTTTTTCGTCTGCTTCAGAGCTCTTGAGAGGTTGGTATTGACAATTATCCTAGCCAATGATGATATTCCTTTCTTCTGGTTCATGAACCTACCAATCCCAGAACAGCTATTGTTGGTATATTTGTGTACTTGTCTCCCCTGGGCTATTTTAAGTGCTGCTTATGTATTCACTTTGCTATGAAAAGAGCACTGAGCTTGGCACTGGAAGACTTGGGTCTTAGTCTTGGTTTTGCCTCTTATTAGCTATATGTCTTTGGGCAAGTCTTTTTATTCCTCTAGGAATCTGTTGCATTATCTGTAAAATAAGGTGTTTTGACCTAGTAGGGCAGCTAGGTAGCATAGTAGGTCTGGAATCAGGAAGAACTGAGTTCAAATCTGGCTTCAGACACTTACTTGCTGACCCTGGGGTGACCAGCTATGACCCCGGGGAAGTCACTGAATGCTGTTTGCCTCAGTTTCCTCATCTGTAAAATGATCTGGAAAAGGAAATGACAAACCACTCTAGTATCTTTGCCAAGAAAACCCCAAATGGGGTCACGAAGAGTTGGACGTGACTGAAATGTTTGAACAACAATGAACTAGCTAATCTCTAAGGTAGCTCCCACTTCTAATATTCTGTGATTCCTATTCTTACTTATTTAGAATCATAGCAGTTTAGAATGAGAAGGGGCTTTAGAGATGACCTAATCCCAAATAATCATTTTATAGATGAAGAAAGAGAGAGAAGCCTGGAGAGAGGAAATGACTTCCCTGGGTTTCGCGTAGCTTATAAATAATTAAAGTCAGTACTTGAACTAGCAATCAAGACGTTCCACAATGCACCAAATATCAACTACTCGACTACATGGGGCAACCATGACAGCAAAGCCAGTGAGGTAAGATTGACTATGAAGTTGCATGAAACTACCAGTATCAATGGGTGTAATTGCAGAGGATGAAGTCTAGGCTTAATGTAAGGAAAAAAATCAAAAATTATCCAAAGGTGGGATGGGCTGTGTTAGGAAGATGTGGACCCACCCGTGCTGAAGTTCTTCAAGCAATAGCAGGATGACCATTTATTGGAATTTATGTTTTGGGACAAGTTGGAATGAATGGTCTCTGAGGTCCCTTTAAGCTTTGAGAGTCTGGGATTCTCCAATTCCATGAGATTTTTATGCCTTAAAACAGTGCCAGAGAAAAATCCTCCTTTATCATAAAAATGGCATTTACAGATAGATTTACAGATTTACAAAAAACTCATTATATTCATTATTTTTTTTCTGAGCCTATAGACCACTTTATGACATAGATACTACAATTATTGTAATCCCATTTTATTTGAGGATACTGAGGCTTATAGAGGTTATGTGGACTATGCTTTTGCTCCATCTATCTGGAACACCATCAATTCATCTCTTTTTACTGAAGTCCAGCCACCATGTAAAGGCCCAACTCAAATACCCTCTCTTCTATGGAAACTTTCACTCATCACCCTACCCAGGAGTGGCCTCCTGCTCTAAAGTCCTATAGCACAGATGTGGCATTTAACCCATACTGCCTTATGCTATTACTGTTACATGTCCGTTTTTTTGGTAGTGGTTGTGGGGAGCAGGCAGAGATCGGACCTGTGATTTCACTAGTATAGGGAACTCCCAATAAAGAAATACTCTTTATCAAGGTAGACCAGCACCTACTCTGCAACTCAGTTGCCTGGGGCAGCCACTAAGAGGTTAAATGACAAGCTACACAGCACCAATCAAAGGAAAGGACTTGGCTCAAAGTCTTCTTGATTCTGAGGCCAGTTTTCTATCATTCACTACACCATGCTGTCTTTTTTAAACATCTTATTAGATTGTAACTACCTTGAAGGAAGGTATAGGGACTGGACTTGGGATTTTATTGATATATGGAACTCTCAAATGAGGAAATCCCCTTTATTGATACAGGTTGGCACCTTCCTTTGTGCCTAGCTCACTATTTGACTTGTCCAGGGCCACATAGCTAGTGGGTTTATAGTGGGGACTTGAACCTAAATCCTCTTAATTCCTGGGCCATCTCCCAATCCACTATGCTATGTTTCAGGGACCATATCACATTTATCTTTTTTCTTTCAATTGATGATGATATTTATTTTCTCTTCCTTCCAAAATCCCCTCCCTCCACCATTCTCACTTGAAAAAAATAAGAAAGAAAAAATGAAAAGAAAACACCATCCTCATAAGAAGTATATTTAGTCAAGCAAAAAAAAAACCATATTGGTCCTGTCCAAAAATGTGTGCTTTAGTTCATCTATCTTCCTCAGTGTCTAGCACAGTTCCTTGAACTCAGCGGGAGACCAGTCTGAACTCACCAAATGAATAGATTGCATTATTTTGAAGATTCCCATGGCATCCTATTTGAAGATCCTGTTCTCTGTCTGAACAAAGGTACACATCTTGATGCTCTGATACTGCCTCTGTACATGCACCTTACATCTGAGGTTGAAAAGAAGAATTCAGGCATGTAATTTCTTTTTCCCCCTTCCTCTCAGGTCTCAGTTCTGAACTCCAAGTACATAACCAGACAATTTGCAATATGAACAGTCACTGTGTACTTTTCCAATTCTTTTTGTAGCTTTCACTAGACAGGTGTAGATAAGCCCTTTGTAATAATTATTATGTACCTAGACAAGGACTTCTAATAGTGTGACCAGAGATGGTGAGGGGATGACAGAAAAGAAAATGAAGGCATATAATTTTTTGTAGGGCAACTTTAAAATCTACTGAGGCAATGTAAAGGATGTGGCATTTTCAGAGAGCACCAATCAATATGTTTTATTTTCTCCATGCTGGCAGTGCCATCCAGACTGTGAAGTTGAGCTTTCCTTCATGGCTCCCTTCCCCTTTATTCCCTAGCAAGTATGGTCCTGAATGCATAGCAGGAATTTTATAAATATTTCTTGATTGATTTTTCATGTTATAGATCTGCCCAATCTAGGGCAAGGGTGGAGCAGTGTTGAAACCTTTCATTCCACACTTGAGTGAATGTAGACCGAGGGCTTGGCTGTAGGTTCACTGACTGGATGGAATACCTGAGATACCTTCTATTGCTCCAATATTGATCTAGGAGAATGCTTAAATCATCACCATGGCAACAATGCTTGTTCAGTGGGGGGAAAGTCAGGCATTATCTATGCAAAGAAGAGAAGTGGAAAAAAAATCTTTTTAATGCTGCTTTTTTCCACTCTCCAGATATGCCCTGACCTCTCCCCAGTAGTTCTAACTTAGGGAACTTTCAGAAAAATACATTTGGTTGAGATAGACTCACTGACTCCTAAAAACATCCTCAACTTGCATACTATGCCATGAAAAATAAGCAACATTTTAGTGACTTAAGATTTTCCACCAAGATTAATTCTCTTTTCCCATTGGAAGCTCTTCAGAAAACTGTGAACCAAGGTAATATTTTCAGACAGAAATCTACAAATTGCTGCGTAGGTTCCATTACACAATGGGCCTAGGTATTAAGGATTTTCCATACTCTCAAATTTTCCTGTACCGTAGTGGGTCTATGATTTCCTTGATGTGGAATATCCTTCTAATCATGATGATCACAGCTCATTCCTGACTGTCCATTCTATACTCACTCTTTTTTTTTCCATATCCTCTTATAAGTTGTTTTAGGGGTCCACTGACCTGCTGGGGGCCATCCTCACTTTTTTGTGACAGCGTGAGTATACCAGTGGAGAACTGAAGTTGTTCAGTGGTTATCCCTGACACTTGTCACATGGCTAATCAATCTTTTTGGAAGGTGTAATAACAGCAACAGTAAATTGCTTTAAGGTTTGCAAAGCTCTTTTACAAATATGATCTCATCTGATCCTCACAATAACCCTGTGAGGTAGGTGCTGTTGTTATCCCCATCTTACAGAGGAGGAAACCGAGTCAGACAGTGGTTTAATGACTTACCCAGGGTTCCACAGCTAGTAAAGAGCTGAGGCAGCTCCCTAGCCACCACACTCCCTTCCTGCCTCCATGTTCTTAGGTTTCTTTGCTAATTTCTTTTTCTATGGTTCTTCTTTTTGTTCCTCATTCATCACATGCTAGACAGCCTACTCAAACTGCCTATATGCCTCTCTATTCTGAGTGATATTCATTTTCAGTTCTTCACAGACTTCATTGTTCTGTAATTCTCATCCATAAATCCACAAACATTCATTTATTCCCTACATATTTATAGATCTCTATCTTCTGCTGGGTCAGCTAGGTGGCGCAGTGGTTAGAGAACTGGGCCTAAAGTCAGGAAAACTTGTCTTTTTGAGTTCAAATCTGGCCTGAGACATTTATTAGCTGTGTGATCCTGGGCGAGTCACTTAACCCTGTTAGTCTCAGTTCCCTATCTGTAAAATGATCTGGCAATGTATGAAATGGCAAAGCACTCCAGTATCTTTGCCAAGAAAACCCGAAATGGGGTCACAAAGCCTCTGAAATGACTAAATGACAACAGCCACAAAATCTACTTCTACCTGTGTGACAACCTTGGGTGAGTCATTCCCCTTCTCCTGGCCTCGGTTTCTCCATTTGTTAAATGAGAAGATTGGATTAGATTGCCTCAGAGATCCCTACCAGCTCTTGATGTATGACCCTGAGTACCTACTACATGCAAGGTTGTTGTTATGATACTCAGCTTCATCCCTATTAGGAGTAGTTATTCCAAATTATGGATGCCTTTTAAGATATATGTAGTAATATTTTGTATTTATTGACTGAATAATTCTCTTAAATGAATTCCATATTAACTCAAATTTATGCATTTTCTCAAGACCCTTGAAAAGTTACAAATTCTTAAGTCCTCTTTTAAACATTGCAAAACAAGTCGTGCTTTACAGACTAACAAAGGGAAGTGGCAATTTGGCCATCTTTAAGTTATTTTGGTCATTGGAAATGGCTAGACAACATAGTTCTGGCTGAAAAGATTCACTGGAGTAGAATTACCTGTGTTCTTGGGATAACTAATTCATTTAAAGTTATTACCAGAGACATAGTATGGTGCAGTGTAGCTAGACCTATAGTCCAGAGAACTGAGTTACTATTCTGCCTCCGACACTTTCTTGCTGTGCAGCCATGGGTAAGTTATTTAAATTGCTCATTGCAGCATGGTACAATGGATAGCCTGCTGCATTTGGAATCAGAGATCTTTGGCTTACTTTCTTACCCTGTTACTTACCCCTGTATGACTTTGGACAAGCCATTTAAGTCTTTGGGGCCTTAAGTTTCATCTCGAACAGGCTGGGCTAGATGACTTTCATGGTCCTTTCCAGTTATGATCTGATGAACCTCCGCTGTGCCACAGTTATCCCAACTCTAAAATGAAAACAGGAATAATTGCAGTATTAGCTATCATTGTTGTTGAGAAGAAGGTGTTTAGTCAACATGAACGTGCCATGTAAATGTGGGTTTTCATTTCAGATCTAGGCTAGTGAAATGATCAAAGAACTGAAGCACTCATCAAGTCAGGAAAAAAAAAATCTGCCTTAATGGTAAGTTTCAGACAAAAGTGCCTTCGGGGGGATGAGGTAGAGGAGGCTTGAAATTATCTGGACAATTACCTCTACTCTCCACTACCCTTTGCCCAACATAGATAAAGCTATAGTGACTTCATGAAGGTTTTGGCCCAATTTTCTTGGTATTTTAGAGGCCAGAATTCCCTTCAGAGAACTCTTTTCTTTTTAGTTGAAGGGGAAGATCTAAAAATATGTTTAAAGTTCAGTTTGTGCTGGATGAAAGGACCAGGTCAGGAAAAATGTAGTATATGACCTTGTCTTTGATGATTACTAAAGATACTAAATCTCCAGGTATAATCCTGGGAGAGTTTTCTATATCTCCTACACTCTCATTGATTCTCTTTGACATAATGAAGTTGCAAGAATTAAAACAGCTTCTCCCACAAGCTGTACCTCCCATGGGTGCCTGTGTGTTACTGCACAGGGAAGGGTGTTACTCAGGAGTTGGTAGGTGGTTGATTGGTGTACTTCACTGGAATTGTGTTTCCTTTAGAATGGAAACAAAACTCTTCTCCCTTGGGGGCTGATTAAAGGAGGGAGGGAGGAAAGAAAGGAGATGTTAAGGAAAGGGAGAATTTTGTCTCTGACAATAGAAGATCTTTGCCATTTTAAGACTTATTGAAAAAAATATTTAATTATACGCTCTTGTTGAGAGGTAATGTGGTGCTCTGACTTGGGAAGTGGTAGATCTGGGTTCAAATTCCAGATAGTCCCATGTGACATTAGGCAAAATTTTTATTGCCTGGGTCTTAATGTCCTCATCTATAAAATAAAGGGACTGGACTAGATAATTTCTGGGTCTTGAAGGAAGCCAGAAGGGAGAGGTGAGATGGGAAACAGTCAGTGAAAAAGCACAAAGAATCTGGAGATGGAGACTGACATACAAGAAACTACAAGAAAGCTAGTGTTGCTGGATTGTAGAAATTGTAGAAGGCAGCAAAGTGTGAGAAGACTAGGAACATGGGAAGGGGCTGTGTTGTGAAGCACTGAAAAGCAAAACAGAGCATTTTGTATTTGATCAGAGAGGTTATAAGGAATCACTGGAATTTACTGCATTGGAGGTGGGGACAGAAGAGAGACAAGGAAAGGGCAAGGCATGGTACATCTATGCTTTTCGATGATTACTTCGGCAGTTGAGTGGAGGATGGAGCTATGTTTGCCACTCTATTCCCTATGCCATAATTCTTTTAATTTTCTACCTTTAGAAAAATGTACCTTTATTTGGGAGGCATGTATATAGTTTTTCTCTCTAGGGAAGAAAGTTTTAGGGATTGATGAGAGGAAAGTCCCTTAAGAAATAACTATTGTGAAATGAAACTGCTGGAATTGGCTCCATATATAATCTGGTTGTGCTCAGGCCCTAGAAATGAGTATTGAAAGGAGAAAGCTTTAGGGAATTGACACCTCTGATATGAATGGTCCCTGGGAGAATAACTTAGTTCTAAGGCTACTCTTGGGGCTTATTTCTTTTCTGAAGCAAACTAAAGGGGAATTCCCAGTACCAATCCAAACCTAACTGTGTAATTTATTTGCTTCTTCAAAAATTTCTCATATTTAAAGGGAATGTTTTGCTCAGGAAACACCTAAGACCTGTGTCATACCGCCAAGTAGCTTTTCTGTCTGTTTTTTAAAAATGAACTTGAATCAGACTAACCTCCAGTCTCAATCCAGAACCATAGAATTTGGCTTTTTGTTAGATGCTTAGGGACTCATTCATTCATGAATAAATTATTATTATTATCATATCCAATAAATTATTTCATCATTTGCAAGATACTTGAGATACAACATTAGGCTATAGGAAGGGGAAGACAAAAGTATACAAATAACTATGATATGTGGAAGGGTAAGATATGTTCAAGAGAGATTGAGATAAGCACAAATAAGAGAAAGAGCACAGGCTCTGATGGGTGAGGACCTTGATTCAAAGGCTCCAATGCTTTGTTACCTTTCAGACTTTGAGTAAGTCACTTATCCTCTCTAAATTTCATTTTATTTATTTACAAAATGAAGGGAGTGGACTAGATGGCCTCTGAAAGAATCTCCAGCTCCCCATCTATTACTCTATGAGACATCCAGGAAATGTGCTATGATAATTATGAAGAATGAGGGATCGTTTCACCTCTGGGAGTGGGGCAATCAAGGAAGACTCCATGAAGGAGGTTTTACTTTAGGGACTTGAAGTGTGGAAGAGACTTCAAAAGACATAAAAGGGGACAGAATTCATTTCCCACATAGGGGTTAGCATCACACCTGGAAAACAGAAACGACGTGAGGGAAGCGATATGGTGCTTGCTTTCAAGAAGGTGGTGGTCTAGGCCTTAAGGAGAGGCAAAGGCGAAGGCCTC
The DNA here is from genome assembly GCA_028646595.1 of Phalanger gymnotis. Taxonomy (NCBI): domain Eukaryota; kingdom Metazoa; phylum Chordata; class Mammalia; order Diprotodontia; family Phalangeridae; genus Phalanger; species Phalanger gymnotis. Next base: position 155,671,876 of record CM053627.1, on the reverse strand, counting down.
CCGCCCCTGGCCCAAAGAGAGCAAATAGGGAATCATCGCACAAACAAGACAGCAAGAACAAGAGATGAAGAGTCGCGTTATCTGGCTGCAATGCAGAGAATGGGAAGAACATTATCTCACTAGGAAACAAGGATGGATAGACAGGTTAGTGGGCCTTGAATGCCTGGACCAGGAGTTAACGCATTGTTTTGTAAACAATGGTAAACCACTGAAGGTTTGGGGGTAGACAGGTATAAAAGTGGTACAGAAAGAAGCCACCTGAGGTGCCACTGTGAAGGATGGATTGGAGAAAGTTTAAATTTAGAACTGGAAAGGATCTCATATGCCATCCAATACAAGCCCTTCATTTTACAGATGAGGAAATTTAAAGGGTTAGATGACTTGACCAAGGTCATACAGGTAATAAGTGTCAGAGGACAGATTTGAATCTGGAAGGGATTGACCTCCAGAGTCAGTGCTCTTTCCACTCTCTCATAAGAAGGAAGTCTAGTGAGGTTATTACAAGAAGAGATAAGAGGCTGGTTATTGTGGGAGTTTAGAGGAAAGAACAAATGTATGATACTGTAGAAGAAGAAAAAAAAAGGATTTGGCAACTCCTTGGATGGGGAAGAAGGTGGAGAGGTAGAAGGAAGAGTCAAAAAAGATCTTCAGGTTACAAGCCTGGGTGAAGGGAACAGAGTCTATTTGCTTAAGAGTAAATAGAATACATAGGAAAAGGAAAGAGAAGGATAAAACTTACTCTTAAACACAATTATAGTTAATATGGCGACAGCATAGGGAAGAAAAGGCTTTGGAGTCAGGAAAACCTTCTGAATGGTAGCTATTATTATCAGTCTACTAAGAACTAGTATAGTTATCTCTTCCACACATCACGGGGGTTAGGGGGACAGTGTCCCCGCAATCTGGGAAATCTGTGTGAAATTTTTTGGCTGTCCCTCCATACCAGAAAAGAAGTCTAGATTTTTTTCTTTTTCCTTTATAGGGTGTTTACAGCATCTATTGTAAAATTTGGGTTAAGTATTTGGTCATAGGCTCTGGGTTGTCTGCTGGCAGTGTGTCATCTGCAAGTGTCATCTGCAACTTCTGCAAAACTCCCCCCAAATTCCTACTTACTTCTTATGCTGACCTGAGAAATATCAAAATGGGGAAAGTTGCGATGTGGAAGGGATAACTGTATATAGAAAATCTGACTCTAGTCCTTTTCTGCTCAGATCATTGAGGCCAGTGAGATCAGATCAGAAACTAAGGCATCTGAAGGATCTGAATATAACAGCATTCTATTTTCATTCAAGAAAGATTCAAGAAATGTAATTCAACAAACATTTATTAGAAATTTATTAGAAGACCCATTTCTCCATCAATGCCAAGCTCTATTTGGTTTCCCTTTTGGACTTTAGGACAATCTACTTTCTGCCCATGGAAGAAAAAAGAGCAAGTTTGAGCCTACTACTTTGGGTTGGCCCACTGGAGTGTAAACTCTTTGAGAACAGAGATTAACTTTGCCTTTCTTATTACCTCTAGCCTTAGCACAATGTGTGACACATAGTATTTCATAAATATTTGTTCACTGATTGGATGGATGCTGCTGAAAGAGCATCCCTTAGCATTCCATATATCTCTCTGTAATAACTTTTTAGGGAAGCTAGGAAAAGGTCTGTCAGAGTCATCTATTGGACAGGCTATTTGGGGAAAGTGGTAGTCAAAATGCATAAATCAGTCTTGGGTCATTAGCAGACAGCAAGGAGAGAACGGGGAAGAATCAGTTATAGCTGGTCAAAGTCCTTAACAGGAAAGAATGAAGAGGTCAATCTAGTATTGAAGATAACAAGCAAAGGCCTGGTTTAGTAGATGAAGGCAACCTGCAAGAATGGTGGGGCAGGGATGAGACAGGATGTAATAGGGCTTACACTTAAGTTATGTGAGGAATTGCTTCTTCAGCAAGATTCTAGACTTTTGTCCACTTTTATACCTGTTTGACCACCCCTTCCAGTGGCACTGTACCTTGTTGTAATGGCAAGCAAAATGGGACTTTTCATTGTTCTTTGTTTGAGTGGTACAGATAGGGTGGGATCTTTTTTGTCTTGGAATGTTTCTCAGCACTAAGATAATAATATGAGATAATAATAAGATAATTGTGTATGATGTGGTGCGGGTGGTTGGAGCTTTCCCACACTGATTTTTCCCTCTCTAAAAGGTGAGCCTCAAGTGCATCAGGGCTCTGAGACAGGTATATAAGATCTGAGGTTGGCATTTGACTTTTGGGGGTACACTCATTGAAAGTATGTGGGTCACAAGACTCTAAGCAAGCCATTGAAGCTCCCCCTCCTCGGCTTTGTAACCTAGATAGATGTTGGTGCTTCTCTGGTAACTATGAATTGTGATTTGATTAGGCAAGGTCTGTCGATGTTTGTAATTTCTGTTTGTATTTGCCTTGAAGTTCGGGGGGCTGATCTTTTCCCCCAGAATTAAGTGAATAACATATGTATGTTTGATTAAACTGAGATTGTTAACCCCTTATAGTTGCTTTCCTTAGAAAAGCAGATCAAAGAATCTGTGCTGGTAGCCCTCTGTGTGCCAGTTGTTGGTCTTACACAGCCACAGTAGCTGCTAGCAAGATTGTTGTTACACTTGGTGCCATGGTACATGCAAGGCACGTTATCTCTATTACTGGTGATGGGGTACATAATGTTCACATCACCGTTTCTGGTGGTGGAGGAAGGATAAAAATGAGGCAGTTGATCTGGGGAATAGCCACAGCTGGGAAGCGTGGGAGGGTGTTTACAGCCTCAGAGGGTGCTTCCCATTGGCTAGGGGATTATTTATCAGGGAAAACTGGAGAAGAGAAGGATATGAATTGATGACAGGCTGTTAGCCACTTGAAACAGCTCAAATAACTTCCAAATACTACTTTAGGATGTTGTCTTGCTTAGTGAGAGAACGGTTGTGCTTAACTTGATAAGGATTCAGTGACATTATGTGACTAAAAACCAATCAGTAAAACTTCAGATCTTTCCTTTCCCCAAATACATATTTGGATTGAATATAAAATCTAGTATAACAAAGATTGGAGTTGTCAAAACATAAGTGGGTTTTAGATATACAGATGCTTAGGCATTCTCATATGTTCCCATTGTGACATCTGGAAATGTGGAAATCAATTCTATTTTACCTAAGTAGGTTGGGATTGGGGAGAAGAAGAGTAATACAAAATTTTAAAGAATCTGTGGGTTGAGAAATAGGAAGAAGCATTTCTGAGATAGTTCAGGAGTCATGTGCCCAAGAAAGAAAAGTCTGTTTTACAGAAATTTTGCAAACAGAAGTTAGGGAACCAGGTAAGTTGTGGCTTATTGAATCATAGATTTAGGGACAGAAGGCTCCATGGAAACTATTTAGTAAACCTCAACCCCCTCATATTATAGGTGAGGAAACTGAGAACCAAGGAAGTCAATTGAATCGCCCTTCATCATACAGGTACTAAAGAGCAGAGCTGAAATCCAAACCTAGGTCTTTGGATCTCAAATCTTAAGTGCTCTTTCCACTGAACCACATTGGGGTGGCTGTGAAGAATGTACTGTTGTCTTGGAACTAAAAGGATGGCTCAGAGATCCAGACAGCAATGACTTTACTCCCTCAGTGACCAAGGGGATTATGAGCTCTAACAATGGAACTAGGGGTGGGGGAGTAATGGTTAACTAGAGAGTGGAACTGGAAATACCTTTAACATCCTATCTCATGTGTGTATACTGACCAACCAGATAATGATAGCTCACATCTATATAGTACTTTAAGGTTTCAAAAAACTGTACAGACTTTAGCTCAGTTAATTGGTTGGTTGTTGTCCTTTGCTCTTGAAGAGGACCAAAATGACATCACTATGTTAGAGTCAAGTTGCAGTGTGTCTTTCTGTGACCGATCAGACCAATATGAGCTTGGAATGCTCTACCACAGGTCAGGCACAAATAGTCCATTCGAACATTTGGAGTGGATTCTCTAAATTTGCACATCTCTTGTTTCTTTTGAGCTACTTCAACTCTGCTTTGCTCATAGAGCACGTCACCTTCTTTGCTGTGATTACCCCATGCTGGGTGTCCTGTGCCAATGTCTCCCATGTCATACGATCAATTCCAAATCAGTGACCAAATGAGATAATACTTGTTAAGCACTTAGCACAGTGCTTGACACAAAGTAGGTGTTTATTAAATGCCTGATCCCTTCCCCTCCTCTTTATAAATGACTGTGTGTGTGTGTGTGTGTGTGTGTGTGTGTGTGTGTGTGTGTGTGTGTGTGTGTGTTATGGTGGCAAGAGATTTGGAGACTGTAGACCTCTGTCCAAGTTCCAACTCTACTCCTGACTACATGTGTATACTTGGGCAAGTCACATAAACTCTCTAGACCTCAGTTACCTTATCGATAAAACGAAGAGGAAGGACTAGATGATCTCTAAAAGTCTTTTCCATTTTATGATCTATAATCCTCACAATGTGAAGTAGGTACTATTATTGACCCTGTGGGACAATAACATTTTACAAATGAAGAAACTGAGGATCAGAGAGATTAAGGGGACTTGCCCAAGGTCACACCTTTAGTGATTCTGTGAGGTGGGATGTGATCCCAACTCAGGCCTTCCTGACTTCATGACATGAAGTTTATTCACTATGGCACATTGCATCTTGAGGCTGTGCACTTTATCTACCCAATTTGAAGAGGATATGTCCTCATGATTCCCAGAAATGAAGAAATCCTCCCCAACTGTGCTATACTAATAAAAATGCTTACTCAAAATTTAGAATTTGTTCTCAATACAAAAAATGATTTGGGCAGCTCTCTAAACCTCTTCTTTTTGAAATGCTTTTTTCATTTCTCTGGTTATATCAGGGAGAGAAGCTCTCTTTGCTGCTAATCTCTCTTTAATTCTTTTGGGTCTCTCTTTGTTCCCAATCCAGGAAAGCTACTAATCTCTTTTACAATGGAGGGTCTGTTGTAGGCAGCAGAGGGGTAGGGGTAGAGGTTGGGACTGAAGCCCAGTGCAGAAAGTAACTGTCTCCATGGTGAATTGACAAGGTACATGGTAAATATTTGAATCCCAAAGCCCAAGTATCTCTCAAAATTTCCTCATACTGGAGTGAACAAGTTTATCTCTGGTCATAGTCAAAGAGTTGGTGATGATGGTCCAGGGGTTCCCACTAAAGATCCTTTTTTAAACAATTTATTTTATTTCAATTCATTGGACAAAATAAGCATTTCCATCACATGGTATAATGAAAAAGATGACTGCACATGAAACTGCAATTCTGCCATGTACAACTTGCTAGTCCCCCCCCAAATACAATGAAATTAACATGTAAATTTCTTTTTCTCCTTTTTTTCCGCCCCCTCCAGAGATGGCTACCATTAGACACAAATATGTGTACATACACATACATACACACACATATATGTCTATGTGTGTGTATATATGTATAATTTAAGGGTGCCTAGAGGCAGCTAGGTAGTACAGTGAATAGTACACTGATCCTGGAAACACTAGATTTAAATCCAGCCTCAGACACTATGTAAGTCACTGAACCACTGTTTGCTCCAGTTTTCTCATCTGTAAAATGGGGATAATAATAGCATCTACCTTCCAGGATTGTTGTGAGGATCAAATGAGATAATATTTGTAAAGTACTGTAAAAACAATGTTGCTAGCAGCTACTTTGGAGGTAAAAGACCAACAACAAATCCAACAACAAGAGCACACAGGAAGGCTGCTAGCACAGGTCCTTCGATCTACTTTTCTAAGGAAAGCAACTTTAAGGGGTTAACAATCTTACTTTAATTAAACATACATGCACCATTCACTTAGTTCAAGGGGGAAAGCCAGCACCCTGAACTTGAGAGCAAATACAAACAGAAATTACAAACAGATCAACAGACAGGCTTTTATCTCTCTGACCAAATCACAATACATACACAGTTACCAGAGAGAAGCACCAACATCTGGGTTTTCAAAATGGGGAAAGGGTGCTGCTTCAAAGGCTACCCAGAGTCTCATCACCAACACTCTTTCAATGAGTGTGTCCCCAAAGGCAAAATGCTAACCTCTGAGTTTATATACATCTCTTCAGGGTCAAAGGGTGTCACAACCATGTGACTCAAACCCATGTGAACTAGGCCTTCTTTTGATGTAAGCAGGTCATCAAAGATTCCTGATTCAATCAAAGATTCCTTAGTGCTGGGAAGCACTCCAAAACAAAGACAACAAAAAGTCCATTTTGCTTACCATTACATTTGAAAAGCAAAACTCATCAAAGGTACTGGATTACCTCAGAATTCCAAAAGAGAAAACAGTAAAAAAAAAAAAAAGTCCCACCCTTATTACCATAAAAAATACTTAGCAAAGTGTTGTTCATCCTTCCTTTTCAAAGAGAACCAATGTCATGGTGGGGCGATGTCTTAACTTGTGAGGGATTTGGATTTAAATGAGGCATAGTTAGTTGTGCAAAGTCATCAGCCTCATTCTCCCAGAGTCATCGAAGTCCAATGGCAAGACAAAAGTCAGGATAACTGGAATCTCTGATGTCTGAACAAGCTCTAAGTACTCCACAGTAACTGCTTCAGCCACTTTCATGGCATTGGAACAAATTGCTCTCCTCTGCTCTTTCCACTGGGGAAAGTTTCACATGCTTGGGGAAGACATCCCCTTAACTCACTGATGAGTTAGAGGCTTGTCATTACCCTTACCCTGGTGTAGCCCATTTATCAAGACCGTTTTACCTCAGTGTGGTTGCTGTGCATGCAATAGCTTCTTGGAACCATAGGTGAGGACTGGGTGAAAAGTGGACATCAAAGGTGGAAGTGCAGCCCTGGAAAGGACCCAGCAAGCCCTCACAGAAGAGATGCCAGTCCCCTCTGAACACCCCATACACAGCATAGTGACTGATATATAGTAGGCACTTAAGTGCTTATGGATAGTATATTAGATTGCCCTGGAGGTTTCAAAACATATTTTATTGTTGTCTTTGTTGTTGTTGTAAGGATTTCATGTAACAAAAAATAAAAAAGTTGGGAACCATTTGACTAGGAGAATGCTATTTTCAGAATATACCTAGATTTCTTGCAGCTAAGATGGGAGAAGGGAGCTAGATTATAGCACTGTTAGGAGAATCTGGAAGTGGTTGAACTGCTAGACTCAAAGCATCATGATTAATTCTTTAGTGTCAATCCAGAGGCATGTCTCCCTTGGAATGCCATGAGGCTCCATCCTTGCCTCTGTTCTGTTCAATATTTTGATAAATTACTTGAAAACTAGTGTAGAGGTAGCCTGCTTAACCCATTTTCCCGCAGAAAAAAATACAGGATTCATAGGGAGGGACATAGAGAAAGAGTTGCCGAGCCATGAGAATGGGTTGCTCTCTCCTTCATTGCATGGACTACTCACATTGAGATGATCACAGATCCATCAAAGTATTCAGTTAAGCCTTGAGGCATGCGTTCTATGATTTCGAATTACTATTTTGATCTTTTATTATTGAAATTTTTACATGTTCATTTCTTGTCTCTCCACTAGACAATAAGTTTCTAAAAGACAGGAATAGTTTCTCGTTTATTTTTATGTCACTAACTGCACACTAGTTAGCTAAGTTGCCCAGTGGATAAAGTGCTAGGCTTGGAGTCAGGAAAACTTGACCTCGAATTCAGCCTCAGACACTTACTAGCTGGCCAAGTCACTTAACCCAGTTTGCCTCAGTTTCTTCATTTGTAAAATGACCTGGAGAAGGAAATGGCAAACCATTCTAGTACCTTTGCCAATAAAACCCCAAATGGGGTCATGAGGAGTCAGACATGACTGCAAAATGACTGAACAGCAACAAAACTGCACACTCAACTTCCTTAGAACCCTCAAGGACCCTACCATGCTCCTAACAACCTCAGTATCATCTATTGTGTCACCTTCCAGTCCTGTCTCACACTCCATATATGCAATCTGCTATGCTCTTCTTGTTTCCATCTTCACAATATCTCGCATATACATCTCTCTCCTTGTCCTCCTATCTCCCTTGTGCAGGTCTTCATCACCTCATGTCTGGACTATTGCAATACCCTTCTGCTTGGTTCTCTCCCTCACGACCTCCCTCACTCCAGTTCATTCTCCACACAGCTGCCAAAGTGATTTGGACTCAGCTAGTAAGTGGAGCAGTGAGTAGAGCACTAGACCTGGAGTCCTAAGACCTGAGTTTAAATCTTGTCTCAGACGATTACTACCTTTGTGGAAATATGGGCAAGCCACTCAACTTCTGTCTGCCTCAGTTTCCTCATCTATAAAATGAGGATAATAGTAGCACCTCCCTCCCAGGGTTGTTGTCTCAAATGAGGTAATATTTGTAAAGTACTTTGTGAACCTTAAAGTTTTATACACACACACGTATGTAGATATATATATATATATGTATATATATATACACACACACACCCCCATATATACACACATAGGGAGTTATATATATGTATATATATAATATCTATATATACACAACATTTGTATATGTATGTATATGTATAGATAGATATATTAACGCATATATACGCTAACTTTAATACTACTAAGTATTATTATTTGCTTTGAACATAGGAATTGAATAAATATTTCTCTGATTTTGATGCGCCTTTGTTAGATGTTTTTATTTTATTTCATTTATAAATCTTGTACCTAGTCTTTGAGATCCTTAATTTCCATTTTGATTCCCACCAGATCTTGTTAATTTATTAGGTCAAAAATGTTTCTCTAAGCTAAATTAAAGATATTGGAGTTTGTGTGACTAAAGTTTCTCTGCCAGAGGAAGGTAATATCTTCAACAAGATGTGAAGGTGTTCTAAATTGACATTTGAGTTCAACAACTGTACCCATGATAATATAACAACTATTTATTTGGAATATTGCATTTGACAGTGCATGTTGTCACTTACTTTAGCTATCCCTTTGAAAATGTCTTTTAAAAGCTACTAGTATGAATTTTTTCTGACCTATTATCCATGTTCTTAGCATAAAAGACTTGCCCATGAAATAAGGGAATATCTCTAAATTTCAGGAATCTGCATACATTTTGATCTATCATATTTGAAGTACTTTAATGACCTAAAAGTTTAGATAATCTTTACACTATGGTTTCAAGCTTGTATAATGGCTACTTTTACGGGTCCTGTTCTCTAAACCAAAGCCTGGTGTGGCAACAAATCAAACTTTTTATTATTGTCATAATGAACTAAAGCATCCTTTAAGGCACGCTGATACTTTCCTCAAACTTACCTATTATTGAAGTTGAATATCCTCATTTGACATTGTAGCACTTAATCTGCCCCACTTTCCCAAATCCCCCAAGAATGGAAGCTCACAGGGCAAGAATAGTGTTGTTGCCTTTATACCCCCAACACCTAGCAAAATATCTGGCACATAGTAAGGCAACAAACATTATTAGTAAAATGCTTGTTGAGGTGTCCATTTAAAATTTCCCTTATGCACTTATGTTCTAGTAAGGATCATATTTACCTTTGCACATGTGTAATCACCCCTTTTAGACAACCCCTTTTAATTATACACACACACACACACACACACACACCCATAAAGAAAAGATTTCTAACTACTTGAAGGAAAATAAATCCATTCATTCTAAAACTTGCTTTTCATTTGTTCTGGCTTTACCGTTTTTGACAATGAAACAAAAGCTTATTGTATTTTCATAGTACAGTCAGAATTTTAGAGCTAACAACTTCCTTGAAGATCATCCAGCCCAGCATCCTAGATGACCCAGTCCTAACAGTGTATACAAGGGGAATAGAGAAGTTATCATCTTTCATCATTTACCAAGTGTTTGTTTCGGTGTAGCACAACCCAATGTTCTGACTTACTTCCAACTTTGAATATGTGGAAGGTAACTTTGATGAGAGGGAATTTGATTTTGGGAAAGGAATGCAGCCAATATGTGGTGAAAAGAGTCTTCGATTTGAATATAGACCCACTCTACTACTTACTTTTACATCACTTTAAAGAAGACATTTTGACTTCTGTGAATCTCAGTTTCTGCATCTGTAGAAGGAAGGGGGTTGACCTTGACTATGTCTATGGTCTCTTACAGTTCTAGCTCTTCAAGACTTTTTTTTTTTTTGGTAAGGTGTGTTGGGGTAGGGCTGGGATGGAGAAAGTTAAGCAGTTCCTTCTAGTCTAAGAGATCTTTCTAAATATGCATATATTGGGGAAGGGGCAGGGGCAGGGGCAGGAATTTTGTATTTGTCAATCTTTTAGCTCCCTTTTCCTTGATGATACGTAGGGTACTGGGGAATGAAAAGAAGGAACAAAGTTATAAAAAGCACTCACAAAGAGGTGTGGAAAGAGAGAGAACAAGTATTTATCAAGTTCGTGTTACCTGTACGTCTTTTTCTATTCATTGCCAATTCTTTTAATCAGTTATTATATGCCAAATTCTCTACCTTTCTCACAATCCTGGTTATGTTCTTGTGGACACATTCCAGCTTGTTGTAATCAAGAAGAACGCTGTGCCCCAAACTACTGGAAAATTGTTTACAAATATTAGGCAAAGTAGGGCCATAGAAAGACCCCAGTGTTCAAATAGCAGTCTTCCCACTTACTACCTGTGTGACCTTGGGCAAGTCATTTAACCTCACAGTGCCTCAGTTTCTTCTTCTGCTAAAGAAGTTTGGAGTAAGGTCCCTTGCAGCTCTTCATCTACGACCTGTGATGCAAGCTACAATGGAAAGCAGAGTTGAAAGTGTCTCCAAAGTTGAAAATACTAAATGAGAAGGTAAAGGTGTCCAAGGCTGGGAAATGAAATTAATTTTTAGGCCTGCAACTGTCCTGTACCTAGGGCAAGCTCACAAGCACCATAGACAGAGTGGGTTAGAGGCCTCTTTAGAACCTCCCCCAGGTCAATTCCACTTTCCTGCCAAACCGAGCCCTTGTAGCCATTGCACCTTGCTGTACAAGCCCTCTTCCTCCCCAGCTTCATCCCGATGGAGCAGGAGAAGGGCGGTCAGGCAGCACCAGAACGCTGCAAGACCAAATAATAGTGACTGGCCCAGTGACGCTTCAATGGTTGCCCCGGGGATTGGGGGCTTGCAGGGCCCAGCGGGTGCGCCAGGGTTCTGTGCTTCCTCACTTCTGGGAAGGCTGCGCTCTAGGCTTGGAGAGTGTAGAGGCCATGGGCTCTGGCTGCAGCTTCTCTGCGCGGCTGGAGTTCGTGCTAGGGCCATTGCTCCTACTGCTGGTGGGCAGAGAGCTGGCGGGGGGACATAACGCCTCGGAGCTCAACACTCGCGTCTTACTCGTTTCGGAGGGCGGTGAGAAGCTGCCCCTGGGTTTAGGCGAGGGCGGGAGTGGGGAAGGTACAAGGCCAGGGATTGCGAGTTAAGGCTGGAGAGGGAGATGGAGGGGGGAAACTTGCTCAGAGCCAGGTTGGGACCCTCTAGTTAAACTTTCACATGCTTTGGTCGGGGGCGGGGGGTGAAGTGGGAGAGTGGAGGAGAGGGGGGTAGGAGCCCTGGGGAGAGGGCCTGAGGAAGAGCGAGTTACCTTCCCTCCCCAGGCGTCCACCGGGAAGCTAGTTTCCAGGACTTGTCACCTGTCAACCTTGACTCCTTCTCAAGCTCCAGTAACACCCTCATAAAAGAAGGTGAGCATGTTGATGATGCTTTTGAATGTACTAAGTGTGTCTATATGGGCTCTGCCCCTTGGAAGTGAGGGTAGCTGTACGGGCCACGTTCTGAATGTGACGTCACAAGCGTGCTGGTCTCAAGGGCCAACCAGACCCACCCTCCCCGGAAAGAAAGGGCAAGAACCAGTTTTCTCTCTCTGGTTTACTGGTTTACAGCGGGGAGGGAGAGGGAGGGGGGAGGAAAATTATAATCCCAAATGGTGACACTGTCTTTTCGTGTGGCAGAAACACTCAATTTCCTACTTGAGAGCTTTTCTCTGTCTTTCCCATTCCACCCAACAACGCCTTTTTTTTGCTTTATTTTGAAGGTGGTCACCAAAGAAAACTTTTAGTCAGCTTCCTCAGTTCTCTTGTGATCACTTTTTCTTAGCCCCATCTTTGAGAAAGCACTTCCCTGCCACTACCACGTTCCACCTTCCCCAATGACACCGCCCCGCCCCCACCTAACGAAGTTTTTTTTTTGAATGCAGAGAAAGTATGAATTTTAGCATCACTGAGCAGCACAGGGACCTCTGGATTGTGATATGTATATATGTGAATATAAACACACAATGTCCTTAAAGTCTTAGTGAAGTTTTATGGTTTAACAGCTTAAAACTGCATTAAAACTTTTGGAATAGCAGATATATAGATATAGATAGATATATAAATAGAAATATGACTATATGTATGCCCATATCTTTATTTGTATCTATATCCATATCTATATTTGTGTTCATCTGTGCCAATATATATGTGCCAGTATATCTGTGTTTACACGCACACATATATGTATCAGCTTAATGCTTCCAGGAAGCCACACAGCTGTCCCAGGTCACTTTTTACCCAAGTGATAACACCAGACAGAGAACTTAACTTGTGACTGTCTCAAATAATTCCAAAAGAGCCATTGCTATTGTACCTGCTGGGTACATAAATTTGTTGCATTCTACTGCCTCATTAAACAGGGAAGCTTGATAAGATGTTACTTATATTGATTAGTTGCTCACATGCTTGCAAGCAAAAGCTTAGGTGCAAGTTTTGATTTTTTGAGGTTCCTATAGCTAAGTGCCCACGACTGGTCATGAGATTACCTCCCAGTCTAGTTGGTGGTCTCATGTTTTTCAGACAATCTATCTATCTATCTATCTATCTATCTATCTATCTATCTATCTATCTATCTGTCTGTCTGTCTGTCTGTCTGTCTGTCTGTCTGTCTGTCTGTCTGTCTGTCTGTCTATCTGTCTATGTACCTATCATCTATCTCCATCTCTATCTCTCTTCCTCTCTCTGTATCTATCTTTTCTATCTCCATCTCCCTCTAAATATCTATCTCCATCCACCCATCTATATCTTTGTCTCCATCTCTGTATATCTTTGTATCTATTTATCTCTATCTCCATCTCTCTCTGTCTCTCTCTCTGTTTGTCTCTCTCGTGTGTCTTTCTCTGTCTCTCTCTGTATCTCTGTCTCTGTCTCTCTCTCTCTAAATATCCATCTACCTGGAGGACATTGATTGTTTAATAACCTTTCCCTATTTCCTTGATGACATAATGATCTTCAGTGTCAGAAAAGAGCTGACTGACTGGCATTAATTGTGGGATCAAGGTTCATAGCTGCCTAAATGGCATGACATTATGGAATGGTAGAAAGATACTTGGCTGTGGAAGTGTAAAAAAGGTGATTCAGTGATTCTAAACTTGGGGAAGAATGAACATTTCAGTATAAACATGAGTTTACCTCTACATACTGGTTTTGAAACCCTATCTCCCTGTATTTTAATATTAAACTGGTCAAGGGTTAGAGCAGGCTATAATAAACATCTCAGAGACATATAAAATGTTTTACGTATTACTTTTCATTATTTATACAACTTGTTTTGAAGCTGATGTATGAGTTGCATATGAATTGATGACATTTCAAACCCAAGGCTAGATGGTCTTCGATTTGAGAATGCTAGCATTTCTTTGACTAGAACTGCAGCTATTTTTAAAAAAGCATTTTCTTTTATCTTATGATGTGAAAGATTTGTGTATAAAGATTTTCCCCCATGAAATATATATAATAAAAACTTTTTATCTGATATAAAATAAGCCAAGCATTCTGTACAGATAAAAGGGTCACAAATTTTGCTTTACTGAGCTTTCTTGTTTTAAAATATTGACTTAGGTGTATCTGAAAATATTGCAAGTAACAAATATCTGAAAATGCCCTTTAAAGTGAGTCATGGTCATCAATTTCTTATTGCTTTGCTACTTAAAGTTAAGGGGAAAAAAGATCCTGTAAGATGCTGGAGTAGTTATTTTGGAAAGTGAAAATGTTCCTACTAATTCAAATCTCATCCTTAGAAAATAGTTCTGGGAGCTAGATTTTCTTTGAATCCATAATGGAAAATCCCACATACTTTATTTATGGTAACAGGATGGAATGGCAGACTTAATATGGTCACATGATCACCATTTCTAGCATAATGAAGAAGGAATAGTGGCCATTCAATAAGCATTTGCTGATTGATTCAGGATTTTCTTTTTGTTAAAAAAGGCACATAAAGGAATGTTAATTTAAGTATCTATGACCTTACCTTCCTTTACTGTGTACAGAGGTTGAGTTTTAATTTGTTTCTTACTATAGCAGTGTAAAATATTCTGTTATTTCAGTAATAAAATAAATACCCATAGATGGAAAATTACTAGATTTAAAATCAAAGGGACTGCCTCCTTTTACCTATGCAATGTTACGAAACTGACATCACGTTTCTCAGCCTCAGGTTCCAAATCTGGAAAATGAGGGAATCGTATTGGTTTATGTTCATATCATCCCTTCAGATCTAAAAGCTATGACTCTTCCAACGATTCTATTTGAAATTAACCATTTGTTGTTATTGTTTGGTTATTTTCGTTGAGTCTAATTTGTGACCCCATTTGGGGTTTTCTTGGCAGAGATACTGAAGAGGTTTGCCATTTCCTTCTTCAGCTCATTTTACAGATGAACAAAACAGTGGCAAACAGTGTAAGGTGAACTGCCCAAGGTCTAACAGTGCCTGAGGCAGGATTTGAACTTAGGAAGATGAGTTTTCCTGATTCCTAGCCTGGTCCTCTGTCTGCAGTGACACCTAGCAGCCCTGACCATAAGCACCGTTATTTCAGAAATGGAAATCTATACTTGTACTATGAAAAGTACTCGATTTAGAATCAAAAGGACTTGGATTCAAACTCCAACTCTGCTCCATTTTATATGTGTGATCTTGGGAAACTCACTTCACCTTTTTAGATTCCAGTTTCCTTGTCTGGAAAATGAAGGAATTATACTAGATCACCTTTATATGATGCCTTCTGATACCAAATCTATGATCCATCCTATGCTTCTATTTGAAATCCACCATAACAAATCCATTATAAATATTTTTAGAGTTTCTATTATGTGTAAAGTACAGTTGTTCTAGTTACTATTAGTCTAAGCAAAAATTACACATGAAACTTATCTTCCTTAAGGTATTAAGCCATTATATTAATCAGGAAAAGGAGAAAAATTTGTATAGTTTTGACAGGTATTGGTTAATAGAATATGATTTTTGTCTTGGATAAATATGCTGTGATAGTGTGAGTAAATGATAGTAATAGTAGGTTGGTAAAAAAAAAGTACATATATGCATGCACGCTTCACACACATACACACACGCCCACACATGCACACACAAACACATACACAAATTAGTTGAGACTTGACTCCCAGTCTGAGAGGTGAAGTTCACATTCGTTTATATCTCAGCTTTTTCCTTTTGAATTTCAAATCCAAATGAAGAAGAGCTGGAAAATTTGAGACATTTCATCTCAGAGTTAGTATGGTACAATGGAAAAGTGGAACATGGGGAGTCAGAGGACCTGTGCTCAAATCTTGGTTCTGCCACTCACTTAATTTAAGTGACTTTAGGAAGCTTGCAACCTTTGTGGGCCTCAAGGTCCTTGTCTGTAAAATGAAAGAATTGGACTTGCTGACCTTCCACTCTAAATATATGATTTTAGGATTCAAAAGGAATTTAATATTTGTTGGTGTAAATTCCTCAGATATTTGGATACAACATAGAAGAATCTTTTCCATCTGATACCAAGGCCAATTTCTGGAAATAAACATGGAGATATAGAAAATGAATAGAATCCATGTATAGCTTTTATAATTTTAATAAATCCAATGCATGAAACCTAGCCATCTGTGTACATATTAGCTAGCCAGAAGATAGCCTTTAAGGAGGCAGATCACTAGATCCTACACTTACCATTAGTTTAACATGGACTAATTGGTAAAGAAAACACATTGTTTTAAAAGATATGTGTGGATTTTTGAAGAGAAACCCCATTTATAGTTTATCTCCTTGAATACCTGATTTCTTTCTTTTAAAAATTTTGATTTTTAATATTCATTTAAAAAATTCAAGTTCCAAATTCTCTGCTTCCTTCCCACTCCTCCCCCACGAATTGAGAAGGCAAGCAATATGATAGAAATTTTACATGTGAAATCATGCAAAACATATTTCCATATTAACCACGTTGCAAATAATAGTAATAATAATAATAATAATAATATAAATAAGAAACAAAGAAAGTAAAAAAAATCTTCTTTAATCTGCATCTAGAGTCCATCTGTCCTCTCTCTGGAGGTAGGTAGCATTTTTCATCATGGGTCCTTGGAATTGATTTGGATCATTGTCTTGATTAGAGTGGCCAAGTTTTTCACAATTGATCATCCTTACAATATCATTGTTACTGTGTACAGTGTTTTTCTGATTCTGCTCACTTCACTTTGCATCAGTTCATAGAAATCATCCCAGGTTTTTCTGAAACCATTCTGCTTGTCATTTCTTATGGCACAATAAAAATAGTTGATTTTTTAAAGCACTTGGGCTCTGTTTGCATAATTAGCAATAGAACATTTATTTTAGTTATTTATTCCTGTACCACATACTAAATTAAGAAATATATTTACCAATAATAAGATATGTCTTTTTCTCTCTCCTTGACTAATAGGAGTCCACCTGGGAAGAATTTGATTGTTAAATATGCGTTCATGCTTTATGTTTAGGTATAAATAAAACAGTAGCCAAGGAGGCAGAATTTGGAATGTGCACAGTTACATGTGGTAAGTAGCACAGCAGATGAAAATGTACTTTCACTTTTTTAGGGGGTGGTTTGGGGGAGGGAATGCTAACTGTAACAGTTGGCATATGCAGTCATTTACTTTTATTCACCTTTCATTAATTTCAATTTCCAATAGTTATAATTAACAAAAGGAATTTTAAAGAATATCCTTAAAAGTTTGGGTCAGATCTTTTTAATTTTGTTTTAAAAAGCTTAATTTTAATGCAGCTTCCTTTATTAATTGGCACAGGAGCTGCCTTCACCTAAGTAACAATTTTCTTCATTTGTGATCATCGGGGAGGTGTTAAGAAAATAAAGAAATCTTCCAGTGCAGATCAAGTATGTTTCCCCATGTCCAACACTGGTAAATTGATCCCCTCCCCACAATAGACTGGTCTATAGCAGTCTCTCCATCTTTCATTTCTGCAAGCTGTAGGCCATATATCATACACTGGAGAAAAGAGTTATGGACTGTGGGAGAGATAATGTTTCAGGCCTCTGACTGACTCTGATTATTTGTCTTCTCTCTGAATAGCTGTTGGCCTTATTGTAGAGATAAACTCTCTGGCTTGGGGATAGGAATAAGGCCTCAGATAGTATGGACCACATTGTTCAGAAGGCACTGTATATTCACAAATAAAATTAACTGTATTCTGAATAGAATCTGCCCTCCAGAGAGCAGGTTAATTGCTGTGGATTTGGCAGCAGATAAAAGATATGGAAAAAAAAACTGATAGGAGAGAGAAAAGGGGGAGGGATAGTACTAAGCAATGTCATAACAAAAGAGGGAGAATTCCTGCTGAGCTGGTATCAAGGTGGAATTCTATGTCCCATATTTAGGGTCATCAGAGTTCCCAAACTCAGTAAAAGGCAATTATAACAATTGATTTCTTTCTTTCAGTGTGTATAGTTAGCTATTCAGACATCTAGATTCTTTAATCAAAGAGTTTCTGAGACCCAATCTTTTCACTCCTTCTTGATAATAGGAATCACAAAGTAAGAAGCATTCCTATAGTAAACGTGTGAATCTCTAGCTGCAATTTACACTTTTTTCTTGCTGCCTTCATAAGA
Organism: Phalanger gymnotis; assembly: GCA_028646595.1. NCBI lineage: Eukaryota > Metazoa > Chordata > Mammalia > Diprotodontia > Phalangeridae > Phalanger > Phalanger gymnotis. The sequence continues at coordinate 155,653,986 of CM053627.1, read as the reverse complement.
TATTCACAGCAGGTGGAGAAGGATCTCTGATTCCTGACACTATCATTATATGTATGGTGTCTGTCGTTTGAGAACTCATTTGATAAGTTATACATTATCTCTGAGAAATGCAAAAGCTCCTCAAATTATATGATACACGTTTTTGGACCAAACCTATGATTTTGTTGGTCTATAGAACTCCTGGACAGGAAATCCCCCATAACAATGCAGATCAGCAACTCTTTGGTAACCTTGAGTCTTAAACAGTTGGCTGGTGGCATTGAGAGGTTAGGTGACTTTAAGGTAGTCTCACAGTCTATATTGTCAAAGACCAGGATTTGAACCTAGGTTTTCCTGAGTCAGAGGCTGGCTTTCTAACCATTGTGCTACATTGGCTCTCATGATGCATATTTAGAGGAAGTAAATGCTTCCTATGCAAATTATTCTTCCCTGGACCAAATTCCTTCATTCTATCTTTTATTCATAGAACCATAGAATCTTATCCATGAAAAGGCTGTCAGTTCAACCCACTACTAGGTTCAAGAATCCCCTGCCTTCAATATGCCTAATGAGATGCCAGTCAATTATCCATTCAGCCTGTCCATGTGCTTGTGTGGCAGCCTGCTATACGCCATCTCTCTAGTAGTGGGACAGGACTTCCTAATATTGAGTCAAAATTGACTGTCCTGGAGCTGCTACTCAGCTGTTCTCAGCCTTTAAATATTTGAAAACAACAATTGCCACTTAGTGGAAAATAGCACTGGATTCAAAGTCAGAGTCATGCTCAATTCCTGGCTTTTGCTGATTTTGTGACAAGTCCTGTCACCTCTCTTGACGTCATTTTCCTAGTCTATTAAATGAGGGGGTCGTAATAGATGATCTCTAAGGTCTGCTGGTTTTAAATCTATGACTTCGTGAGCCTCATAGATATCCTCTTCTCTAATCTCACTGTCCTGACGAGGTTCCTTTGTTGTTGTTATTGAATCATTTCAGTCATATCTGTCTCTATGTGACCCCTATTGGGATTTTCTTGGCAAAGATACTGGAACAGTTTGCCATTTCCTTCCCCAGTTCACTTTGTAGATGAGGAAACTGAGACAAACAGGGTCAAATGACTTGCCCAGGGTCACACAGCTAGTAAGTGTCTATGGCTGGATTTGAACTCAGGAAGATAAGATTCCAAGCCCAGTGCTCTCTCCATTGTACCACCTAGCTGTCCCAAGGTTCCTTTGACATATTTTCAAATCCTTTCGCTATCCTGATGATCTGCTTCATGATGTGCCTTATTCTGTCAAAGTCTCTCTAAATTATGGTACTCAGAACTGAATATTAATCTAGATGGAGTCTGAATGCTGAAGAGGAAAATGAGACTGGTAACTACCTTCCTATACTAATTGCTTATTACATGCTAGACTAGTATAAACACATATACACATACATAAACACAAAAATGCATAGTATACAGGGGGAGCAGTGTGTATAGACACAAGTATATTTATGCATATCTCCACAAAATATATACTCATGTATGTACACATATATAAAATACACATACACATACATGGATTTGTAATCAAATGAACTAGGTTCAAATCTTGCCGCTGTCATTTATTACCTTTGTGACCTTGGGTGAGCTCCTTTAATCTCTCTGAAACTCAGTTTCCTTATCAGTAAAATGGGAATGTTGGATTAGGTGACCTCTAAGGTCTTTTCCAGCTCTAAAGTGATGACCATCCAATAAAGGACTAGGAACTGGCAAATCCAGCAAAGAGAGAGATGAGGATGGCAGGACTTGGTTTAATTCTGAGCCAGTTCTGTTTAACTAGTTCCCAGAGAAGCTAGTCATCTCTTTGACATACATGGGCCTGAGCATTGCCTCTAACTACCTTTCCTGAACTTATGTAATATAATCTACACAGTAGTCCCAGAGCAGCCTCAATTAACCATCTCTGTAAGCCCCTAGTATTCCCAGCACTGTCTTTGCCCACTGTGTATCAGAATCACTTGATGCCAAACCATTACTGACCCATAGCTTCTGTCCCACATGTACACCAAATACTAAGACTTTGAGAGTGTGTTTAGTAACCGAGGGTCTCTCTTCCTTCAGTTACATGACTAAGTGGAAAAGAACATTGGATTTGTAGTCATAGGTTCTGGGTTCAGAGCCCAGCTCTGCTATTTACAACCTGTGTAACCTTGAATAAATCCAATTATGCCTCTGGCCTCATTTGCCTTATCTACAAAATGAAAGGAATGGCTTTGATGATTTTTCAGCCACTTTCTAGCACTAAAACTCATGCTCTTATGAACTGCATGACTGATTTGGTTTCAGCAGCTTTAACCTTGCTGACATTCTTCTTCACTGGCTCCCAGAATCTTTATTTATTTATTTA
>CM053627.1:155628112-155651114 GCA_028646595.1 Phalanger gymnotis | reverse complement strand
TGACTTCTTCTGACTGTATATTTTGGTCTTCTTTGTCACCAAAGAAAGATTTCAAAGTCTGAGACTGAATCTGAGTGTGTTTTCACTGCCTGGCCACATTCCCAGCCAACTTACTTGACCCTTGAGTTTTTCAGTAGGATATGACTGCTTATAGAGCAAAGAGTACTTTGTTCCAAGCTTCAGGGGATGCGCTGTTGATTTCAGAGCTATTTCTATACAGCCAGCTCTGCCACACCAGCACTCCTCCTTCCCCAAGAACCCCCAACCTGGACTGGACTCAGATCTTCAGCAGGCTCTGCACTCCTGCTCTGATCTGCCACTTAATTCCTCCCACCAGGTGGGCCTGGGGCCAGAAGTAACTGCAGCTGTAGTTTTGTAGTTGCACCATCCTTTCTGCCCCTGGGGCAGTGGCTGAACTGCGAACTCCTTCTTTCACTCTGTCCCCCGCAGGTTTTCCCACTAACCTTCTCTGTTGTCTTTGGTGTTTGTGGGTTAAGAAGTCTGGTAACTGCCACAGCTCAACGATTCAGGGACCTAGGGCCTGTTCTGCCCGGCTCCCAGTCTGATTGGTCCTGCTCCTGCCCATGCTGAGCTCTGCTCCCAGCTCGCTCCATGCATGATAGACCTCATCCAGTGACCGTCCAGGCTGTCTTGGGCTGGATCCCTGCTTCCCTTTGCTATTTTGTGGGTTCTGCAGTTCTAGAATTTGTTCAGAGCCATTTTATAGGTTTTTGAAGGGACCTGGGGAGGAGCTCACACAAGTCCCTGCTTTCCAGCCTCCATCTTGGCTCTGCCTCTGGCTCCCAGAATCTTGACCTTTGGGACATCTTGATACCAACCTGCACCAAAGATTCATCCAGTGACTCATATCATCACCTGGGTCCCTGCTGCTGCTCACAAAAATAAGAGTGATACATTCTGGTAAGGTCATTACTATGGAATGCTGAATTAGATCACCCTCTAGGACTCACACTTTTACCTAAAGATCCCTGACCTATTGGATTAGTTGTTCCATGATAATATTCCCTCTCTCTCCCCTCAACTGGACCTTCAGGGTGCCTAGGGTTTTTATATGGAAGGGGGTTGGATGGAAGGGTATGTTCCTGGACATTTCAAGTATAATATGATGCCTTTTGACCTTTGGAATACTCCAACTATCTTTTATCATTCCATGGTCTGTTGTCTTCATTTATAGTCCCTAAGACTAGGGCTTCTTTATTTTCCCGTGAGTTATGTTCCCATTTTTAATTGCATGAAATACATGGGATTATAAAGGAAACCAAATATTTATATTTTGGTTATTTTGGAAATGGTTATTAAAATATTTTTCAAAATAAGTTCACAGACCCCCAAGTTAAGAACCTCTGTTCTAAACAAAACATTGACTATATGTAGATTATCTGTCTCCTTCTAAGATCCTAAGTGGTACTCCCAGATTATCTGGACATCTTTGGGATCTTTCAAAGCTAAGAAAAGGTCATTCTGAGGGAGACGGGATGGAATCCCTTTTTGTATATGTGGTATAGGCTAGGAAGGGATGCAGATTGATTCAGGAAAGTTTAGTATGCTATAAACTCAAAGGATTGGGAGCTAGAGAGCTATCATTCTTCCTTCCTCCTCAACGTCTTCATAATATACCTCAAAGACTCCATTAAGAATGTGCAGCTTCCAGCAGTTTTCAGTGGCCAGCAAGTGCTCACCTATCTCAAAAGCCAATTCATCTCCATTCCCATTCTGGCCTACTCAAAACCTAATCCAAAGTCGAATATGCTATGGAGAAGAAATAATAACATTATTATTTATGTAGTGCTTTAAGGTTTATAAAATCCAATTTTATCTTTAAAAGAATCCTGGGATGAATTTCCTCACCTATAGATGAGGAAACTGAGGCAGACAGGGGTTAATTGACTTGTTCAGGGTCACACAGGTATTAAGTGTCTGAGGCTAGATTTGAATTCAGGTTTTCCTGACTCCATGTCCAGCATTCTTATCCATTGGGCCACCTAGTTTCTATATAGTGGTAGAGGACATACACATTTCCTTCACCTTAATAACCTCCAACTGGAGGTGATCTCCCCTTTTTCATTCCTCTCATAGACTTCCATTTGTACTTCTTATGGCTATGATATCTTTCTCCATTATGTCATATGGTGTCAATTACATGAAGATGTAGCTTATTTCTCTTCTGATACTAAAAGCTCCTTGAGCACAGAAACCATAGATTTACCATTATCTTGATACCATCCCTCCAGCAGTTAGCATAGTATGTTAGAGATTGGGAACCCAGACTCCTGGAAGGATGTCGATATTCTCAGCAGAAACAGGAAAGTTTGGAGGAGGGATGGTATGGAAGGGAAAGATAAGAATTGTTTGGGACATGTTGAGTTTTAGATGTTGATGGGATATCTAAGTACAGATGTTAAACAGACAAAGATAATTCATTTGAAGAGTTCAGGAACATGATTATGGCTGAATATACAGACAAGGGAATCATCTGAACAGGGATCACAAGTCAGCCCATGGGAGCTGATAAGATCACCAATATGGAGGATGTAGAGAGAAAAAGAAGGTCTAGGACAGATCCTTATTATATTCTCATATTTAGAAGGCAGGAGGTGATGCTCTAGCAAAGGAGTCTAGAGGACTTCTGGACTAGAGGACTGGTAAGAGGAAAACCAACAGAGCACAGGGTCATGGAATCTAAGAAAAGAGAAAGTATCCAGGAGAATAAGGGGGCTTGTACTCAAATTGAGTAGGATATTCAAAATGTACAGTGTTGCAATAGAGATTTAATACGAAAATTGATACCTCTGGCAGACATTTCCATAGGTTTCTATATCCCCAATGCTTAGCACAATGCCTGGCACATAGAAAATACTTTAATAAATGCTTGGGGATTAATTAATTAATTAAACTTTCATTGAGTGCCTACTGTGTGTCAAACTCTAGGTACTCTGGGGACAAAAAGACAAATTCAAATTAGCTCCTGCCCTCAGGTTTATATTCTACTGGGGGAAATAACATGTACACAGATAAAGATATACAGGATAGATACAAAATGAACGTAATTTCTATTGAGATGAGGACTAATAATTGGGGAGATCAGAAAAAGCTGCCTGGAGGAGGTGGTGCCAGAACTGTGATTTGAAAGGAAATAAGGATTCTATGAGGCAGAGGTGAAGAGGGAGACACAGGGGAGGAGGAGGAACAGGCTATGCAAAGGCATATAGGCTAGAGATGGAATATTGAGGTGCAAATAGCACAGTATGGTTGGAATATACTGTAGGGTGAGAGAAGGATAACAATGTGGAATTGAGAAATAAAGGTTGGAGCCAAATTTTAAAGGGTATTAAGTGTCGGGCAAGGGAGTTTATGATTTATTTTAGAAGCAAAAAGGGAATCTTGAGCAGGAGACTGGACTGGTCAGATTTGTGCTTTAAGAATACCGATTTGGTAGCTATATGGAGGATAAGATTGTAGAAAGGAAAAGACAGATGGAAGAGAGGCCAATTACAGGACTATTACAATGGTCCAGTTGACAGATGAGGAATCCTGAATGGAGATAAGGAGACACAGATAAGTGATGTGGAGATAGAATCAAGCAGCACAATATATGAGGCAGTGTAGTGAATTGTTGAGAGGGCTGGATTCTAATCCAGAGAACCTGGGTTCAAATCCTGCCTCCGTCATTTATCACCTATTAACCTCTCTAGCCTCAGTTTCCTTAAATGTAAAATGAAGGAGTTTGAGTAGATGACTTCAAAGACCACTCCATCTCTCATTTCACGGTTCTATGTTGTCTGTACAAATATGCCACTATTTCTAGTACCACCATGCTGAACACTTTGCCTCGGGTTGCTTGAATGAATCATTGACAAATTAAAGATGTGATTTTAAGTTTCGTTTGTGCTTGGAAATAATACACTAATACATTAGGAGAAATTATGGGTTGGTGTCATGTCTGAAGAAGTGTTGTCTCATGATGAAAATTTGCAAATTTTTGAACAGAGCCTATCTAAATGTGAAAGGCTTTTGGACTAAGAGTTAGGAGATTTGGGTTTTGGCTGCAGCTCTACTACAGACCTTAGACAAGCCATATTATCTCCTGAACCTTATTTTCTTCATTTCCAAAATTAAAGGATTAAATTAGATGACTTCTGAGGTCTCCTTCAGTTCTAACTCAATGATGCTATTACCTCTCATAATTTGTAAAATGAGGAGTTTGGACTAAAGGATCCATAAGGCCACTTTATTTTTTTTTGAGGCAAGGCAACTGGGGTTAACTGAAAGACCCTTTTAAAATCATAAATCATAGGGTTATAGATCAAGAGTTGCCATGGACCTTGAAGTCATCTAGTCCAAAACCTTCATTTTACAGAGGACAAAACTAAGACCCAGAGAGTTTAAGTGACCTGCCCAAGATCACACATGTAGTAAGGATCAGAGTTTGGATCTCTCGGTAGGGATGCTTGGCCTTTGTTGTGCATTATCTTTCTTGTATGTATACTATGTACAGAAGATGATGTCCAGTGAACTGAATTGTAACCTAGGAGCAAAGGTTTCCTCCTTTCTGCTTAAGCCGGTAGTAGCAGTAGCATTCATATAGAAATGTCACAGGAATCAATTACTGTGAAACCCAGAGTGTTTCAGGAATGCTGGGATAAATGCAGGATCTGTTGGACTGTATTTCATTCCTATTTGTCAGTATATGCATCATGGAGTATTGGAACCAACCAGCCAGTACCCTCTCAAGAAATTGGTTGGACCTGCCAACCCCTACATTCCAAGCTGTAGGATGAGAATTTTATAGCATACCACTCGTTGCTTTATGTAGTCACTGATTTGTCACCAGCAGATGTGGAAGGCCTATATTCAGGTTCAATTAGACATTCATTGTGATGGTTCCGTCCTTTTTCCAGATGAGGGAATCTACACTAGAGGCATTGTTCTCTCTATGCTCCTAGTTCCATACCTTTCCTATTAAAACCCAAGCTAAGGGGCTATGTAAATCCAGTGTTCTACCCTCAGACTGTGTGGGATACAGTTGGGACTTTTGGTGTTCTCACAACCAAATGAGGGCAGACATCAAATTATGCACATGTTGGGGAGTCAGTGCCTTTATGAGTAAGACCATGGGTCTAATAGCATCTGCTGCTCTTGTCATAGACCATGGGCTTCCCTATTCAGTACCAAAAAGTCGTAATAGATAGAGAGAAACTCAGGGTTGAGAAGCACAGAGGTGATTTCTAGCAACCCATGTCCAAAGGGTAAATCTAGAATTCCAACATCTGTGTAAGTAAGCACCTACAGTAAGAGAAAACTGATTTCCACTTTTGATAGCCTATCGTACTTTTAGAGAGCTGTAAATTTTAAGGAAGCATTTTCTTTATGTGGAACTGAAATTTACCTTTCCGAATCTTCCATCCATTGTTTCTCTTTCTGCCTTTGGGGGCCAAAAGAAAACCTGATGCCACTTTCACGTGATAACACTTCAGATATTTGGAGACAATTATCATAGTCTCACTGACTTTTCTCCCTGCTAAAAATTCCAAGTTTCTTCAATTGACCCTTAGATAGCATAATGTACCAAGTCTCCTGACCATACTGGTTAGTTCCCTCTGCACTCCATCTTAAACTGGTCAATGTCCTTGAGACTTACTCTAGCTTTTGTTGATCGATCTCCATTGGATTCATTCCAACTTGTTAACACTCTTTCTGAGATTTTAAATGTAGAATCAGAAATAATATTCCTGTTGTTGCATGAAGAGAGTTCAAAATATGGTGGAATTATGATTTTCTTCTTCTGGACTTTATAGTTTTATTTATGCAGTGGAAGGCCACCTAAGAGAGATAGTAGATCAAAGAGTCAGCATCTTGGAGTCAGGAAGATCTGTGTTTAAGTCCTGCCTCTAACCATATACTAACTATGTGACCTTTTATTCTCCTAGGCAACTCTCCATAACTACATTACAGATAAATTGCAGATTGGAGTGCATGATAACCCTCAGTTCTAATGAATTTCTTTTTGGTCACATCCTTCCCTTCTCCACCTCTGTACTTCTGAGCTGGTTTTTGAGCCTCCATATTCAATAACATTTCCTTTTATTTACGCCTATCAAAATCTGTGGGGATCCTGATTCAGGGATCTGAATCTTTGACAAGACCTTGTCTATTTGTCCATTTGATTCTATTCTCTCCTGTCTCCACCAAAAACTTGTCCCATTGATTATTCCCTCCCTTTCTTTCCCCTTCCCCCTCTCTCTCATTCAAACTCTCTATACCCTTCCATCACACAAACATATCATCATCTCCCTTGTCCTTAAAAAAATACTTAAATTGATCCTGTCATCCCTTTAAGATGTTATTCTATACCTCCCCTTCCCTTCACAGCCAAACTCCTAGAAAGGGCCATTCTACTGTATGCTCATTGCCTGTATTTCCCAATCTCCTGTTCACTTTTCAAAAGAAAAAGCTAATTTCTGACCCCACCACTTGATAAAAACTATTCTCTTCAAGGTTACCAACAATCTCTTAACTGCTAAATGTGATAACCTTTTCTCAGACCTTATAGAACTTTCCTCTTAAAAAAATTTTTTTTTAGCTTTTGACACCTTCAGCCACCTTATCCTCCTGGATACTTTCTTTTTACTTTGATTCCATCACCCTGCTCTCAGTTGGTTTTCCTCTTACCAGTCTGACAGTATCCCTTTAGACTCCTTTGCTAGATAGATCATCTCCTGCTTCCTAAATATGAGAATATACTAAGGATCTATCCTAGACCCTCTTCTACATCTTCTACATCCTCTGTATTGGAGATCTTATCAACTCCCATGGGCTGACTTGTGATCCCTATTCAGATGATTCCCTTATCTGTATATTCAGTTATAATCATGTTCCTCAACTCTGGAACTGAATTATCATTGCCTAACATCCATCCTTAGATATCTCATTGACCCATAAACATCAACATGTCCCAAACAATTTTTATCTTTCCCCTCAATACCATCCCTCCTCCAAACTTCCTGTTTCTGCTTAGAACATCAACATCCTTCTAGGAGTCCAGATTCCCAATCTCTGAACCATCATTGACTTTGTTATTCCTCCTCCTTTCCCCATGTTTAATCAGTTGCCAAGTGTTGTTGAATTTACCTTCACATTATCTCATGCATCAATTTCTATCTCTCCACTCATTCTACTCTTTGTAGCACTTTAAGGTTTGCAAAATAATTTACGTATATTATTTGTTCCTAATAACAACAAACCGGATGCTATTATCATTCCCATTTACTGATGAGAAAATTGGGACTGAGACAGTTTGGGTAACTATTACCACCTCTGCATCACCACATAATGCACCACTTCTGGCATCTTTCCCTCTCTAAGGTATCCTACCCAACTTCCAAATTGATATTCCTAAAATACAGATGTGATCGTGTCATTCACATACTTAAAAATGTAGTGTGTCTATTACTTGTAGGATAAAGTACAAAATGCTCACCCTAGTTTTTAAACTTCTCTATCACTTGGCTCCTACCTGCTTTTTTATTTTTTTTGTCTTATTTGATTATCTTTCTGAAATATCTATTCCAATAAAATGAGCAGCCCCCTAGCTTTTCTCTGTTCATAGCAATCTCCTGCCGCTATATTGGCTGTTAGCTATGCCTAGAATGCTATCCTTCCTCCTCATTATCTATTGGAATTGCTGGTTTCCTTTGGAAATCAGCTCAAATACCACTTCTTATACCAGGTCTTTCATGATATCCTCAGTTTTATTTTTATTTATTTTTATATTTTACATAGAGCTTGAAAATGTGCAAAGTAACTTTACAAATATTATCTTGTTTTATCCTTATAATATCCCTGGGAGGTAGGTTCTATTATTATTCCCATTTTTCAGATTAAAAAACTGAGTCAGATGGAGGTTAAATGATTTACCTAGAGTTGCTCTGTTTTGAAATTATCTTGTTTATGCTTTGTATTTACTAATCTGTGTCACACGCCACCCCCAAGAACGTAAGCTCTTTGAGAGCAGGTATTTAATTTTTTTTTCCTCTTCAGCACCTATTAGAGTGCTTTCAATAAGGCATTTAATAAATTCTCGTTGTATTAAATGTGTATTTTATTATTGCTGCATTTTAGTCATGAATGTCATTCAGCCAAGTTTCAATGATATCACCAGAGCATTTTTACTTTGAGTTAAAACATCTAGTACATTTTGTTTATTACCCACGATTTTGGCATTGCCATATAACTATACAAGACTAAAATATTATTTCTGCTCCTCTTCTCTATTCTTGTGTCCCGTGAAGTTCTGAGCACCTCTAGTGTTATTTTTCTTATGTTATACCCGATTCTATTGCTTAGTAGCTGTATCTAGGCACTCATCCTCCCTCACCTTTTTTCAGCTTAAAGGTCTCTTAATCAGGTTAGCCAGTCTAAAGGGAAAATCCATTCTGACTTGCTCTAATTATATGTAATCTGTCCCTGGTGAAGCTCCAGTTATTTCCATAGCTTATGTTCAATCATTTTCCATCATATCTGACCCTACGCGACCCCATTTGGGGTTTTCTTGGCAAAGATATTGAAGTCATTTGCCACCTCTCCCACTCGTTTTACAAATGAGGAAACTGAGGCAAACAGGGTTAAGTGATTTGCTCAAGGTCACACAGCTAGTAAGTGTCTGAGGCCAGATTTGAACTCGGGAAGATGAGTCTCTCTGACTCCAGGTCTGGTTCTCGATCCATTGCAAGGACAAATCCCATCCTCTGACATAATTTCCTAGGCCAGCCAGTCTTTTTCCATTTTCTCCTTTCTCTTTTAAATTTCTTACCTTCGATCAGCAAAAGTGATAAACCACTACCTGTGTCCCAACTTCTTCAATTTCTTGCCTATGTCTGAAAATAACCAACTAGATAATCTACCTCAAGTTCCTCCGTGCCAGTGTTATTTGTTACTATGTTAATTAGAAGATAGAAGTATTCCACTTTTTTTTGATAGCTCTAGGAAGGCTATTTCTTTTTTTGCTAGCAAATCATACTTTTTCTTATAAAATGTATTTGATTCTGTAATCACAATAATAAAAGCTAATATTTCTACAAGAATTATAGTGATATTGTTCTTTGTAGCATTTATGTATAAGCCCTTTATGCTGTGCAAAGTGATTTGAACATATAATTTCATTTATAAAGCAGCTTGGTGGTACAATGGATAGGCCTAGACTCAGAAAGACCTGAGTTTGAATTTCACCTCAAACACTTGCTAGATGTATGATTCATAGCAATAACTTCACTGGTCTGTGTCTATTTAGGAAGGCCATTTCACCTTGAAATATATCCCCATCTATCCACCCATCTCTAATATTCTCTCTGGGCTTTAGCTATTAACAACTCCCAACTGCTTCAAGTGTTTTCTACATTTGAAACTGCAGAGAGTTCACATGGTAGCACGAAGCATGAACTCACATTTCTCATTTCCGTTTTGAAGGGCTCACAAACCATCCACTTAATAATCTATCCTGGAATTCTGACAGGGACTGACATTAAGATCAGCTAGTACAGAGACTACCACATGAAAATAACAGTGGAATTACACATTAATGCCACTTATTTGGCCTTGCAGCAATATTTCAGTAATATTAGTGTTCTTTCAATTAAGAATACTCATTTTCTTGGAATAGTTAGCATTTTTTTCTGTCAGTCAATAGTCAATAAACAATAAACATTTATTAAGCACCTACTATGTGCTGGGCACTATGCTAACCACTGGGGAATCAACTACAAATTTTAAAAAGAGATGGTCTCTGTCCTCAAGGAGCTTTCTTTCTAATGAAGGAAGACAGCATACAAAAAAGAAGCTGAAAAGTAAGAGCAGGAGTGGGGAGAAGTTGCCTGTGCAGGGGTATGATATGGAAAAATGGAAAGAAGTCCAAAGGCAAATGAACTGGTGGGAAATGGTGAGAAACCAGTGCTTGGCTTCCCTTATATGGACGTTTCGAAGCTCTTGAAGGATAGAGAATATTGATGAGGTGGGAGTACAAGGCTAATTCAATCTTGCAACATAATGAGATTTCCCAATAGAGTTTCCTAGGGCTTAAGGGCATGATGGAGAAGTCCAAAGAGTCCAAAAGCAGGTCAGCTAGTGCTGTTTGAAGTCATAGACAATTAGTTCTAATTTGATTCTCCATCATCCACAAGTGATCCCACACCTAATCTCAGCAAAACATTTATATACAGTGTGGCAAAAATAAATAATGTCTGCTTAAAGCATACTTATAAATTCTGCCATGAGTTGGTACTGTCAAGGAAATAATTTCATTAATTCAAACGAAGTCATGCTAACTGTCCTATCTTACTGCTTTTCCTTATCAAAAGTATTGATCTTTTTTCATCCCTTCATGGTCTAAATGGAGTCCTCTAAATGTCACCTTCAATCTTTCTCTTCTCCTTGTCTTTCACATTATTAACTTTGAGGATTAAAACTTCTCCAGATGCTAAAAAGCCAATTGGGGAAATGAGAGGTTTCCATGATAATTTTCTTCAACTTATGACTTCATTGTAGGTCTTTTAGCATGTTGCATTTTGAGCAATGAGAGGCTAAGCTAAATGAACCTGTGTCTGCTCCTCTGCAGTGTTGAGTTGATTTAAGAAAATTAAATAGTTTGGAAAAATTTAAAGAATGCACATATTTGACAGACAAAACATGACTTTTAGGGACTGCATTATATCTCCAGAAATATTGTGCTTTCCTCTATGCAAATTAAGTCATTTGCTATGTGCAAATGGAGATATTCATAGAATAATCCAACATAGGGAGCCTGAAGCAAGAGTTATAAACTTTGTGAATAAATATAAACATCAGAAGACCATAGAATTACACTTGGAAAAGAGTTGATAGAAAAAAGAAGAAAACTCTAAAGTGGTTTCTAAAAATGTATTGGTGATTTATGTGTTTGTTTTTTTCTATACCAAAGGCATTGGAATTAGAGAAGTTATATTAACAAATGGCTGTCCTGGAGGGGAATCAAAATGTGTTGTTCGAGTGGAAGAATGCAGAGGACCAATAGACTGTGGATGTAAGTAAGACTCAGTCTTCAAGCAAGGCTGAGTAGAAGTATTTATCCTGGGAAAACAGATTGGAAATGTTCTACAAATGGGGTGAAGTTATCATTTAAATGCAGTTAGGTAAAAATGTTTTATCCCTTCCTTCCTTCCTTCCTTCCTTCCTTCCTTCCTTCCTTCCTTCCTTCCTTCCTTCCTTCCTCTCTCTCTCTCTCTCTCTCTCTCTCTCTCTCTCTCTCTCTCTCTCCCTCCCTCCCTCCCCTCCCTCTCCCCTTCTTTCTCTCCCTCTCTCTCTCTCTCTCCTTCTCTCTCTCTTTCATCTCCCCCCTTTCCTTTTCCATTTTGTTGTTCAGTCATTGAGTCCTGTTTGATTCTATGTGCCCTCATGGACATAGTATGTCAGATCCTTTTATCCTTCACTATCTTCCAAAGTCTGTCCAAGCTAATGTTTGTTGCTTCTGTGACACTCTATCCATCTCATCCTCTGCCATCCCCTTCTCCTTTTTCCTTTAATCTTTCCCAATATCAAGATCTTTTCCAATGAGTTGTCCTCTCATTATGTGGCCAAAGTGTTAAAGCTTCAGCTTCAGTATTTGTCCTTCCAAAAAATCTGAATTAATTTCTTTAAGTATTGACTGATTTGATCTCCTTGCTAAGGGAGTCCCAAAATGTTCTCCAGAACCACAATTGAAAAGCATCAATTCTGCAGTCCTCAATTTTCCTTATAGTCTAACTTCCACAGCCATAGGTTACTACTGGAAAAACCAGTAAAACTACAGTAAAAACCAGTAAAAACAAAACAAAAAAAAAGCTCTGACTATATGGACCTTTATAAGCAAGGTGATGTCTCTGCTTTTTAGTATGCTGTCCAGATTTGCCATAGCTTTCCTTCTAAGGAGCAAACATCTTTTAATTTCATATAGTTGCCATATGCAGTGATCTTTGAGTCCAAGAATATAAAATCTGATACTGACATCTCTTGATCTCTGTCTCTCTGTCTGTCTCTGTCTCTGCCTGTCTCTGTCTCGGTCTCTGTCTCTCTGTCTCTGTCTCTCTCTGTCTCTGTCTCTGTCTCTGTCTCTCTCTCTCTGTCTCTCTCTCTCTCTCTCTCTCTCTCTCTCTCTCTGTCTCTCCCACACAATACACACACATACACACACACACACACACACGCACACAGACAGACATATGTATTGGCAGCTAGGTGGCTCAATGGATAGAGTAATAAAGATTCATCTTTCTGAGTTTAAATCTGACTTCAAATGCCTACTAGCTGTGTGACTCTGGATAAGTCACTTAACCCTGTTTATCTCAATTTCTTTATCTGTAAAATGAGGTGGAGAAGGAAATAGCAAACCACTCCCATATCTTTGCCAAGAAAACCCTAAATGGAGTCATGAAGAGTTGGATATGACTGAAAATGGCTGAAAAATAAATACATATATATGTACATACACATTTAGTAATATACACATATATGTGCACACATATATACATGTATCCATGTATATGTATACACATCCATATATTTAGTTTCTGTTCTTTTGAAATACAAATATTCATATTTGTTAAGTTCATAATTAAAAAATTTTGAATAAAATAATTTCATAGTAGAATAGAAAGAAAATCACAGTAATATTTAAGATGTCATTCTACCCTAGACTAGCCTGTAAATTAGGTTAGCTCTCTTTCTTATTTTGTTTCAGGAATTCACATATGCTTGTAATATTAAAGATATTCTAAATAATACAATGGTGCATCATCACAGCCCTTTCCTTGGAGTCCCAGGCACAACAATTCTTTACAAGAATGCAATAACTTAAATTTCATAAAAAAAGTTCTATTTCAGAAAGAAGCCTTATTGTTAAATGGCTTTATAGGTGAGGCTCCCTTTTAATGAGAAGGTCTCAATACTTTGGTAAGGAAGAGATTATGTGTTTGATGGCTCCACCTTAGATTGAAGCCTGCTCTGCACTATATTGTTCTACACCACTGTGTATAATAGTGGTCCCCAGCCACTCAATCTGGGGTCTAATAATATGTGTTAAATGCTTACCTGGTAGCACTAAGCTGGTTGCTGTCATTATACCTTACTCTCTAAAGTTTGTTGGGATTCTCAGAGTACAACCAACAATAAAGCCCTTTTCTCACCAGGCTTAGAGGCTTGCTGTGGGCATATGACACTTGAATTTGTATCTACTGTTCCCTGGTGATCTCAGAACTTTAGGGAAATGGAAGAATCTCTTTTCCCACTTCAGAGTTGGGCTCCTTTGTTTTCTATCTATCTATCTATCTATCTATCTATCTATCTATCTATCTATCTATCTATCTATGTCTATCCATCCATCCAACTATCTATTTGTCTCTACTTGTGTCTCTTTCGAGCTGTGTGTGTATATATCTATATCTATATCTATACACATATATACATATATATACATAATACAAATATGTATGTATGTATGTTTGTCAAAAGTGCTTTGAGATATTTTTATACAGGAGTTTATGATGTTCACAGACATTTTAGGAGATTTTTATATATTGATTAAAATTTTCTTCCTTTAGGGGGAAGACCAATTTCAGAAAGCCTTTTTAAGGTGAAGCTTGCTTGTGTTTATGTACCACCAGAGAACCGTTTCACGTATACTTGGAAAAAGCTCATTCCAGACCAGGTGAGTAATCAATCTGCATTATTTGGTGTTTTATAGTATAATAATTTGTTTGGTTCCCAGGTCTAATGACTGTGGATCAACTTTCTCTACAAAAGCTGTATAAGGAATAAGAAATGCAATTTTATTATCATAATCAGAATTTTTCTTTTTGTTGCCATTTAAAAAATAAATGAATAGCTAAAGTCTGTGCTAGTTCACTCTCTTAGTTATTATCAGTTTACAATAACTTCATTTTTGTTTAAAAAAGTACTCTATTTCAGAAAGAAACCTTATTGAATCTTATTTGAGTAGAATAACCAAAGAAAATGGCCATTCTCTAGTTGACTAAAATTGCTCTCTCTTCGAAGCTTACATAAAAATGTTCCATTCTATTGCCTTTTATTTTTTTTAATAGCAAGCTCTCGTTCTTCCAAATGATTCAGCCGTCCTTGAGGTAAACCGGGAAACTCATCCTGTAGCATTCCAGTGTGACACATCAGAAAACAACGAAATAATTGCCTCTGTGAAGTATACTGTGTATACCACGGATGGTAAGTTTTAAGCAGTCTTTGGTTTGCGTCTATTATTTGGATTGTTCTTAGAGCAGCTGGCTCAAGAATTTCTATATTTCAAAATTGATTCTGATGAATCTCACCTTCATGAAATTGATATGTCTCTTATGTAAACCAGGCCCCCTTAGTTGTGGACTCTTTGAAAGCTATCCAGTTTCCAAGATGCATATCATGTCAGTATATACTCAACACCACACCTCACAAGCTCTCACTAGTATTTCATTTATCAGTCGAACCTGAAGATCTCCCCAGTGCAAAGCAAATGCCACTTAATTCAGCTGCATAGCAAAAATACAAAGCAAGGAATATTCCTTTTTCTCTATGGTCACAAAGTACACCCTTTGGTGCACTACACCAAACATCCTAAAACTACAGGTAGAAGAGGCAAAATGAGTATAAAAATATGTGTGACCGGGGTGAACCATTTGGGAGAGGGCACATACATGGTTAGAGGATATACACACAACCAGGACAATTCATACTCCTAGGTATCCCTTTGGAATCCATCTTTGCTGCAGATGCTGCTGCTTGCTTCTCCACTGAACTACTGATGTCATCTGCTGCTCTGGTGATGTCAGTGGGCTGCTGTAAAGTGTTGAGGTTCTCTGCTATTCTAATTTCTCTGGTGGATAGTACTGCCATCTGCTGTTGTCTCTACTAAATTGTTTTCTGCTTGGTCTCTTCTGTTGCCGACTGCCGGGATCCGCTTCATTTCAGTGCTATAAAACCTTCCTTTTCCCCCATATAAAGAAAGAAGTCCCTGAACTTTTAGACTATAGCCCCAGGTGTTATCTCATCTATTTGTAATGGAGACCAGAGGTATCAAACTCGGAGCCCCCCAAGGATCTTTAAATTTCTTTAGTGGCACCTGTTTCTATTTGAACTAGATAGCCAACCAGAAAGAAAGAGAAAGCTTTAGGCATTGTCTGCCTTTTAAGTTGGTTTTATGCTGTCTAATTTCCCACTCTTTCAATTCAGTCTACTCTTTGAGGATATTGACTATCTTTTCAATTTTTTTTCTGCCTCATTTGCCACTTCTTAATTTCAGTTGTCTACTTGAGCAGGGTGAGATTTTCTTTCAACCCCCATCACACCCGTGGTCCATGCAAATAACATCTTCTAGAGCTTCATCTAGCAAGACTGAAAGTTAAAGAGTGAAGCTGGTGAACTTGGTCCTGCTTTTTCCTCATGGTCATCTGGAACCTCTGTGTCATCCTCGATTCCTTCCTTACACTTACTCTCCGTAACTAATTAGTTGTCAAGGCTGTTCTTTTCTACCTTCACAACATACCTCCTCTGCTTTCCCTTCCACTCCCATAGCAGCTCATCTGGTGTAAGCCTTCATCACTTCATACCTGGAATATTCTAATGACCTTCTAGATGGTTTCTCTGCCTCAAGCCTCTCACCACACCAGTCTACCCTTCACTCACCTCTAAAAATGATTTTCCTAAAGCACAGGTCTGACCATATTACTCCCTACTCAATAAAGTCCAATAGTTCCCTTTTACCTCTGGGATCAGATATAAAATCTTGACATTTAAAGCCCTTCTCAACTTGACCCTTTCTTACTTTTCCAGGATTCTTACACATTACTTTTCTCCACACCTGGATTTCTTGATATTAGTTACACACAGCTCTATCTTGGTGACTTTTCATTGACTATCTCCCATGCCTGGGATTCTAAACCTGCTCATCTTTGCCTACTTGTTTCCCAGGATTCTTTGAAGAATCAAATCAGATCTCATCTTGTACAAGAGGCCTTTCTGGATCCTCCCTCCCACCTTGACCCTTACCCCTTATTCCCACTTCTTTCCCTCTAAGATTCTCTTTCATCTCTTCCGTATGTTCCTTGGATGTACAATGTTTGCATGTTTTCTCTCCCATTAGAATGTGAGCTCCTTGAGGGCAAGGACTGTCTGTGTTTTTGTCTGTTTTTGTATCTCCACCACTTATTATAGTGCCTGGCATGCAGTAAGTGCTTAATAAATGCTTGTTGACTGACTGCTTTCTTGCTAGCAATGAAATTATTAATACTCTTGCACTATAATTTTACTGAAAAGCAGAATTGTAAACTGAATCATAAGTTCTCTTTGATTTCCATTTTAAAATTAGAGATATATTCCTATGGGAGGGGAGTGGAAATTGAGAAAACTTTCAACACAATAAGTTAAACATGATACATAAAATACAATAATATGACATATCAGAAAACATCAAAAAGTTGAAATTATGCATTTAAAGAAAAATGATTGGTTTCTAATGAAACATTAATATTTAAAATGTTACCAAATACAAATACTATTCTAGAAATTAAAGTGTTTCCAGAAACTGTGTTCCCTTGTTTATGAATTTATGTGGGGAAAAAAGTTGCATTCTGTTTGTTGCTTAGAAGACTAGGCAATTAAATTTATTTTTAATAAAATTTTAAATTTAATATATTAATATTAACTAACACATTAATTAATGTGTTTAATAAAAATTAACATGTTAATTTAATAAATAATTAAATTAAATTTATTTGCAGCTAGGGGCTGTCTCTCCACATGTAACATGGGCATGTCATTGTATGTCTTGAAGGAAGGAAGAAGAGCTATCTCTAACTACTTTGCCCTCCTACCCCTCTCCAAGAGAGAGTTTAATTCCTTCCAGGAGGAGAACTCACAAGAGATTGGGCCCAGAAGCCTGGCCACTCTGCTTTTCTCAGAGAGAAGGGAGCACCAGGCTAGAATTACATCTATTTTCTACCTTAAATGTTATTAGTCTAGGGGATACAGTTTTCAGGTTCATTCGAAATTTCTGATTGCTATTCATTAATGGGAAAGAAGGACCCAAGCTTTATATGCAAGGCTTGACTCCCTTCCCACCAAATACCAGTACCACAGCGAATGCACATAGCCAGTAGCAAAGAAATTCATTTATCAAAGTCAATAGCAAAATAGAAATTAGAGAAAGTGTACATAGGAGAATATATTTCAGACAATGCAGAATGAAGGAGCTTTACCGTTGGGAGTAAAGTGACTCAGCTCGACCTAGAGATGGTCCCAGATCTAACCCAAATGGAAATTTCCCTAAGTTTTCAATGTAGCAAGGTGGGGATATGGACACAATGGATCCTGCTAGCTCCTCTCATGTTGTCTCCTTCCCAGGGTCTTCCCATGGTCTTATTCTTGCTTAAGCAACTGGAAGGGGGATTGGCATTATCCTTCTTTCAAAGCTGGAGCCAGGAATGTCTGGAGTGACTGCAGAGACTGAAGAGTTTTCCTTGCTCTCACTCTCCCCAACTCCACCCGCTTTGCCCCCATGGAGGTGCAGAGCATGGAGCTCCACCAATGGGGAGAGGCTCATACCAATGGGTTTTGAAACTTATATTCTGTAGCTCCCTGTATCTCAGAGTAAAAGTTTGATTTTAAGAGATATTATAGAAAGCAAACTCTTGTGGAATGAACACATAAAAGCTTGAGTATTTATTTATTTGTTAATATAGGTGCTTAGCTCTTAGTTTGGTTTAGGACTTCTGGTAAAAATGTAATGTTAAGAGCAAACTTAGACATCATGGGGTCATAGATATAGAGTTGTAAGGGATGGACATGCAGTCCATGATCCTTATTTTACAGATAAAGAAACCGAGGCTGAGTTAGTTTAGTAACTTGCTCAAAGTCACACAAGTAGTAAGTGACAGAGAAGGGATTTGAACACAGGCCATCTGTCTCCAAATCCAACACTTTTCCCACCATAATTTTGCATGCTCTTTTTCAAACTTTAAAATGTCAAGAGTCATTAAAAACATTCTTTTGATTACACATTATTTATTTAAATGTAGATTTCCATATATTTAATTTAATTTAATAAATCCTATCCAACAAGGATTTAATTCACACCCACCGTTCACAAAACACTGTTCAGACACTGGGGACACAAAGACAAAACAACAAACAAAAAGCTGTTGCTTGATTTTAAGAAGTTTTGATTCTGGGGGCATAGAACATAAAAATAGATAAATACATGATATTTTGAGGAGGGAAAACACCAACAATTAAAGGGCACAGGAAAATTTTCCCTAGTGGGTAGCACATGAGCTTAAAGGGCATCAAGTGATTTTAAAATGTATTCTAAAAGGCAGAGACAAAGAAAGAATGTATACCAGGCATGGAATATTCCTGTGCAAATACATGAAGGAGGAAGATGGAGTGCTGAGTTCAGGGAAATGCAAGGAGCATTTAAAAGGGAGTAATATGTACATACATACATACATACATGTATATATGTATATGTGTGTATGTATATATGTGTGTATATATACATATGCACATACATATATACACATACACATAAATACACATATACATATACACACATATACAATATACGTGTGTGTATATGTATATATATGTATATATGTGTGTATATATACATACATACATATATATGTGTGTGTATATACATACATACATACATACATATATATATATATATATCCTGGAAAGGTAGGAACCAGACCATGAAAGACTTTAAAGGACAACCAGAGAAGCTCGTCTTTTATATGAGGACACTGAAGGTCATTGAGCAGAGGATGACATCATTAGTCATGTGTGTTAGAAAAATCACTTTGGCCTATCTTTGGAGGAAGAATTGGAGAGAGGAAACTGGAATATAGTTGTTCAGTTAGAATGCTGCAGAGACAGTCTGAGTGAGAGGTGATGATGACATAATCTAGGTGCTATCCATGTGAGTAGAGAAGAGGTGACTCTAAGGGATGTTGTAGAAGTGAAATCAATAAGACTTGTAAATGATACAGAAATAGAAAAGGAGACAGAAGGAAAGAGTCAAAGTATGAGTCCGAGGTTGTAAACCTGAATGACAAAGCATGGTGTCTCAATTGTAATTGGGAAGTTTGGAGAAGGAATAAATTTAGGGGAAAATCAGTTATTCTTGGACATGTTGAGTTTGATAATGCCACTGGACATCAACTGGATATATCCAAAAGGCTATTGTTAATGGAAACTACTGCTGACTATATAGATTTGGGAATTACCATAATTAGTCTTATAGAAGTTAATAAAGCATAGAGAAAGATGATAGAGAGAGAGATGGGACATAGGCTGAGGTTGGAGCCTTAGGCTACCTCTGCTGTCAGGGAGTGGTACATGGGTGATGATCCACCGAAGGAAACTGATAAGAAGATAATAAGGAGCAGGCATAATAATGAAAGCCAAGGAAATAGAGAGTTTTTAGGAAAATGGAAAGTACAACAGTGGCAATGCTGTAAAGTCAAGAACAGTGAGGACTAATTATAGACCATCAGACTTAACCCTATTTATTAAGTGCCTCTTATATCGAAGGAACTGTGCTTGGCACTGGAAGTATAAAGACCAAATGAAATATTTCTTGACCTCCAGGAACGTACATACTCATGGAGGAATACTATAGGCAAGTAGGAGAAGATATTTTGGGGAGGGGAGACCACTAACACCTGAGTTGGGAAGAGGAATGAAGGAAGACTTCGCATAATGGATTTCCTTTAAGGGAAGTACATAACTTTTCCCCATCTCTTTGCACTTCTATTCAGAGTACAAAGTTCCAGTATTCTAAAAGATAAAATAACTTTAAGTGTACTCCTCTTCTGCACAACCATGTGAAGTTTTCCATAAGAAACTTTATGATGCCTACTTTGTTAGGGGTGAAATGGCTCTTTTTCCTCTAGACTTATCTAAAAGAAAAAAAAAACACAGCCTTGAGTTATATTATTAAAGTTATTAGGAATTGTTCTCAGGTTTTCTTGCTACTGAGTTTCTTGTCCTCCTAGCCTTTATTTTACTGACTTTTTGTGTGTGTTCTAAATGATTTTTTCTTTACCTTTGTTATTTCCTGATTCTACTTTGAAAAGCCTTTTTATAATATTATGCCCTTAAGGCATCAAATACTGTGGATGCTGCATCACTATTATCTTTCATATACAATTTATAGTTCTTTTTCATTTTACTCTATTCCTTTGCATTGTGAGAGTAGCTATGGTCCAATATACTTTTAAAAAACATGCTGACATTTTCAGGTTTCTTCTAATAAACTTTAGCTTTTGTTTCATGAACTCATCTTATTTTTCTTCTTTGCCCATTCTCTTGATATCTTACTCATCCCATTCCTTTCAAGAAATCTTTATCATTTGATGTGGTCTATACAGGTTTATAGTTAATGAAACAGTAATTAGAAAATTATATTTTGTTTCTGGTTCTGCTCAATGTAACTCTCTGTCTATCTCTGTCTCTCTCTCTCTGTTTCTCTCTCTGAGACACCCTACAATATTATTAGTGTTTCTTTTCATTAAACTTTATTTTTTGGATAAACAGAAATTTATATTTCTTCCCCTACCACCCCTCTACCCCATGGGAAAAAAAAATCCTTATAATGTATGTGTGTAGTTTAACAAAACAATTTCACACATTGATCTCTCTTTAAATTACATATGTTTAAAAAAGAAGCTACAGAAAAAACCTGTCAACTCTTCTTTTACTTTCTTAAAGAATGTTTGCTACTGGGACCTTTCATCTATTAGCATTTTTAAAGTTGCCTCTCAATCTATTGATATACTTTTGAATGACAGCTTGAGTGGTATGAGCTTATTAGTAAAATTGAGCAGTAAAGTTTTATCCATGGGTTTGAAAAATCAATATCACAAGTACAGGAACAAGATAAGGGAAGCATGGCTACTAAGAAGTTCATCTGGGAAAAAAAAAAGATCTGGGTGTTTTTTTTAGAAACCAATAATAAAACTTGCATTCATCGCAAATTATTAGTGTGATATGGCAGCCAAGAAATAGAGTGTAATTAGTTGATTTATGAGGTAGAAGGGAAAGGAAACAAGAATTTATTAAGTATCTACTATGTGCCAGACACTGTGCTAAGTACTTTTTACAAATATTGTCTCATTTGATCTTCCCAACAACACTGAGAGGTAGGTATTATTTTTTATACCCATTTTACGGTTGAGAAAACTGAGACAGAGGTTAAGCAACTGGCTCAGAGTTCATGGCTAGTGAGTATTTAAGGTCAAATTTGAACCCAGATCTTCCTGACTTCTGGCCCAGCACCCTTTGCATTGTGCCACCTAGCCACCTCTAATTTATGAGAGGGTAAGTGTCCAGGAATAAAGAAGTGGTAAGTTCCTTTGTATTTTGTCCTGGTCAGACTACATCAGACTACATTGTGTTCAATTCTGGGTACTGATAGGAAAGACATTTATAGGCAAGGCAGGGCAACTGAGATATTGAATCACTTATCTTAAGGTCGTACCAATGAAAACTGATGGAAGGAACCTGAGAATGCTTAGACTGAAGAAGACTTAGCCAGCGGTTCTTTTCATATAGTTCATAAGCTTATTTAAAAATATTTTGATAGTTATATTTTGTTCTTTTTTTAAAAAAAAATTTAATTTAATTTATTTAATATATTTAGTTTTCAGCATTGATTTTCACAAGAGTTTGAATTACAGATTTTCTCCCCATTTCTACCGTTCCCTTTACTCCAAGATGGTGTATATTCTTGTTGCCCTGTTCCCCAGTCAGCTCTCCCTTCTGTCACCCCACTTCCCTCCCATCCCCTTTTCCCTTACTTTCTTGTAGGGCAAGATAAATTTCTACACCCCATTACCTGTGTATCTTATTTTCTAGTTGCATGCAAAAACTTTTTTTTTGTTTTTGAACGTCTGTTTTTAAAACTTTGAGTTCCAAATTCTCTCCCCTCTTCCCTTCCCACCCACCCTCCCTAAGAAGTCAAGCAATTCAACATAGGTCACATGCGTATCATTATGTAAAACCCTTCCACAATACTCATGTTGTGAAAGACTAACTATATTTTGCTCCTTCCTAACCCTTTATCCGGTTTTTTCCCTTGACTGTGTCCCTTTTTGAAAGTGTTTGTTTTTGATTACCTCCCCCCATCTGCCCTCCCTTCTATCATCCCCCTTTTTTAAATCTTCTTCCTCCTTATTTCCTGTGGGGTAAGATACCCAATTGAGTATGTATGCTTTCCCTCCTCAGGTCAAATCTGATGAGGGCAAGATTCACTCATTCCCCCTCATCTGCCTTCTCTTCTCCTCCTACAGAACTGCTTTTTCTTGTCACTTTTATGCGAGATAATTTACCCCATTCTATCTCTCCCTTTCTCCCTCTCTCAATATATTCCTCTCTCATCCCTTAATTTGATTTTATTTCTTTTACATATCATCCCTTCATCTTCAAATCACCCTGTGCCCCCCTCTGTATATATACACACACACACACACACACACATACATATATACATATACACACACACATATATATATATACATATATACATACACACACACACATATATGCATATTCCCTTCAGCTACCCTAATACTGAGGTCTCATGGATCATACACATCATCTTTCCATGTAGGAATGTAAACAAAACAGTTCAACTTTAGCAAGTCCCTTGTGATTTCTTTTTCTTGATTACCTTTTCATGCTTCTCTTGATTCTTGTGTTTGAAAGTCAAATTTTCTATTCAGCTCTGGTCTTTTCACTGAGAAAGCTTGAAAGTCCTCTATTTTATTAAAAATCCATATTTTGCCTTGGAGCATGATACTCAATTTTGCTGGGTAGGTCATTCTTGGTTTTAATCCTAGCTCCATTGACCTCTGGAATATCGTATTCCAAGCCCTTCTATCTCTTAATGTAGAAGCTGCTAGATCTTGGGTTA
>CM053627.1:155603461-155627612 GCA_028646595.1 Phalanger gymnotis | reverse complement strand
CTTCAGTATGCTTTTCAGTATTTTTTTGGGTCTCCTTACCAAGTCATTGACTTGTTTTTCATGGTTTTCTCTCATCCTTCTCATTTCTCTTCCCAATTTTTCCTCTACTTCTCTAACTTTTCCAAATCCTTTTTGAGCTCTTCCATGGCCTGAGACCAGTTCATGTTTTTCTTGGAGGCTTTTGATGTAGGCTCTTTGACTTTGTTGACTTCTTCTGGCTGTATATTTTGGTCTTCTTTGTCACCAAAGAAAGATTCCAA
This sequence comes from Phalanger gymnotis, assembly GCA_028646595.1. Taxonomy (NCBI): domain Eukaryota; kingdom Metazoa; phylum Chordata; class Mammalia; order Diprotodontia; family Phalangeridae; genus Phalanger; species Phalanger gymnotis. Next base: position 155,627,352 of record CM053627.1, on the reverse strand, counting down.
AGTCTGAGATTGAATCTGGGTGCGTTTTTGCTGCCTGGCCATGTTCCCAGCCAACTTACTTGACCCTTGAGTTTTTCAGCAGGGTGTGACTGCTTGTAGAGTAGAGTACTATGTTCCAGGCTTGAAGGGATGTGCTACCACACCAGCACTCCTCCTTCCCCAAGAACACCCAACCTAGACTGGACTCAGATCTTTAGCAGGCTCTACACTCCTGCTCTGATCTGCCACTTAATTCCTCCCACCAGGTGGGCCTGGGGCCGGAAGTAACTGCAGCTGTAGTTCTGTAGCTGCCCCACCTCCGCTGTCCCCAGGGTGGTGGCTGAACCGCGAATTCTATCCCCCTGTCCCCAGCAGCTTTTCCCACTAACCTTCTCTGTTGTCTTTGGTGTTTGTGGGTTGTGAAGTCTGGTGACTGCCACAGCTCACTGATTCAGGGGGCTAGGGCATGCTCCACCCGGCTCCTGGTCTGGTTGGTCCACATAGCCCATGCTGGGCTCTGCTCTGCTCCACTCTACTCCACTCCCAGCTCCATGTGCGAAAGACCTCACCCAGCAACCATCTAGGGTGTCCTGGGCTGGAGCCCTGCTTCCCTCTGCTATTTTGTTGGTCCTGCAGTTCTAGAATTGGTTCAGAGCCATTTTTTATAGGTTTTTGGAGGGACTTGGCGGGGAGCTCATGCTAGTCCCTGCTTTCCATCCGCCATCTTGGCTCTGTCCCCTATAATTTATTCTAATTAGTTTCATTTGTAATTTTATTTATTTTGTACATTTAAAATATTATTTGAGAAGGGGGACATCACACAAAAATGATTAAGAATTCTTCACTTAAACTATAATAGTGCAAATAAAAAGATCAAAAAAGGGAAGCTGCATTCAGAGTAATGGAAAAACCAATGAAAGACCTAGAGGAGAACATAGACTTCCTCTAGGTGTGTGCTGCTCTCAAGAATCTATTATATTTTGGGCTTGAGCATTTGCACTTCTGAAATAGGCAAATGCTACAAATCAGGATTGAATTAATGTTTTATTGATTGTATAAATTTAAGAAACGATGGAGAAAATGTCACTAATGCAGATTAAACTTACAAGTTTCTCATTTGTACATCCTCCCCCTACAGAGAACTATTCGTTAGATATTTACCAACATGCCAACATGCCTATCTACTGGCAGATTGGAGACTATTGGAGAGAGTAGTGTTTATATTTTCAAACAAAGTTTCTGTATCAGATATTTTTGCTTAATTGTCCTTCTTTGTTACAAGGTAGAGTTGAACCTAGGCTATCTGGATAGTGTAAGAAATTATCATGATATAAAGAAAAAAGGATGCACTATAATGTAAATATATGTACATTATGACTAAGGTGGGGAGACACGGGTTGTCTTCAAGTAGAATGAACTGTTTTGGGAGGTAGTAGGTTCTACTTCATTGATAGGCGCAGGAATCCTAGGAATGACAGCATCTTCCAGTAATAAGTCCTGCTTCCAGTCCAGCCCTGAAAGCCATCATCTGGAAAAAAAACTCATGGGGAGAAGGGGCTAGCCATTCTTGGCAGCTGTCGACTGACTGCTACATACAGGTCAGGCAAGCCAACCTAGCTGGAAGCAGCAAGTCACCTTGAGAGAGAGACAGAAGCAGCATGTGCCAAGCAAGTCAAACCATTACCACCACCACCACCACCGCCGCCTCAATCCTCATCTCACCTCATATTCTTATGGAGATAGTCCAGTACATTGAATCCAAGAGCCTCAGGAATACCAGTGCTTCCAACCCAGTGCCTGTAGCTATCATTCTGGAAAGCAACCATTGTGGAGATACAATCCAGCATCTTACAGTAACTATAGCCATGTCTTTTAAAGACACCCTAAAAGAAAGTTCTTACCACAAATGACTTTGACACTGTCGAATAATTCAATGTTAGAAACTGATGTTTTGTAAGTGGAAATGACATTAAAGAAGAGGCATTAACACCTGCTTTGCCAGTGTACTCTAAGAACCATGGAACTTTTCCATCAAGCTTGCAGCCTAAACCTTCCATATGTTTTGTTTTCCCCATTAGAATGTGAGCTCCTTGAAAGCAGAGACTGTCTTGCTTTTCTACATCTCTTAGTATTTAGTGCAGTGCTTTGTGCACAAGTGCTTAATAAATCCTTCCTTCCTTCCTTCCTTCCTTCCTTCCTTCCTTCCTTCCTTCCTTCCTTCCTTCCTTCCTTCCTTCCTTCCTTCCTTCCTTCCTTGTTTCCAGATCTTCAAGGCCAAACTGGATGATTACTTCTTGGGTATGTTGTATTGGGCATGCTTTTTAGTTCTTACAGATTAAACCAGATAGCCTTTGAGGTCTTTTTCAACACTGATATTCTATGGTTTTGTGACCTAGTGGATGAGAGAGTTTGAGGAAAAAGAAAAAAAATATTTAATTTGGTTTTGTCCTGTAACTATCAAAGGCTCAAATTTTGGTTCTTGTGGGAATTGTCTCATTAATAAGTTGACTCTTCCGCTGGTCCAATGGTAATCCATGATAGCATTCCAAATCAGTTGTTCTAATACTCTATTTTGACATGTTATTTACTAGTTCCCATAGAGAACTACTAGGGCCACATGATAAAATGCAGTTACAGCCATATAATTGCTGAATCAGAAGACCCAGTTTCAAGGACTAGTTCTGTCACTTGTTAGCTATATGACTTTGGAGAAGTCATTTCAACTATCTGGACATTAATTTTTTTCCCCCTGTTAAGTGAAAGGCTTGAACAGATCATCTTTATGGTTTCTTCCAACTCTTAGCAATCTGTGAAGTTATGTATAAACCTATGCCTTAATAAAAGACATTTACAGGGTTGGTAGGGCAAGACCCTAACATTTGGATGTTGTACCCCTTGCCTTTAAATATTGTATCTTTTGTGTATTACAGTCCACTAATGGCTCTGAATCTTCATTGTAATATGGATTTTGACTTACTGAAAATATATACTTGCATGTTCTTAAGCGTTATTATTTTCTGTGATTAAAAATACTCTAGTTTAAATACTCTAGATTACTTACTCTAGAGTAATACTCTAGATTAAAAAAATGTGTGTTTCAAAAGGGCAACTTTTCTTCCTAGACACAGTGGTTTACTTCAGAACCAGGAGAGCCTGGGTTCAAACCTTACCTCCAACAAGTTCTTACTGTGTGACCCTGGATTAATCACTTTACCACTCAGTGCTTAAACAACTCTATAAGATTATAAATTTTCAACTTGCATTAGTAGAGAAAGTTGCTTCTCTGGGAGTTCCCTCAAGTTGTAACCTACGAATTATTTTTTTATTGTGTATCCCATTTGAAAAAAAATTGAGCACACTCCCTCAATACATGCATATTTATTCATCTATAAATTATATATATATACATATGCATGCCTATATATGTATACATACATATACATGTGCATACATACACACAAACACACACACACATATGTATTATTGATCAACTCATTCTGTCCAACTTCCCATCAAATTGAAGGGGTTAGAGTGCTATTACCTATTGGTTACTGAATGAATAACTGCTATTGAAAGAGGGATGTTAATAGCTGGCAGTACTTTTGCATAATATATGTAAGGATCTGAATGGCTGATGAGTACAGGCATACAATCCAGTAGCAATCCAATGAGCATTTATTGACCTGTATTCCCAGCTCTGGGGATACTATGACAAAAACAAAAACAGCTGGTGTTCTCAAGGGACATTCCTTTCCCACTAGCTGTACTGCGGTTTTGAATCCACCATCATCATATCCCCTACCCCCACCTCCTGCAGGACACATATGTCACCAGAAATAGAGGCTGCTTATTAGTACCCTCAGTTGCCTCTTTCCCTCTGATTGGAAGGCTGTAAAGTAAAGCAAAAAACTCCTCTTGAAGACTCTTTAAAGAGAACTCAGAAACCCAGGAACTCTTCATTTCCCACAAACTTTGCTGCTTGGTTTCAACTCCTGCATCATTATGCCCCTTGGCTACCCTTTCCATACCTGCCCTCCTTTAAGCTTTTGTGTGTCTTTTTTATGTATTAGATTATAAGATCTTTGAAGGCAGGCATTTTTCTTATTTGTATCCCTAGTGCATAGCACAATATTGGCACATAGTAGGTGCTTAATAAATGTGTATTGCATTGTGTTGGGATTTATTTTATTGGACATTTAAGCAGAGGCTGGATGACCTCAAGTATGTAGAGAGAAATGGGAATCAAAGTACGGACAGGCTGGGGATTGTCAATAGATCTTAATTTTTTTTCATTCATTATTACCTGTCATACTTTCTCTGAGGCTGTGTGACCATAGGCAAGTCCCTTAAACTCTCCAATGGTCAGTTTACTCATCTCTGCAATGGGGATAAGCATAATTGTATCACCTCTCACCTGACTCTCAGGATTATTTTGGGGAAATTGCTTTATAAATCTTTTTTTTTAGTTTTATTAATGTGTTTTGTTTTTACGTTATAAGCATTTATAGATTACCCTAATCCATGACAGATCCTTTGTAATGGAGTAAAACAATTAAATAAAACTATTAGTACAGTAAAGTCATCAGAAAGTGTGTGCAACATTCAACATCTCAAACTTTCCATTTTTTAAAATTGATTTTTAGATTAACAGAAATCTTTTTCCTCTCATCTCCCTACTCCATTGGGAAAATAAGAAAAGGAAAACAAATTTCTTATAAAATTATGCATAGTCAAGCAAAACAAATTCCTTCATTAGCTTTAGACAAATATATATGTATGTGTATATTATATGTATGTGTGAATATATACACATACACATTACACATACATAAATGTGAACAAATATGTGTATTACACACATATGTATTTATGTATAAACATATACAAACATTTATGTATGTGCTTACATGCATATAATTTTATGTCCTAAGTCTATAATCTTTCTCTCAGGAGGTATATAGCTTGCTTCACCATTAATCTTCTGGAATTATAGATGGTCATTGTTTTGATCATACATCTCAGAACTTTCAAAGTTGTCTCTACAGTATTGTTGTATATAAATTGTTCTACTGGCTCTGCTCATCTTATTCATCAGCTTACAAAAGTCTTCAAAATGGTTCATTTTAGTAATTTTGATGCTATAGTACAAATTATTCTTCAGGTTCTGCTTGCTGCACTCTACATACAAATTTATACAAATCTTTCTACATCTTTCTGAAATTATTTGCTTCCATTTGGCACAATACTCCATCACACTCACATACTGCAACTTATTAAACCATTCTTTAATTGATGGACACCCCCCTAGGTTTCAGCCTTTGGTTACCACAAAAAGAGATATACATATATATACATAATATATATGTATATGTATGTGTATACATATATATATATACACATATACATACACATATGTATATACTATATATATAATGTGTGTATATATCTATATCTATATCTATCTCACATTTAACCTTTCTCATTTCCTCAATTTCTTTTGGATATAGGTCAAGCAATGACACAGCTAAAGCACTACAAGTGTATGATTACAGAAAACTTGCTTTAGATACTAACATTCCATGTGGCAATGAATGGTGGATTAAGTGTTGGCTTTCAATGAACTAAAAATCAAGCCCACCCAAGATGGTGTTGACTCTCACTCTGAGCTCACTTGATTATCATCTGATTCTTACCTTTACTCTTATGTGTCTTTGTCTCATTCTCTGGTCACCTCTGGTAAAGGCCTCATCTCTGGGGTATTTTCAATAAGCTAACCTAGATAGATAATACCACGTAGCGGAGTATATCCTCAGGCAGCCATAACACTAGACAAATTCATTCTTGGCTTTTTAAAAAAAATGACAGTTGGACACAGTACCAAAGTGACCATTTTAATGGTCTATTTATCAAACAGGTGTTTTAGCTGGAAATACACACACAATACTAACTTGACACAGAAGGTCAATCTAATGCCATTATCAAAAAACATCACTCATCACTTTTTCATTCTCTCTCTGGTATATGTAGAAAAATAAAGAATACGCATATACACATGTATGTATACACATACATGTAAACATACACATCTACACACATAATTAGAAGCAGCATGGTGTAGTGGTTGGAGCATAGGACTTGGAGTTAAGAAGATCTGAGGTAAAAATCATTTCAGACACTCATACATGACCCTAGGCAAGTCAGTTAACCTCTCTAGAGGTTCCTTAGGTTCCTTATCTGTAACAGAAGGGGTCAGTCTCAATGACTTGTAAGGTTCTTTGTAGCTATAAAAACTGTTTCCCAAAAGTCTTAGTGCAGTTTAATCCATTAAAGCTTAAAACTGCACTAAGATATTTGGGTATTTCATGGCCACATCTGATTTTGCTCCACCATTATTAAAATAATAAGTGAAAATAGCCTATTCTTGGAGTTTAGACATATTCAATAAGCAGGCAAATAGCTACCTGATCTACCATGTTTGAAAAAAAACTTGAGGCTTTCAGTTGACCTGTAAGCTCAATGTTGTTGAGTGGCATGATGTGGTAGATAAAAAGTTGTTATCTTAAGCTACAGTAAAAGAATCATTGCTTTGGAGATAAAAAAGTGATATTCTCTCTGCATTTTACTCTGATCAGACCATGTCTAAACTACTGTTTTCAGTTCTGGGTGCCACCATTTAAGGAAAATGACAAATTAAAGTATCTAGAGAACACCCAGAATGGGGAAGAGCCTTGGATCCCTGTCATACAAAAATTAGTCTATGGAACTGAATATTTTTAGTCTAAATAAGAGCAATGGGGTGGGGGAGAACATGATAGATTTTTCAAGAATTTGAAGAGCTATCATGGAATGTCATGAAAAGAGTCCTAATCTGTGACATGAAAGGTTTAGATTGTGTATAAGAAAACATTTCCTGAGCCTGAGGATGTTAGATACTGAAATGAGTGATGGATAACAATAGTGGAAATTTATGATCTTGTGATAGAAAAGAAAATGTAATGGTAACACAGGGACTTGCATATGGTTGGTCAATCAGTCACTGTACAAGAATCTGTTCAGCGCCTACTGTGTGTCAGGTACTGGACATATGATTAAATAATCCTTGCTGTCAAGGGACAGACGTTGCTTTGTAAGTGCCTGTTAGATTTCTTCTTGTGGTAGTTTAGGAGTTTGAATTGTTGCACAGTTGTTTTACAGTCATGTCTAACCCTTTGTGACCCCATTTGGGGTTTTCTTGGCAAAAATACTAGAATTGTTTGCCATTTCCTTCACCAGTTCATTTTACAGATAAGGAACTGAGGTAAGCAGGGTTAAGTGACTTGCCCAGAGTCATACAGCTAATAATTGTCTGAGGCTAGTTTTGAACTCAGGAAGATGAGTCATCCAGGCTCCAGGTCTGGCACTCTGTCCTTTGAACCACCTATCTTTAGTTTAGGGCATATCTAGTCTCAAAAAAAGAAGCTTGAAAGGAGAGCTACATGACCTCTTAAGATAGCCTATGATCAGAACCAAGGGTTGTTCTTTCCCTGTTGTAAGAATACTGTCGACTTTTAGAGCTAGAGAGAACTTTGAAATCATCTAGTCCCATTTCCTTATTTTGAGGATAGGGAAATAGAATGAAATCCAGAAGAAGCCAAATTATTTGTCCAGTAGTGGCAGAATTGGACTAAACCTCAAGTATTGACTTTCAGTCCTATTTTCTTTTCTCTATGTCATGATGCCTTCTTTAAGATGTTAGTTGTATCTGCAGTAATAAAAGCCTGGAGAAACATAGCCTGTCTGTCTAAAAACTAATTTTTCAGGTAGCTATTTGCCTGCTTATTGAATATGTCTAAACTCCAAGAATAGGCTATTTTCACTTATTATTTTAATAATGGTGGAGCAAAATCAGATGTGGCCATGAAATTGTCCTTGTAATTTTCTTCTTTCTCCCCTCATCCCTTACTCTAAACCTCCTTTTATTCATCTAGACCCGAGTTGGTGCTGCTTAGATATACCATGTAGGAAGCACAAAATTGCGTTCTTTTTCTTTTCTTTTTTTTTTTTACAGGTCTTGCTTTAGACAACCTAAATATATTAAATTCAAGGGTGTTGTCTTTTAAAGTATTCTCTTCACTGCATAAAACTGACTACTGAACCACTATTAGTAAGACATAGAATTGTTTGTTCTTTAGTTTTATTTATTTCATTTTTAATTTATGAGATGAAACAAGCATTTCGATAACAGTAAATAATAAAAAGATGATTGCAATAAAACTGCAAATCTATATGTATGACTTGTTATTCCTTTTAAATATGTAATAATTTTATCATGTAAATTTTTTTCTTCCTACCCCCCAAGATGGCTACCATTAGATACAAACGCACACACACATGCATGCACACTCACATACAATGCACATAAAATCATTCTATGCATATTTCTATTTATCAGTTCTTTCTCTGGATACAGATAGAGTCTTTCTTCCCATGGGATTGTAAATATTTTTCCCATTAATAAGAATAGGCTTTACCTTGGATCATCCATGCCCACATGGCACAGTAATATTTTTACAAAATGGTTCATGATAATTAAGGCTATAGTCTGTAATGATGAAATAAAATTTCTGTTCTGCTTAGAGTTTATGGTCCCAGATGGGGATTAGATGGTAAGCTCTTTGAGGGAAGAGACTTTATTACTATATCTCGATAGTCCTAGCACATAGCATAACACCTAATGTGTAGAAAGTGATTAATGGTTATTTGTTGAATATAATTCACAAAGCAGATTGTCATGGCTTCTAAGTAATGACTGGAAAATAGAGGTTTGTCAGGGCAAGGTAGAGCAAAATTCATCTCAATTTCTTCTATAAATGGATTTTTCTGGAATTGAAAAAAGTAAAGATAAAAGAAGACAAGATGTTTCTCTGTGTAATTCTATTCTCTTCTTCCTGTTCTGATTTCAGATGCCACTCTTTGCAGTTCAAACGTAAAGCAAATTCATATATAATTTATTGTCCACTTACATATCTCTGTGCTTTTTAAAATAACTTTTCCCAAGAATTTATTTTCTACTTACATTTCGATATGATTTTGCTATGATAATAGTAATACCAATAACTGAACATATGTTTTTCCTTTAGAATTACAGACAAGAAGATTAAGCAGACCAGACACTGATATAATACTGATATTTGTCCTGATCACTGGTGTTATTGTTTGTATTGGTGTGATCTTTGCTTTAGTCTTCATAATTATTCACTGGTAGGTGAACAGCTGGATTTTTGCTTTCTTTAATTATGATTCTTCCAATTTTCAACTAGGGGCTAGTTATTTTAGTCAATCAGCTTCTTAAAATGAGAATATTTGTAATATCCCTATTGTGAGTAAGTCACAGAAAGAGAGTATATGTTCATTCAACAAACTTTTATTAGTGCCTATGATATTCAAAGAGCTATTTGAGACCCTAGGGTAGATAAAAGGATAAATAAGACATTTTTTCTGCTCTTGAGGAGCTTATAAATTAGTCAGCTCCCTAAAAAAGTAGGCTAGAAAAGTAGGCTGATTTACTTTAAATATATATAAAATCTTGCATTTTAGTTAAAAAAAAATCAGCCAAACTCATATGTGATGGAGTAGATAGGGCTAGAAAGCATGTGAAAAAGATTTAGTAATGCAGGTTCACTGTAAGCTTAATAATAATAGCTTATATTTATATAGCACCATAAGATTTGCACCATCAGCTGGGTACAACAATGGAGAGAGAGTACTAAGCCCAAAGTCAGGAAGACCGAAGTTCAATTCCCTCCTCAGACACTTACAGATGGTATGACACATGGGAGATATTGGCACAGGACCACCCAGTATGGCATGACCTCATCAGAGAAAGCGATGTGTTCTATGAGCAAAGCAGAATTGGAGTAACTAAAGAGAAATGCAAGATGTGCAAATTTAGAGAATCCATCCCAAATGTTCACATGAACTATTTGTGCTCAATCTGTGGTAGTACATTCCGAGCTTGTATTGGTCTGATCAGCCAGTCAGATGCACTGTAACTTGACTCTAACATAGTGATGCCATTTTTGGTCCTCTTTGAGAACAAAGGACAACAACCAGCTGTGTGATCCTGGGAAAGTCACTTCACCCCCATTGCCTCAGTTTCCTCATCTATAAAATGAGCTGGAGAAGGAAATGGAAAACCACTTTAGTATCTTTGCCAAGAAAATCCCAAATGCGATCATAAAGAGTCAGACATTACTGAGATAACTGAACAAAATAAGGTTTGCAAAGTGCTTTACATATATATTATTTCATCTGAACGCCCCCAAACAACCCTGTGAGCTAAGTGCTATGATGATTCTCATTTTACAGATGTAGAAACTGAGCCTTAAAGTAATTGTGACTTGCTCACACTGAAAAGTAAATATTTAAGGCATGACTCGAATTCATGTCTTCCTCATTCCAAGCCCAACAAGCTGTCATACATTATGCTGTACTATTCCTTAAGCTTAATAGATGTGATAGATCTATGACCTTTATGGCCCTATGTAACATCCAAAAAACCTAATGCTACCTAAGGTTGAATTAATAGAACTGTTCTGTCCAAAACAAAGGATGTGAAAGTCCCATTTTAGTGTGTGCAGAATATATTTGGGACATCGTTTGGAATTCAAGGGCCATATTTGAGGAGAGACATCCACAAATTGGAGTGTATCCAAAGGATGCTTGCAAGAAGGTTTCAAATCCTGCTGTTTGAGGAAAACTAAAAGAAACTGAGGACATTTAGTCTGGAAAAGAGAAGACTCTAGGGAAGGAGGTCATAAGAGTTTTCTTTAGATAGCTGAAGGACTATGGAGAACAAAGATTAGATTACATTGTGTGTGTGTGTGTGTGTGTGTGTGTGTGTGTGTTTTGTGTGTGTGTCTGTAGAAGCTTAAATGGCTTCCAGTGGATAGAAGCTTCAGGAAAGGTCAATATAAGGAGAAACTTCTTACAATTTGATCCATATGATCACATATTTAGAATAAGAGGAATTGTTGGAGGTCAAATCTACCTCCTTTTAACAGATGAGGATGTTATCAGAGGTTGTTATTTGCCTGGGGTCACACAGCTAGTAGTTATCTGAAGCAAGGTCTGAGCCCAGGTCTTCCTCACTCAAAGTTCAGCTCTCTATCCTCTATACAATACTGCCTCTGGAATAGAATGAAGTAGTGGATGGAGTTCCTCTAATTGCAACTAGTCAAGAAAGATCAAATGACTATTTGTCAGGAAAGTTAGGCCGAGGAGGAATTTTTGCCACTGGACAGAAAGTTAGACTAGAATCATAAAAGCTCAGAATTAGAAAGAACCTTGATGTCACCTAGTGCAGTTACCATGTATCCAGGGATCCCCTTACAACAACATCCTTGCAAGGTTGCCTGTTAGTCTCAACTGAGACTAACTGAGACAACTTCCAATGATGGAGAATTCGCTGTTCACTCTATCTTCTAAGGCAGTCCATACCACAATCACTACAGCTTGTCAATGTCTCTAATATGGGGCACTGTAATCAACACACTACTCCCTCCCAAGGTCATCTGACAAAAACAAAGTATAGCAGGACTGACTCTTATCTCCCTCATTTTAGACACTAGGCGGTTATTAATACTCAACTGTTTGTCTATTGAATCAGACTATTGACACACATATATCTTATGGTCCATTTATACATATGTGTTTATATATATAATATACATCTACTCATATACTATATATTATAGCTATATTACATATGTCTATATGTATATGGTATATATTACATATACACACATATGAGTATATATCTATATATGTATATATGCACCCATCACTTACAGTCCATAAGATCACCAGATCTTTTTGACTGTGAGAACACCGAGCCATTCTCTGTCCAGAACTTATGTGGCTGCTTTCTTAAACATAAATATAGCTTTTAAAATTTATTTTTTGTTTTAATTGTATTAGTTTTGTCTCATAGTTATAGTTAAGATCTTTTCATATTCCCATTTTGCCATCTAATATATTAGTTGTTTCTCCCTGATTTATGTCATCGGCAAATATTATACATACACTACCCATCTATGCATTCATATAAATCATGGTAACATATAGCAATGGTATCATCCTCAAGTAGAAACAGATCCTTGCAGGCAGCTGACTTGGAAAACCACAAATTAACATTATCTGTGTTGGATTTTTACTTATTTTCTTAAACACTTCCTAATTACATTTTAATCTGTTTTGGGCTGCCCTCCTGAGTTTTGTCAGGGCCCACTGGCTGCAGATTTGACACTTCTGATGTGTTATAGTACAGGGCCATGGATAGATCCCTGGCATAGTATATTTGCCTGGAAGTCAGGAAGATCTGGGTTTGAATCCTCCCTCTGATGCTTTCCTGGGCAGGTGATCCTGGGCAAGTCACTTAGCTTGTCTGATCTTATTTTTTTCTCATCTGAAAATAGAGATAATAATAAAACATAATTCTTTGGGTTGTTATAAGCATCAACTTAGGTAATTTATGTAAAGTATTTAGCAAACTTTAAAGTGGTATACAAATGTATAGTTTGCAGAGGACTATATATTTAACGAGGATTGTTTAGGTATTACCATCCTTGAAAGCAAGGTGATAAACTCAGTAATTGTTCCATGTCATTTTTGCCATTGTAAATGTATAATTCTTAGTGGTAACAACCATAGATGAGAAATAAATCTTTCCATAATTGCAATTATTCCTTAATGATAATTTCTTCTCTTTGAGTAGAAGTAGTAGAAGATGATGATGTATGGTATAATGCATAGAGATCTGGGTTCAAGAACTGCCTGACATATGATATCTGTGTCACTCTGGGCAAATGACTTAATCTCTCAATGTTCCAGGTAACTTTCAGATTGTAAAATACAGACAGCAGATACTAATCTACATTACTAGAGGAAGTCCTTTACCCCAAATCCCTATACCGATGAACTCACAGATTCAATAAAGATATAGAGAGTAATTGTTAGAGAAGCAGTGTGTCATAGGCTTGGGGACAAGAAGACATGAATTGAATCCTTTTGCTGATATTTATTAACTGTGTGGCCATTGGCAAATCACTAACCAGTTTGAACCTCAGTTTTGTCAACTGTAAAATGGGTATTATAATGCTTTAGTACTTATTTCATAGGGTTATTATAGGATTCAAGTAAGATAATACATAAAAGTGCTGCGCAAATATTAAAGAACTATTATTGTCACCTATTATTACTAGAGACCTCTCTCCAGGTTGATCTTAATCATTATTCTTAAGATTTAGCCATTTGGTTAATTCTTAAACCCACCTAGTTGTTCTATCATCCAGCCCACATCTATAGTATTCTTCTGCTCTATAAGTCTAGGAACCTATTAAAAATAGAAATGAGTTTACCCCGGTATGGCCTATTTTTAGTGAACCCATGTTGGCTCTCATAATGATCAACTTCCCTTTCTAACGTGGCCACAACATTCACTGAATGATAGTTAGAATACTCGTACTTCTTCCATTTTTGGGAATTAAGACATTTATCTTCCCCCAGTACTATGTCATTTTTTACTGTCTTCCATAGTTTTTCAAGATCGCAAATGAGAATAGAACAATTACATCCTCAGATCTCTGTGCACACTGTGATATATGTATGTATGTGTATGTGTGTGTGTGTGTGTGTGTGTGTGTGTGTGTGTGTGTGTGTATTTCACCTGGACCTTAGCCTTAACTCATCAAGAAGAGCTAGGAACTTTCTTAACATATCTTTACTCATTTATCTTCAATTTTAATTCTCTGTTAACTATTTTCATCCAATTCCCCACTAAGATTAGATCATTCTCCTTGGGAGAAACACAAGCCAAATGTGAATGGGGCAAGTCTGCCTTGTTTTCATTACCTATTACCATTGCTTAATCTGCCTCAAGCAGAGGTCATATGCTTTTCTTTGATGTCACACTTAACCAAATTTATTTTTTTCTTTTTTGCACCAGACCAATGATTTCACTTGTATTTGGAACTCCCAGTAAGGTGACTCCATCTATGAATGTAGAGTTAGATCATTAACTCTGTCAGTCAACAAGCATTTAGTAATCACTTACAATACACCAGGCATTATAGTCCCTGCCTGCAAGGAGCTCATATTCTAATGGGGGTAAAATATGTAGAAAAAATATATATGTGTGTATTCATACACACAATCTCTATAGTGTGAGTAGAAGGGATTTTTAGAAGGAAGACACTGGAGTTGAAGGGGGAAAAGAAGGGGTATAAACCAGAAAAGGCTTTTTACAAAAGGTATGATTCAAGCTGACTCCTGAAGGAATTCATTGGCAGAGGTAAAGAGGAGAGCATTGCAGTCCATGGTGAGGGTCAGTGAAAAGTCACAGTCGGGAGATGAAATGTCTTATGTAATGAAGAGCAAGAAGGCCAGTGTTTCTGGATGACAGAATACATAAAAGATAGTAAAGTCTAAGGAGACTGGAAAGTAGGAAGAGGCTAACTTATAAAGAGCCTTAAAAGCCAAAGGAAAGATTTTGTATTTGATCTTGGAGGTAATATGGAGCCACCAGAGTTTATTGAGTGAAGATAAGATCTGCATTTTGGGGGAAAAGAAACCACTTTGACAGCTGAGTGGAAGATGGTTTAGATTGGAGACAGGTGAGGTTGGAAGACCAACAGGAAGGCTATTGTAATATTCCAGGTGTGAGGTGATGATAGCCTACACAAGGGTGGCAGCTGTGTGAGAAATGCATGTATATAAGAGTTGTGAAAGTAGGAACAAAACTTTGCAACAGAATAGACATTGGAGCGAATGTGAATCAAGAGGAGTAAAGGATGACACCTAGGTTGTTAGCCTGAGTGACTGGGATAGTGGTACTCTTGATCAACCTTTGATAGAAGAGGGAAGGGTTTGGGAGGAAAGTAGTGAGTTCTGTTTTGGACATGTTGAATTGGAGATGTCTTGGTACAATCTGGATCAAGATATTTAAGAATTTGTTGACGACGTGAGATTGGTGAATTTCTCAGAGTCATTATTAATATATGTCAGTGGTAGCACTCAACTCAAAGACTTCCTGATTTAGAGTCAGTGACTCAACCTCCTTGAGCCTCAGTTACCTCATCTATAAAATGGAGGGCTTGCATTAGATGGTCTCTGAGGTCCCCTTTGTCTCTATATTCATAATTCCATGAACTGTGATACTATATCTATAACTATGCCACACTTCTCTCACATGGATATAATCTCTAAAGTTCCCCCTTTTTGTTGTCCATAATTGGCTTCAGCTATTTCTGAGCTTTGTCATTCCTGACACTCTTCTTTGTGGGGCCATCTGTTCATTTGTATTTATCTTCAATCATTTGCTTGTATTAAGAGAACATACTCATCTTCTATCTGTCTCTTTAAAATAGTTCATTGATGAGTTCCCTATGCAGCCACATCTGTCCTTTTAGATATTTTTAGCCTTTCCCATTCATCTGAAACTTATGTTAATTGTCAGGATTTTGTTCTCAAAAATAACTCATTTCTATTGAACTTACCTTCCCTGCATAATTTAAAATAATGGTTTCCTAACCACTTTTCTTTTCCTTCCTTCCTTCCTTCCTTCCTTCCTTTCTTCCTTCCTCCCTCCCTTCCTCCCTTCCTTCCTTCCTTCCTTCCTTCCTTCCTTCCTTCCTTCCTTCCTTCCTTCCTTCCTTCCTTCCTTCCTTCCTTCCTTCCTTCCTTCCTTCCTTCCTTTCTTTCTTTCTCTTTTCCTTTTGAAATTTACACTCTATAGAGCCAGGCTACATTCCAAATGATTCTCAGCTCTCAGCTTCATTTACCAAGAACTGTCAGATGAAGTGAGTTTTTCCTCTCAATGTTCATATCATTTGTGTTTTAGCAGTTGGTTCTTTCTTATGGGTCAGAATTATGTCCAAAATAGTAGTTTCTGTCGTTGCTTGCTCTAACTTTTGAAGGATGAGATATTCAGCAAGGAAAATCAAAACCTTAGTGGTTGCTCTACTTCTAGGAGAATCCCAGAAAATGCTGAAGCTTCTTATCACTATAATATCCTAATTCTAGTCTGTGTTTCTGGAACTCACTAACAATTTCTCTTTCTGTTTAGATGGTCCATTATGCTCCTACCATGATCCCACTTCTTTTTTTCTACACTGAAGTCACCCAAAATCTCTGTGCTTTTACCCCTCGGGTTTGTGGGTATGCTCAATGAGTATCTTCTCAGGATATATAATACTGCTCTACTCCTTTTGACTGAGGTCTACCCTTTCATTGGAATATGTTAGTCATGAGGAAAATCCCAACCCTCAGTCTCCTTGACTTTAGATTTTTTTGTTCACTTTTTCTATTACCAAGACCATGCTTATTTGTGAAAAGACATCTAAGATCATGAATATTGTTACCGCCCCTCTTATTATATATTATGTCTTGTGAATTAATGGGCCACCAGAGTGATATTAAGGAACCTTAGGTGGGCCAGCGGATTGAGTGCCAGTCCTATAGTCAGGAAGATCTGAGTTTAAATCTGGCCTCTGACGCTTATTAGCTGTGTCACCCTGGGAAAATCACTTGACCCTGTTTGCCTCAGTTTCCTCATCTGAAAAATGAGCTGGAGAGGGAAATGGCAAACCACTTCAGTATTGTTGCCAAGAAAACCCCAAATGGAGTCACAAAGAGCTGGACACAAATGAAACAACTAAATAGTGATATTCAGTTTTCTTTAGCATACCTCCCATATGACTAGGTAGATGTTTGTGGATATTTTTATTTCTGTTCCCTCTGAAAGCAGTGTAGTATAATGGAGAAGTGATGGATTTGGAGGTGGAGGATCTAGGTTCAAATTCCTGCTCTGCCATTTACTTTCTATGCGAAATGAGGCAAGTCACAACCTCTCTCAATCTGTTTCTTTAAATTCAAGTCAAGGGGATGAGACTAGATACCCTCTAAGATATATTTTATTTTAAAATCTGTAAGCCCCTATCTTTATAGTTATATAGATACATTCATGCACACACATAATGAATGAAAGATCTCATGGCAGATAGGAGAAAGTATAAATTCAAAGCCACTTAGTCTTAGATTTAATTCCTGCTTTTTTCTTAATTTTAGGGGTTCTGTAAAAACATACTGGGCAACAAAAGGCTCTCTTTCAGAGATGCATTCTGAAGAGAGCTCAGTAAGATTCAAAGATACACCTTCTATGGAACCATTGCCAACAGATACCATGGGGGCTGAAGAAGATTACTTGACTGAATGGAATGAGTGACATATAAGCTATTAGAAACCAAAAAGCAGTATAGTATGTAAAATGCATTATTATATAAATAAAATATACACTAAAACATTTACATGTTTGGGGAAGTGGTTTCTTGTAGCATGAAGGTAATCCCTGGCTTTCTTTTTTAGTACAACTTGGCAGGAAGGTGACTAACATTTACTTGTAGAGCTGTCTTATTAATACCATTGCCCAGATTATGACATTTAGTGAGATGGGCTATATTTATTTGCCACCAAAAATAAAGCTAGGAGAGAGAACTCTGAAGTAAATTCTTCCATGCCTTCATTCCTTTATGTTTGGGTTCCTATGAGGAAGGAGGAGGAAGGGAAGTGGAACGAATAAGCATTTATATACTTAGTGCCTACTATGTCCCAGGCACTACGCTAAGCACTTTACTTATATTATCTCATTTTGTCTTTACAACAATCCTTCAAAATAGGTGCCATTATTATCCCCATTTTACAATTGAGGAAATTGAGACAGACAGAAGTTAAGTGACTTGCCCAGGGTCACATAGTTAGTAAGTGTGTGAGGCTGGATATAAATTCAGGTCTTCCTGACTCTAGGTCCAGCTCTCTGTACGCTCTGCTACCTGGATGCCCCTACGACAGGATCGCAAATGGTTCAATGGCACAGAAAACACCAGCGGTTCTTTTGAAAAAAGCAGAATCTCTGATACAGCATTCATTCTCCAAAGTTATGTCAATGACTTGCTATTTCTTAGGTGTGGGAACTCATTCCACTAAGACAGGTTGCTGCCTCTTCACAAGAGCACTTTGAAGGACGGTCTAAGGCTCAGACAGGTTAAGTGACTTGCCAATCTTCGCACAACCAATATTCATTCAAATATCAGATGCCTATCATATGTCAGGCACTGTGATAGAGGATACAAATACGAAAATGAAACCTCACCTGCCCTCAAGCAACTTGCAGTCTAATTGTAGAGAAAACATGCACACAAGTATAAGTACACAAATATACATGTGTGTGTGTGTGTGTGTGTGTGTGTGTGTGTAATACAAATAAGAGATACATGGTAACTTTGGGGAGACAGCAGCAATAGCTGAAGGTACCAGAAAGAGATGATGCAATAATTATCAGGTGCAGGATTTCAATTAGATCTTCATGACTCCAAGTGAAACTATTCATGATGCCATACTGCTTTCATCTCTAACTTTCAGTACCTGCACAATTGCAGCATTTACCACTGGTTATATCTGTTTGGTACTGTACTTAATTATGCCGCTGTAGAAATGGTTGGAAATTTTGGAAATAGGGAGGTTAAGATTACTGTGTAAAGAGAGTTTTAAGCTTTTTCTTATAACCTCACAACAAGGTGTGAAGGAGACTAAAGGAGGTGTTAAGGAGCTTTTTCTTTTTAAAACACCTTCATAAAGTATAAGCACCTTCTGATTAGAAAAAGAAGGGAACAATATAAATGGCTTCAACAAATTAGCCATACCCATGGAGAGTTAAATAACTAAATCCTAGAGAATAAGAGGGAGGCAAGATTCGTAGCAACTGTAACGAAACCCCTGCAGGAATCTGGGAGGAAGTGATTTCTTTCTCCTCTCTCCTCCTGTCAGTTATGGAGTCAGTCAATGTATTTACTCTTCCAGAAGGAGGTACTCCATCAAGCACTTCGAGAATTTGTGATGTTCGGGGTCCAATAGAGAGAGAAGACACACTCTAAAAAGATGTGTAAACAGAGAAATATTAACATGAGGGAGGAAGCAACTTCAAGGAGCGTGACCCCTGGAAGCAGAGAAGCCAGCTGACTGGATTCAAGGAAGAGCTTGGCCTGGCAATTGAGAGTTGGCCCACAGAGATGACAGCATGAGGAGACAAAAGACTTCAGTGCTCTACAGTTTTGGAGTTGAGAATTGTCTCAACACATGTTTTCCCTGCACATGAATCTTACTACCATTATAGTCTATGTTTGTGCTTCCTCTTCCCAGATGTGTGTGGTATTTTTTTTCCTTGGGAGGAGGGGAAGGATTGTGCTACTGGTTTAACTGTGGAGAGAGCATGTTTTAGAATTACTATTTTTAGTTTGCTGTCTTAGTAGATATATTTTATTTAATGACTATTAGTATGAAAAACATTGGAATAGGTAACCATAAGATATGAAGGTAGCACTCTTTGGTCCCAACACATGAATGAAAAAGTATATTGATGAAGTAGCTCAAAGAGGATAAGTAACTTGCCTGTGACAGCAAAACTACTAGAATTTGAACCTACATTTTTCTGATTCTGGGTCCATCACACTATCTACTTTGCCTCCAGTTTCCCTGTATTTGAAATAGAACAATCTACTGCCTGAAATCTGAAAAAGTTATGTTTTAAAGGTCCTTTTATATAGCACTAGATTAGTGCTCCAAATGAATTATTTGTAATACTATCTCACTGAATCCGTATCAGTCAGCATAGCTTTAACAAGTGCCACATGCAGATAATGAGCTGGGCATAAAAATTATCATGAGGAGAACATGCTGGATTACATTGGTGAAATCATGCAAACTTTTCAATGATGCCAAACTTTTCCCTGCTCTCAAAACCTATCTTTTGAAAATATTTTTTCCATTAAGACTACTTGCTGATAGGTGATGGAACACCATGATCCTGAAAGAATGAAAATGACAGATAAGCCAAAGGTCAGCAGAAGGGTTCACATTGGGTCAAAGTAGGCTGCAATAAATTACAGAAGACATTATCAAAGGTTGATGAATAGAATAGGAAGAGGGCTGATCAAGGCACAAGAGTAGGGTACATCAGATGGACGGTCTAAGAGGTGCCCTGGTATTCAAGAAATATTGAAGGAATGAGAGAAGGCCTCTGGTCTATTAGGTAGCTTCTTTATGAAGGAATGCAAGTCTAGGGGAAGTCAGTCTAAAAGTAATAGAAAGCTTTCAAGAATAAAACTCTAAAGATATAAATGGTAAGAGTTTTCCATGAGGAAGAAAATTAGGAGCTATCTTAAAATACCAACGTTAATGGATGGGGAATTCATTTAACAAATAAGATTAAAATTATAGAGAGGTGAGTGTATCACAGTGATAGAGAGCCATTATAATACTACAGTAGGAGAAGGGAATACTAGGGCTCAAGTCCCACTTCTAACACATACTGGTTGTGTGACTGTTTGCAAGTCATTCTATATCTCAGTATCCCAGGAAAGATGACTAAAACTATTAATTTACAGAGCAGATGCTGATCTATGTTGCCAAAATGAGTTCTTTTTAACAATGAAAGCAGAAGTTTAACAAAAAAAATAAATGAACCAAAACCCCAGATATGTATAGAAGATAGAAATAAAACAGGTAACTGAGGAAGAATATAAATAATAATAATTAAGAAGAATAAGAATACAAATAACATGAATAATAAGTTACATGGTGAGCTAAGAATAATGCCAAGAGTACTAAATCTCAGAATTGCCTGAGGCTGCTGATGAAGAATAAAGACAAAAAAGGAAACTTCTTTTTAAAAATATGAAGCAAAATAAAAGATGAAGACAAAAAAGAAGGGCTGACAACTCAGTGGTTTGCTGGTAAGTGTTTAACAACTGACTCTCCAGGGGAAAAATATTCACAACACACATTAAAGTTTAATCTTCACCATTAACATTTTCTCTATCACTTTCTTAAGACTAGAAATCAATAAAACAATAAACCAAGCCCTGATTTGTAGTGTTTGTCAGTTTCCATGATGAAAATTTTAATTGGCTCTTGTGAGCCGGTATGATCTGGCTGCAGCACAGGCTTTATACTACTTATTGGATAGGGGTGATGACATGATAGAATTTCTCCATTCTTATTTTGCTTCTGTTTTCTCTAGCAAGGAGAATGATCTTCTGACATGGAAAGACAGAACAAAAGTGGTTACCAGAGCTAGAAAAAGGAGATGACAAGAAAGCACTTAAGCTTTCTTCAATGGGTCCAAATCATCAGGCCCAGGTAAACTACAGCTTTACAGTACTGAAAGAACTGCCACATTTGAAGGCTTATGATCTTTTCAAATGTCACTACCACTGACCTTTGAAAAGTTGGGGAGAAAGACATCAGTTAAGATGGTGACATGAAACGTCCTAGAGGAGCCCAGTCCTCTGACAAATATTTGAGTGACATTCTAAAATTTCCTGTGAAAGAACAATGAAAAAGAAAACTAAAGATAAAAGGCTATTGGCTCCTCTACTCAGGACAAGACTTCACACTAAGGTTCCTAGAAACTAGTAGGAGAGCTAAGCTAGGGGAAATGGAGGCTATAGGGTTAAGCCAGACCACATTGGAACTACAGCAGGACATGAAGCCAGTGCAATACCTCTTGATTAAAGCAGCTTGGGTCTTACAGGGGGCCACCTACTAGCATCCAGTCATATCCTAGCAAGGGGAGACCCAACTCCTAATTGGAGTCTATACAAGAACACCAAGTCAAGAAGTATAAAGGGCTGATGATAAAACTTGAACCTAGCAACCAAGTGACTGAGTGAGAATACATGGATTCATGCAGAGGATGGGGCCTAATCTTTAGCTACCATTTCAAGAATGGGAGACCTAGGGGCATCCAGATTATAGAGAGGGTAGTACTGAGTAGGGCCTGACCATGCCATCCAAAAATGAGGGAGGGAGTAGAGGCTGACCCAAGCATAAAGTCTCCCCTCCAGAAATTGGGGCTGGAGATAAAAAGTGATTGAAAGAAAACAGTACAATATCGAAACACTACTGTTTGAGAAAAACCCAAGAAGTAAACTCAAAAGGAAAGAGTAACTGTATAATGAGTTTAAATATAGCCCCAGAAAAAAGAATGGTCACAGGGACAACAAAAATGACCAGAATACATGAATTAAGAGAGGAAAAAATGAAATTACAATCTAAATAAAAGCTCAGTAGGAAAAAAAAAATTGAAAAGGTAATAAATAGCTCAGAATAGAAGGTAGAAACCTTTGTCAAGTTGTGGACTTCCTGACAACTAGAATAGGGCAATACAAACTATATAACTTCATGAGACAATAAGATTAAAACAAAGTACACAATTGGAAAACTGGCCTGGAAAACAGATCAAGGAGAAATAGTTTAAGAATCATCAGAATACCTGAAAAGCGTGAATGACAATCTTTAAAAACCTGAACACCATATTTCAAGATATCATAAAAGAAAACTGTCCAGATCAACAGGAGGGAAAAGTAAAAATTAAAAAAAAATGAACTAGCTGCCTCCTGAAAGAAACCCTAATGGGAAAACACCTAGAATGCCATAGCCAAAATTCAGAGATTCTAAGTTAAAGAAAAAAAAATATTGTCAGGAGCCAGAAGGAAGAGTTCAAGTACTGAGAAACCAAAATCATACAAGAGAGCTATTCTGAAGAAGAAAGGAATTTAGAATACAATATTCTAAAAGGCCAACTCTAAAGGTTTACCACTCAGAATAACTTGCAGAATAAAACAGAAGTATAATCTTACAAAGTAAATGAAACAAAACAAAACAAACAAATAAACAAAAAGCTTTAACAAAATAGAGTACTTTCAAGTATTACTGATAAAAAGATCAGACTTGGGAAGAATCTTGTAAATGCAATCTAGGAGATAAAAGAAGCCCAGAAAAGTAAATACATTTGTTTGATGGGAAGGGGCTAAATTATGATGAAGGGTTAATATTTTAATAAACAGGAAGAGATGAGTGTGCCTTCACAATCCCATTAGCTTCTCCTGTTGCAGAAGGCATAAAGAAAAACAAATACAGGGTCTGGGGGTGGTTTGGCTCCTTTTTTCTTTGTTTTGAGAGCAAAAACAGATTTATTAAGGGAGAAATGGGGAAAATGGGGGTAGAACTTGCTATTTTTCTTTCTTTTATTTTTTTTTGTTTTTTTTTTGGAGAGGCAGGGCAATTGGGGTTAAGTGACTTGCCCAAGGTCACACAGCTGGTACATCAAGTATCTGAGCTCAGATTTGAATTTAGGTCCTCCTGACTCCAGGGCTGGTGCTCTACTCACTGTGCCACCTAGCTGCCCCAGAACTTGCTATTTTTCACAATTGCAGTGCATAAGAAGAAGAAAAGAGTAGACTCATGGAGCTCACTCATTTAGAATGGGCAAAGAAGGGTTGAACAAACAGAAAAAGCTGGTGGAGAGATGCATGAAGTGTATCAGGGAAGCTAGCAGAGGACAGGAAAAGGATAGGGGTAGTTGAAGGTGGTTAGTGCAGTTGGGGAGGGAATAGCTACAAACATGAAAAACTTTAACTTTGGAGGGTGGATCAAGTGTAAAAAAGAGAAAGAAAGTGTGAGAATCAGTACTAGAATAAATAATGAAATGAATCTCTCCTTGATATGGTCAATAGCATCTATCTAAATCGAGAGCTAGCATTAATAATAGAGAAATTCTGGAAAGGAAAAATTGATCAGTGGAATAGATTATGTATACAAGATCCAGAATCAGCAAAATGTCTAATAAAGCCAAGGACAAAAACTAAGGGATAAGGATTCACCCTTTGTTGAAAGTATCCAGGAAAATTTTTTTATTTTTTATTTTTTTAATTCAAATTTAATTTATTTAATATATTTAGTTTTCAGCATTCATTTTCACAAGAGTTTGAATTACAAATTTTCTCCCCATTTCTACCCTCCCCCCAACTCCAAGATGGTGT
>CM053627.1:155580711-155602961 GCA_028646595.1 Phalanger gymnotis | reverse complement strand
TGATCCACCACTTAATTCCTCCCACCAGGTGGGCCTGGGGCAGGAAGCAGCTGCAGCTACTGTCCTGTAGCTGCCCCACCTCCTCTGCCCCTGGGGCAGTGGCCAAACTGCGAACTTCTTCTTTCACTCTGTCCCCAGCAGCTTTTCCCACTAACCTTCTTTGTTGTCTTTGGTGTTTGTGGGTTGAGAAGTCTGGTAACTCCTGCAGCTCACTGAGTCAGGGCGCTAGGGACCGCTCCGCCCGGCTCCTGGTCTGGCTGGTCTGCACCGCCCACGCTGGGCTCTGCTCCATTCTGCCCCGCTCCACTCCTAGCTCTGTGCGGGATAGACCTTACCCAGAGACCATCCAGGCTGTCCTAGGCTAGAGCCCTACTTCCCTTCTCTATTTTGTGGGTTCTGCTGCTCTTCTCTGTTGTCTTTGGTGTTTGTGGGTTGAGAAGTCCGGCAACTGCCACAGCTCACTGATTCAGGGTGCTAGGGTACACTCTGCCTGGCTCCTGGTCTGGTTGGTCCGCCACCCACGCTGGGCTCTGCTCTGCTCCCAACTCCGTGTGCAAAAGACCTCACCCAGCAACCACCCAGGCTGTCTTGGGCTGGAGCCCTGCTTCCCTCTGCTGTTGTGTGGGCTCTGCAGTTCTAGAATTGGTTCAGAGCCATTTTTTATAAGTTTTTGGAGGGACTTGGTGGGGAGTTCATGCTGGTCCTTGCTTTCCAGCTGCCATCTTGGCTCCGCCCCGCTCCAGGACAATTAGGCAGCAGTCCAAGAGAAATTAGGTTTAGACCGCTACTTTTACCATATACCACAATACACCCCAAATATATACAAGACATAGATTAAAAGGTCTTAAAGAAAAACAGGAAGGGAAACACCTTTCAGAATGTAAAGAGTTCTTGACCAAAGTATAGAAAGGATCACAGACGATAAATTGGACAATTTCAATTACATAAAATTGGAAAGCTTTTGCATAAGCATAAAGTTGTGAAGGATCAGTTAACTGGAGAAAATCTTTGTAGCAAATTTCTCTAATAAAAGTCTGATAAATAAGATATGTAGGGCAACACCAGCTTATAAGAACAAAAACTGTTCCCAAATAAACAAATAGCCAATGGACAGGTAATTCTCAAAAGAAGAAATTCAAGTTATCAATAACTTTATTAAAAGGCTCTCTAAATCACTAATAAGAGAAATACAAATTATAACAACTCTGAAGTTCTACTTCATACTCATCAGATTGTTGTGACAAAAAAGGAGAAATTGGAATTATTTGAGGGGCTACAGGAGCACAGTCACACTGATGGCCTATTAATATGTCTGTGAAGTGGTAGGATAATTCTAGAAATCATCCTGTAGGGAAGTACCGCCACCTCTTTGCCTACCATCTCTACTCAGATGTGGATAGAGATAGCTCAGGACCCTGAACCTAAAAGTGTTGGGGATAGCAGTGTCCCACATACCTACAATTCTTCCAGATTGTCACTTAAACCTATTATTCATGGAGGCAGCTAGTGTGGAGAAGGGGACAGCCATGGCCAGAAACTGCCCACCAACTGCCCCAAACAATGTAGGCAAGTCAGCCTAACTGAAGTAGCTAGGCATCCTGAGGGGGAAATATGAGGCAGTCTGTGCCAGGCAAGTCAAACCACCACAACCACTGCTGCCACCACCACTATCACCACTACCACTACCATCACCACCACCACCACCACCACCACTTTTATCATCATAACACCTCAAACCCTGAAGGAGATAGCCTAGGATAGTGAAGCTAAGACCCTTTGGAATTGCACACTTCCAGGCTGGTGTCCACAACCATCACTCTTGGAAACCACCCCTGTATAAAATACAGGGACAGATAAGCATATTCTCACCTCGTGGAGGAAAGATAATGGCCTGTAGGTAAGAAATGCAATATATTTTCAGACTCAACCAGTGTCATATTAATATATTTTGCTTGACAGTATCTACTTAATAGCTGGATATTTTTTAAAAATTCAGGATGTACTTGGAGTTGGGGTCAGGAGTAGTGATAATAAAGTTAAAAAGAGAAAAAAATGAAATAGTGTTGATGAAACATTTCATAAAACCCCCAGAAGGGAGCAGAAAGAAATTCAAAAGGGGTCAGAGGCAAGATTGGCAGTGTAGGTGCTACCATGTTAAATTTGATAAATATTTTAAATAAGCTATGTTTGGTAGGTTCATAGTTTCATATTCAATCTTATTTTTCTGTCTTTTGTGTATGAAAAATGTTTGGTAATAACTATCAAATTCATAATAAAAATATTTTTTGAAGATAAAGAAAAATTTTGGAGAATGGGAGAGATGACACAGATTTGGACATGGACAAATATCCTGATTTTTTTCTTAAAGCAAATGGAATAAACTTCAAACAAGAAACCAGTCATCTTGACTTTGATTCCTGGAAAAGTTCTGTAACATATTATTAAGAGATGGCTTGTAATCACTGAGAAAAAAGTGATGGTCACTAAGATCTGGCATGCCTTTATAGAGAACATATTTTTGTCAAGTTGCTAGTTACATTTCTTTTTAACAGGGTGGAGATAGCTTGCCAAAGTCAATAATGCAGTGGCCTGGGACTCAGTAAGAACTAGTTTTAAATCATGTCTCTGACCTATACCCACTATGTAACCATGAACAAGTAACTGAGATCCCTCTGTTCACCAGGCAACTTTCTAAGCAATGATGAAGTATGTCTCCCACCTTTTAGTGGAGAGATAAGAGATGCCAAGTACAAACTAAGACATATAGATAAATTATTTATCAGCATCAGTTGAGTGAGTTCCCAACTCTGGAATTCTTTACATTGATAAAAATAATAGGTCCAGGTTAAAAGAAAACAGAACAGAAATACAACTAGATTTGTGGTCAGAAGAATTTTATACACTGTCTTTCTATTCAAATGAATTTCTATAGCAACTCTGTGGTCATTTCTGTGAAATTTATCCAAGAGCATAAAGGATTTACAAAAATACTCCCCCCATGTCTGTGGAGAAGACATTTAAATAATAACATTTCTTTAGCATACCTCACCACTGCTAACAATGGCCTGGATTAAAAATTTAAATGCTTCGCATTAGATAATATTTTTTTTTTCTTTCAGGGGATGACATTGATAGGTTAGAAGAATTATTCCCATTGTTCATTTAAGAATAATTTGGGCAGTTTATGGTGAGAAGAGAATAATGATTATAAAGTTCATCAAGAGAACTAGGTGACCCAAATATGTGTGGAACCAGGTACAATAGGCAGAAGTTGTTGGTGAAGAACTTCAAAGAAGGACAGGAACAAAAGGTATCATAGCAATGTTTGACAGAGAACATGGAAGTCACAAGGTAGGGACAAGTGATGACAGGTATATAGTCAGAGTGCACTACTGGTACCCTGGAGATATCAGTAGAAATCAGAGAAGGTCTCCATCTTGTTGGGTGGGTCCATTGTGGTGAACTTAGGGGAAAATATGGGTAAGAATAACATAGGATAGGAAGTAATGGATGATTTGCTATCTTCATTGTTGGAGGGAACATTTAAATCTATGAGATTATAAAAACTTAACAATTAGAGCTATCCAATAGTAGAATGGACTGCCTCTTGAACTAGTAGATTGCCACTTATCAAAGGTCTTCAAGATTTTGAATGAGCGTTTTTGGGAAATGTTGTAGAAAGGATTCTTTTTTAGGTGTAGACCACAGCACATGAACTTTGAGGTCCTTTCCAACTCTGAGATTCTGTGATACCAACAGGATATCTGCGAACACCACCTCTCCCGCCCAAATGGATCTCTTTTACTTCTCTCTGTTGGATTTGCTTTGTCATGCTTTTTAAATGAAAGGAATACTCAGGAGCATGAGATTCTCTTTTCTAAAGAAAGGATTTTTACTGTTTTTGGCAGTAAAAATACAGATAATCAATCTTGCAAAGGCAATAAGATCTTGACCAGATAGTAAAATAATTCAATAAAGTATGAAATTCCAAAATTACCTAAGTTAATATGTGCTTAACTGGGCACCTGACACAGCAGTTCCAAAGTTAAAATGCTACATAATGAGTTTCAGGATATGAGGGGAACACCAGCATGATGTAGTAGATGAAGTGTTGGCCTCAGAATCACTCAGGTTCAAGTACCACCCTGACATATATTGGCTGACCCTGGGCAAGTCACTTAACCTCTTTGTATTACAAGCAACTGTAAGTTGCAGAACAGATACAAATCTGCTTTAGTGGAGGAGATGTCTATAGAGAGAGTCCCCTAGATGAATGAAATCAACAGTTCAGTCCAAAACTCCCTGGCAGTATGGCAAATGGTTAAAAATATACTAGAATACCTGAGATGCATTGATTTTTAATCCTGGAAAAGCCTTAAATATCATTTAATTCCACACCTTTTACAAAAATGCACTTTCTTTAGGTCCCCCCCCACAGTCTGTTTTGGAAATATTTACCCCCATTCCACTCATTTGAATTAAATTCTTCTTTATATAAATGAAAAATGCTAAAAACACTTGACACTAAGACTGTGTCTAACATGAATACAACATTCTTCCCTAGAACCTCTCTGCCAAGCAAAGGGAGGTGGATTTTCTTTTTTTTTGTTTGTTTGTTTGTTTTGTTTTGTTTTTTTCTTTTGCATCCTCTACATTTTTCTTTTTTTATAAATTTATTTTTTTATTTTTAGTTTACAACATTCAGTTCCACAAGCTTTTGATTTCCAAATTTTCTCTCCCTCCCTCTCCTCCCCCTAACCCCCCAATATGGCATGTAAGCCAATGTAGGTTCTACATATACCTTCACATTGAACTTATTTACATAATAGTCCAGTTGGAAAGAAGAAATATAACCAATAGAATGAATCATGAGAAAGGAGAAACGAAAACAAAAAAAGAGAGAACAAATAGTTTGCCTCAATCTGCATTCAGACTCCATAATTCTTTTTCTGTATGTGCATTCCTTTTTCCATCATGAGTCTTTTGGAGCTGTCTTTGAACCTTGCATTGATGAAAGGAGTCAAGTCTCAAAGTTAGTCCTTACAGATATTGTGTGTCTGTAATTGTGTTTAATGATCTCCTGGTTCTGCTCTCCTCACTCAGCATCAGTTCATATAAGTCTTTCAAGGTTATAATGAGGTCCATTTGCTCCTCATTTCTTATTTCTTGATAGTATTCTATTACATTCATATGCCACAATTTGTTTAGCCATTCCCAAGTTGATGGGCAGCCTTTGATTTCCAATTCTTTCCCACCACAAAAAGAGCTGCTATAAATATTTTTGTACATATGGGGTCCATTTCCCACTTGTGTGATTTCTTTGGGATATAGTCCTAGAAGTGATATTGCTGGGTCAAAAGGTGTGCATATTTTTATAGCCCTTTGGGCATAGTTCCAAATTGCTCTCCAGAATGGCTGGATCAGTTTACAACTCCACCAATAATGTAACAATGTTCCAATTTTCCCATGTCCTCTCTAACATCTAATCATTTTCCTGTTTTGTCATGTTAGACAACTTGACAGGAGAGATGTGGTATCTAAGAGTTGTTTGATTTGCATTTCTCTAATCAACAGTGATTTAAAGCATTTTTATATGACTATAGATATCTTTAATTTCTTCCTCTGAAAACTGCCTATTCATATCCTTTGACCATTTTTCAATTGGGGAATGACTTGTATTCCTACAAATTTGGTTCAGTTCCTTGTATATTCTAGATATGAGGCCTTTATCAGTGTCTCTGATTTTTTCCCAATTTTCTGCTTCCCTCCTAATCTTTGTGGCATTGGCTTTGTTTACACAAAAACTTTTCAATTTAACATAGTCAATCTTATCCATTTTGAATTTTGTAATGCTTTCTATTTCTTGTTGGGTTGTGAATTCTTCCTCTTCCCCAAAATCTGACAGGTAAACTATTCCTTGCTCTCCCAAATTGCTTATAGTATCAACCTTTATTCCTAAATCATGAACTCATTTTGACTTTATTTTGGTATATGGTGTAAGATACTGGTCTATGCCCAGTTTCTGCCATACCATTTTCCAATTTTCCCATTAGTATTTCTGAAATAGTGAATTCTTAACCCACAAGCTGGATTCTGGGAGATGGATTTTCCTATCTGTTCTCTGGAACATTATTAGTTTATTTTTTTTTCAATTAGTGTTTGGCTTCCTTACATTTACATTGTTGAAGTCATTGTGTATATAGTTCTTTTGGACCTATTCATTTTGCTCTGCATCAGTTCAAACAAATCTTCCCAATTTTTTTTAGAATTCTTTACCTTCATCAATGCTTACAGACCAATGATATTTCACTACATTTACATTCACAAAGTTATGTGAAATATATTTTCTTTCTTTTTCTTCCTTCCTTCCTTCCTTCCTTCCTTCCTTCCTTCCTTCCTTCCTTCCTTCCTTCCTTCCTTCCTTCCTTCCTCCATCTTTTCTTTTTCTTTCTTTCTTTCTTTCTTTCTTTCTTTCTTTCTTTCTTTCTTTCTTTCTTTCTTTCTTTCTTTCTCTTTCTTTCTTTCTTTCTTTCTTTCTTTCTTTCTTTCTTTCTCTTTCTTTCTCTCTTTCTCTCTCTCTCTTTCTTTCTTTCTTTCTTCCTTCTTTCTTTCTATCTTTCTTTCTTTCACCTTGTCTATGACCACTAGTTTCATTTCTTTCCCTTTTTTGAAAGCATTTGCTTGAAAGTGTTGCTGTGAATATGCTAGTGCATATTGGACCTTTGTTTTTGTCATTGTCTTCATTGAGATATATGCTAAATAGAAGGATCACTGGGTCCAGAAGGGTATTCCTTCATGTTGCAGATGAGGACATTGAGGCCAAAGAGGTCACATAACTTAATAGTAGCAGAGTTGCAACAGTACTCTAACCCTTCTTGCTCCCAGTTTCAATTCCATGTAAATTACAATGGTCAAATAGATAAATGAATCCATGCAGAAGCTATGCTTCAATCAGTAAGCAAATACAAGTCATTCACCTGGCACTAGGCTATATACTAGAAGGAATGAAATTTAAGAATACCTTGAAGGACCACATTGCATTCATGTAGTGCTTTTTTTTTTTTTAGTCTATAAGAATAGATATAGTAGGATGAAGACTTTTAATTCAAAGTAAAATTAGAGTATTTTGTGTCAATTGAAAAGCATCTGGTCTTTCATCCTTGCATTTAAAATACTTAGGCTTCTTTTTTGGGAGATAGGGCATATACACACAAATATGATTTACAATACAAGATAGATTATGGTACTTAACAACTTGTATCATCTTCTCTAAGTCATTCAACCTTTACGGACCTCAGGTTTTTTCTCCATTAATCTGTAAAATAAGTGAGTCAGACTAGATGATCCCTAAGGTTCCTTCCTGTACTAAATCTTAAGATTTTCAGCATCAATGAGTAATACAAGCAAATATGAATCCTTATGCCAACAGTTACTAGCTATGTGACCTTGGGCAAGTTGCTTAAGCATTTTGATCTTCTGTGTGACAGTTCAGAGGAGAGAAAACACTGTGGATTGGGGACAGTCAAAGAAGTCAGCATGGAGAGAGACTGGACTAGAACTGGGTTTTAAAGAATAAGCAGGATTCAGTTGGGTGAAAATATG
This sequence comes from Phalanger gymnotis, assembly GCA_028646595.1. Lineage (NCBI taxonomy): Eukaryota > Metazoa > Chordata > Mammalia > Diprotodontia > Phalangeridae > Phalanger > Phalanger gymnotis. The sequence goes on along the minus strand of CM053627.1, from coordinate 155,595,359 downwards.
GGGAAGACATTATAGGAAGAGATAATGATAGGAGCAAAGGTGTGGAATATTTGATCCATAAAGGTATTTGATCCATCCTAGTATGATACACCTTTTCCCAATAGTGTGAATAGGTTTCTACTGATATCGACCTCAACTCTCTGCCCTGGATTTCTTTGTGATCAATAGTAATGAATGTGAGAGATAATTTGTTCAAGGGTACAACTCCAGTTGTTAAGAATGGGAATCAGGAAGGAGGAAGGCTGTGTATGGGGGAGTGACAATGAATGGTTGTTTCAAACACTCATAGTATCAGATAGGCAGCTAGATGGCACACTGAGTAGACTATTGAGTAAATCTTGTGTGTGTGTGTGTGTGTGTGTGTTGTGTGTGTGTGTTGTGTGTGTGTGTGTGTGTTCATGGAAGCAGATTCCTGACATCATCAGTGCAAGCTGTTTTCCATTGATTAAGATCATGATTTTCCAAGGTCTTTTTCTCTTGTATACTTCTTGTTCATGTGTGTCCATAAATTCTTCAAAGGCCCACTTAACACATTAGAGATTTAATTGCACAGTTAAGATTGGGTATCAACCATAGGTAAGGCAGTGACTAAACAAATTGTGATGCATGAATATAATGGAATATTCTTATTCTGTAAGAAATTATGAATATGATGAAGGCAAAGAAACAGAAAGATTTGTATGATCTGATGCAGAATGAAATAAACAGAGCGAAGAAAATGATGTTACTTTGTCGTAATGATGTAAATGGAAAGACAATAACCATAAAACAATTGAAAGTGAATGTTGCAAAATTACAAAGAGCAAGCAGGACACCAAAGAAGATATGAGAAGACATCTTCTTTACCTCTTTTACAGATGCTGGAGGTCTAGGGGGTGTGGAACATTGCATATATTTTCAGATTTTTTGGTGTATAGATCAGTTTTGTTGATTTTTTTCTCTTTTCTTTTATATGAGATAGCTCTTTGGGAAGGAGAGAGGAAAGGATACAGGGAGACATTTAGGTTATGTAAAAACAAAAGATAACAATAAATTTTATTTTAAAAACTAAACTGAGCACACAAAAAGGTAAGCAAAACAACAAACACATGGAACTGAAATATCCATTACTATTTTGTTCTATTGTCTAAATATTTCTCACTTACCTCTCCACTTCTCCTCCCCTTACCCAGAAAGGATTACCAAGAAAGGATTTTCAATGTCTGGGACATAATGGGAATGGATGGAATTGGAGATTCACCAGAGAGAAAAGGAGAGTTGTTTAGATTGTTCCTGTGTTTGAGAGCAAGTACTTTGTATTTTGTGTTTCTTTTTGATGAAATAGAGAGTTTGCAGGTCTGAAAGCTCTTTACCATTTTTTAAACACCTAGGCACAAATCAAATTCTAATGTTCCTAGGGGAACTCCTTGGTGGAGACATGAGCCAGAAATAGAGATCTTTTAGAGAAGCACCTAAGATTAAACCTAGTCTGTAAAAGTTCAGAGCTGTACTTTGGAGACACAAGTTACCTTTGTGTTTACATATTTGAAATATATTGGTAATAAAAAGTATATGAATATGATGGAGTACTATTGTGCTGTAAGAAATAAGAAACAAGATGATTTCAAAAAAAGACAGAAAGATCTATTTGAAGTGATGCAGAGTAAAGAAAGAGAAACAGAAAAATTTATTCTGTAACATCAACATTGTAAAAATGAAAAATTTTGAAGGCATAAACTGAAGAAGAATGGAATGAATGGAACTGGGAGGCCAATTTATACAATAACAGCAAAGCTGTAAAGACAATTTTGAGAACTGCAGAACTATGCTCAATACAGTGATCATTCATGATTCCAAAGGACCAATGATGAAATAAACATGCTGTTTGTTATAGAGATTTTGCCTTAGGGAGCAAGATAAGGTGTGTGTGTGTGTGTATGTGAAAATACACACATATTCATATTTATATATATCCATATATACACATATAAATTTGTATGCAGCCAATGAAAGAATTTGTTTTGCTTGATTATGTATATTTGTTATAAGAAATTTGGTTTTCTTTTCTTTTTTGTTTAGTGGGGTGGAGGGGTCAGAAGGAAAGAAAATAGATTTATGTTCACTTTTAAAATAGAGATGGGAGTGTTACAGATGTAAAATGTTGCCTATACTTTCATATGAAGTCAGTGCATTATTAGTATGTCTTAACTATTTCACTATTATAAGTTTTTACTGTTGCAAGAATTACAATTTCCTATTACAAAGATTATATTTACTATTCTTCTCATGTAATGAAGATAGTCTGTTAATATGTATATATATTAAGTAAACATGTAAAAAAGCTAAAAGTGGCATATACATATCTGTGTATATATACATATGTGTGTATACACATACATACATACACATATGTATATATACACACATAATATAAAAACATATTTATATACATATATCTATAGGTCTATCTATCAAATCAGGAGTTCAATCTGCTGTTGCTATTATTTCTAATATCAGACTTTCCATAATTTGGAATACTATAGGCTGGATTGTTTTTGTCTCTGTGGTGCTAATGATGTAGAAAATGGTACTCTTGTAAGACTAGCTTAGTGTCTGGGTGACATAAAATGAAATGACAGTCATAGATTCATAGGATATAGATCTGAAAAGGACTTAGAAGTCATCTAAACCAGAGGCGTCAAACACAGAAAAGTGAGCTGCATGCAAGCCACAAGATTCTCTAGTGTGGCACAAATCAGATTAAAATGTAATTGGGAAATATTGAGGAAAGTAAGTGAAAATTCAATAAAACATACAGAGTATTAACATGTGGTTTTCTAAGTCAATGTCTGACCTGCAGGGATACTTATATATGGTTTAGTGGCCCTCATTTCTATTTGAATTTGACCACACTCATTTATAAGTAGGGCAACTGAGGTTCAGCGATGTTGTGACTTGCCCAAGGTAATATAGGCAATAAGTAGAGAAGCCATGATTTAAACCTCAGTCTTTTGATTCCAGAGCAAGTCTTCCTTCCCCTAGATAGACTTTGCTGCCTCACAGTTGATAGCCCATTGACACAATAGGTTTCAGTTTTCCAAAACCTTGGACTTGAATGAAATGAAGCCACTAATACAATTCCTCTTGAAATCCCTGCCAATGTCTCTGTTAATAGCACCTCAGAGAGGCTTTTCTTCCCAAAGTCATTAAAATTTAATCTAAATGTCTTTCCTTTCCATCTTTTTCATTTTTTTATTGATGCGATTTTTCTATTTTGGTTTCAACGTTAGCAATATTTTAAATATACTTCTACAGTCACTTTTTTCGTTGTTTTTTGGAGGACAGTCTTTTTGAAATTCATAAGCCATCAGTATGTTATCCACCATCTGTCTCAAGAAATGCCGAGCCCATTTACATGGTTATTTAGGCTTGAAGCTCTCTGCTGTTGTATTTATGTGAGATCTAGTCATTTGTATGACGGAAAACAGTTTGTCTTTGACAGTTTTACTGGATCTTGTTGAAAATGGAACTTGGCTGCTGTATAGCAAGACTTTTGTCATCATATTTCATTAGTTTAAAAGAAAAAAAATACAAAGAAAAACTTTTTCTCAAAAACCACTGGACATCTTTAGTTAAAGGCTAGGAATTTGGGTTTTTTTTCCTTGAAAGCAATGAAGTTTAAAAGGTTAAGTGAAGAACATAGAAATCATATTAGAGGAAGAATACACAATATGTACTCATACTGTTCTTTCTATCTGCCTATGTAAATACAATTAGATGCTTCTCTAGTTCATTAGGATGGTATAGAACAGGAGTGTCAAACTCAAAGAGAAACAGGGGGCCATCAACCAGTACATAAGGATTCCTTATTCTACATCAATACATATTGACTTAGAAAAGCACATATTGACATCGTCTATATTCTTTGGTATTTTTATTTATTTTGTTAAGTATTTCCCAATTATATTTAATATTCTTGGCTACACTTGGGAGTGATGTGAGCTGCAATGGGGTCCTACAGCTCCGTGGTGCCTGACACCTCTGGTATAGAAAAAAGGGCATTGGACTGCAAATTAGTAGATTTGGGCAATGTTGGACAAGTCCTTTCATTTTTGCTTCTTGATTTCCTCATTTATCAAGTTAGAAAGTTGAACTGTATCAGTGGTTCCCATTTAGCAGACAACAATGGTCCAGGGGAGGGGGCGTCACACTAAAAGTTTTTTTATTATGCCTTAGGCAGTAAATAATTATAAAGAATGTTATACATGGTACGTTAAATTACCTTGTAGGTTCGCAGCATATTTTTTTGTTACTGAAAATGGTCCAGAGAACATAGGGAACTCTGAACTAAAAAGGTTTGAAGAACATAGGCAACCATTGAACTAAATCCTTCCCCATGCAGTGGCATAATTCTTGGCTCAATAATGAGTCAAAAACAAAGGTGAATTTATATTCTATACAGCAATAGCCAGAACAAAGGATGGGATGTGTTTCACTATTTGATTCAATGTCAGCAGGTCTTACTCTTAATTATTTAGCCAAGAGTTAAGATGGATTCATTGTTTCATGCTCTTCCCAGGATTTCGTTTTCACCCAAATGCATCTTAGTTATATGTGCTATTTGCAGAAGAAAATAAGGAGGAAAAAAGTCACAGCCAAGTTCTGTATATTAATCTCTGATTCCTTTTTCCTTTTATGTACAGAAAGAATTTTCTTTAGATACTAGTGAAATTAAACTAAATTTGATCATAGATGAACTAGTTGGGTATAAGCATATTCATGTGATATACATGATGTGTGTGTGTGTGTGTGTGTGTGTGTGTGTGTGTGTGTGTGTGTGTGTGTGTAGGTTTCCAAGGTTACACAGAAAAGTTCTATATGGAGTAGATAGCACCTGGCAAATAGCCAAATCCATCTCTGGAAGAGCAAACATTGTCAGGAATGAGAGGTAATGAGGACAGTACAGCAATAATAGTGTAACAATACACTGAGATATACTCTAGGGAAAGACAGCATGGAGCACAACACTGTTGGGATGAAAAAGCTTCCTATAGCCTGTGGCTTTGCTTAGAAAAAGAAGTAGGAGTTGCACTGATTAGCAATAGTGAGAAAATTGTCCCTCATATCAAGGTATTGATGAAGAGAAGGGCATAGAGTTCATCTGAAGTCATGGGTGGGCAAAGGCGATGCTGAGAGCTTCCAGGGTTGATGGTCAAGCAGAGCAAGGAGAGGGGATTTGTAGGAAGGGATGCAGATGAGAGCTAGCAGATGCAGAGTTGTGGGGAAGCTTGAAGGTGAAGGGAAGCCAAAGCAGAGTGGGAGAAACAGAGTCTGAACAGCAGGAAAGGAAAATTATCTTGGCAGTAACATTTGGCAGAGAGCTGGAGAAGGGAATTGATGAGAGAGGCCAATGAGAGGGAGTTTGTGTAAATCAAGGCAGGATATGATGAGTGTCTTGGCAGGAGAGATAAATAAAAAAGAACAGATTTTAGAAAAATAAGGTGCAGGGTTTTAGTGGCTAGATGTGCAGAGATAAAAATATACAGAGAAAAAGAAAAAAATCAAGTATCATTGATCTCTCTCTCCACTAGTTCCTTGTCCTTTCCTACAAGCTTGCTCAGGTCCCGCTTGTTATAATCACACCTTCCTTTGACCTGATGTTTTATTTCTCCTTTTCTATTCACCAATAAAATACCTGCTGCCTCTGTCTCCTTACCATCAACTCACTCCTTTTGGTTTCTCAGTCATTTTTCAATTGTGTCTGACTCTTTATGACCCCATTTGGGGTTTTCTTGGCAAAGATACTGCAGTGGCTTGCCCTTTCCTCTCCAGCCCATTTTGCCAATGAGGAAACTGAGGCAAACAGGGTTGACTAACTTGCCCAGGGTCACAGAGCTAGCCTCCAAATCTGTATTTGAACTCAGTTCTTACAGACTCTAGGCCTGGCACTCTATCCACTGTGATACCTAACTGCCCACTCCTTCACCCCTTACAATTTGTCTTCTGCCTCCACTCTCTTAAAGAAATCACCCTCTACAGGGCTACTAGAGACCTCTTAATCAACAAATCCAGGGGCCTTTTCTCAGTGCCCATTCCCCACCTCTGTGCCACATTCAATATTGTTGACTCCTTGAAATTTTCTCTTCTTCCAACTTCCATATCACTGTGCTGTCATGGTTCTCCTCCTACCTCAGTGGCGGTTTCTTCTCTGTCTCTGGTGTCTTCATTGAACCTTCTTGACTCTTAAGTGATTATGTAATATTGAATTCTTCCTATACATTAGGTAGCACAATGTGGAGTGTTGGATTTTGAATCAGAAGACCTAGGTTCACATAGTAGCTTTGCCATGACTACCTATGTGACCTCAGGCAAGTCACTTAAGGTCATACCTCTAGAGCTGGATGGGACCTCAAAGGCCAGCTGGGCCAACCCCTCATTTTTCGGATAACTCCACTGAGGCCCAGGGAACTACCTTTGTCCTTTCTGAACTTGAGGAGAATTAGAATAGATGAACCCAAGGTCATTTACACATATTTCCTTTAAGAGAACATGTTTTTTAAATGTGGAGAGAAAGTGTATCCCACAATCTAGGATCTTCTCTTTATCCCTAAACACACCTCCCTCCAGACTTCCCATTTCCTATGAACTGTGCTGCCATTTCCTCTGATTTAAAACTTTGTCATCTTTGAGTCATCTTTGTTCCCTTTTCTCTCTATGTTGCTCCCAATATCCCATCTTTAATAATGTCCCCTGGCTTTTTTTTTCTTTCATACCATCTTTCATACATTTTCCAAACACTGAAGCAGCCGAGCGTGCTGCACTGCATTGAACTCTGACCCATGAGCTATGAAGATATCAATTCTTAATCCACCCACAGGCACTTAGAAGCTGTGTGACCCTGGATAAGTCATTTACTCTCTATTTGTCTCAGTTTCTTCAACTATAAAGTTGGAATAATAACAGTACCACCCTCACAGGGTAGTTGTGAGAATCAGAGGAAATGACATTTGTAAAGCAGTTAGCATGGTATCTGGCTCATGTAGTCATTATATAAAGATATATTCCCTTCCCCTGCCCTTTAATTTTCATTGCCATCAATTCATTCCAGCCTCAATCCTGAGTCTAGTTTTGGCCTGTTGAAACAGTATTTGACAAGGGCACGCTAGTAAATGTTTAACAAATGGCTCTCTGGAAAAAAAAAAACCAACAAGAACATATCCATGGCACACTCTTAAGTTTTAAGTCTAATTTTTCCCCATTACTTTTTCAAGTCTAGAAACCAACAAAACCATAAATAAAGCCCCAATTTTCCAATTTCTGAGGTGTAAATGCTCACACTGAAAGTTTAACAATAGGCTCTCATGAGCTGATTCACACTGGTTCCAATACATCCCTGGTTAGACCTCTCCATCCCACAAGAGTCTTACTTTCACCCAATTTCTCTAACATTCACTGTTTGTAACACTCATTTGGCAGTATGGTGGAGTCAGGAAGATTTGATCTGAGTTCAAATTGTGATGTTTAAAAAGTTTGAGAAACATAGTTTCTGGGTAATTAATAATTTTATTAATAATGCCAGCATTTTAAAAAAATATCTTTTTTTATTTTGTTTTTTGCTTTTGCAGGAGGAAGGTGGGGCAATTGGGGTTAAGTGACTTACCCAAGGTCACACAGCTAGTAAGTGTCAAGTGTCTGAGGCCGGATTTGGACTCAGGTCCTCCTGACTCCAGGGCTAGTATTCTACTCACTGCGCCACCTAGCTGCCCCAATAATGCTTGCGTTTTAATAAAAGAGGTCAATGGCATTCTCCAATGCCAAAGACAATCAAGGCTTATATGCCCTTCGAAAAGTGGGTATTCCAGAGGGTGGCAATCAACTCTGATTGGTTAACAATTAATGAGAGAATGAATATTACAATAAGAAGTGGGCTCATTCTAACAAGGAGCCGAGAGAGCGGCATCATGTCACTCCTGGACAAAGAGACTCTCTCTACACCCAGAACACCCCCAGCTTTGGACAAGCTAATGGAAGAATTTATCCCCTCTAACCCCACCCCCAGTAGAACACAATGGTCTTTCCCACCTTAGATTAAATTTCTTATAAGGTTGGGTGGGATCTAAGATTGAGGAGAACTAATTCCGTCTCATTATCAGTAATGTCCTTCAAGAGATTGAACTTTGAAAGGAGGATGATAGAAAAAGGAGGAACTCTGGATCTCTCCAGATCACTGGTTATTAATAATCATTACTCTCAAAATCTAGCCTCAGACACTTACTAGCTGCATGATCTTGGGCTTGTCACTTAACTTCTCTCAGACTCAGTTTTCTCATTTGTAAAATGAGGATAATCATAGTACCTACTTCCCAGGGTTGTTGTGAGATATTATTTGTAACATGTTTTGCAAACCTTAAATTTCAACATAACTGCTAGCAAAGGTAATGACTTGTCACTTACAAGGCATCTGGCAATACCTTTTTTTTTTTGCCATGTACCTTATTTTTGGGCGTGTGTGCTATTTTCTTAATTAAATCATATGCTCCTTGAAAGCAAGAGTTGTTTTCACAGAATCTCCTTGATAGCAGGAATCTCAGAGACATTTATGACATGTTCAGTAAGTGATTTTATAGCCTTCATTCAAAGATCTCAATCTCAATAATAATAGCGAGCACATATATAGCACCTACTATGCGCTAGGCCTACATTGTGCTAAGTGTTTGTACAAACATGATCTCATTTGATCCTCACAACAACCCTGGGAGGAAGGTGCAATTATTATTATTTCTATTTCACAGTTGATAAAACTGAGGCAAACAAATGAAATGACTTTTCCAGGGACACATAGTATCTGTGGTCACATTTGAACTCATGTCTTCCTGATTCCAAGCCTAGCTTTCTATCATTTTATAGATGAGGAAACTCAGGTTGGGATAGCTTAGTGATAGTAATAGTAATAGATAGTAATAATAATAGCTGGGTGGTACTGTGGAAAGAGATTTAGAGGGGAATGTTTCATTCCCCTAGTAGACCACTCGGATTAGGCAGGTTTTCCTTACAATGAGTTAAATCTGCCTTTTTGTAACTAAAATTTATTGCTGCTCCCTGGAGCCAAGAAGAACAAGTCTATTTCCTCTTTCAAATTGCTGGTCATCTTTCATTTTTTTAAGAGGACCAACGAATTGGGTGTAAGTGAGGCAAATTTGTACCAAGTCATCACCCTTACTCTCTATTCCAGAGTCTTTGAAGTCCAGTGGCAGGATACAAGTCAGGATGACTGGTGATGGTCCAGGATACAGTGGATGACCTTGGCACCTTTGTTTGACCAAACTGTAAGCACTCAACAGCACCTGCGTCAGCTGCCTTCGCTGTAGGAATAAATTGTTCTTATCCACCCATTCCACTGAGGGAAGTCTTCATGTATTTGGGGTAGACACCCCTGTAACTCACCAACAGGTTCGAGGCATGTCAATCATCGTTAACCTGGTTTAGCCCATCTGCCAAGATGATTTTTACTAGGGTGTGGTTGCTGCCTGTGCTACAGCTTCTTGGAGCCATAGATGAGATTTGGGTGGCCTGTTGGACACCAAAAGCGGATGAACAGCCCTGAAAAGTGCTCGGCAAACCCTCATACCAGAGGTGCTAGTCCTCCCTGAACAACCTCTCCTCTCTTTCAAGTAACAGAACTTCAAATGCTTGAAGACAATATCATCATATTCTTTGTAGGCAAACATTAACATTTGTATTCATCTCCACAGTTCATTCCTTTAGAAGATGCACATATGGACAGATCTTAAGGATTTTGATTATCCTTGTTGCCCTCCTCAGTTTCCATTCCAGCTTATCAACCCTTTCCAGCACTGATGTCAATACTCTGGATATGATCTGGCTAAGCAGAATACAGTGTGATTATCATGTTTGTAGTCATGGATGCTATGCCTCTCACAAAATATCCCAAGATTATAGTAGCTTTTCTAACTTTCCTATTACATTGCTGGCTAATAGTGAGCTTTAAGATTGCTAAAACCACTAGTACTTTTCAGAAAAATTGCTGTCTAGCCATGCCTCCCTATCTTGTGCTTATGAAGTTGGTTTTTTTGAATCTATATAGAAGATTTCACAATGATCCCTATTAAATTTACTCTTATTTAATTTGGCCCAATATCCCAGGCTGTCAGATCCTAACTGTCATCTTAAATATTAATCATTCCCTCCCAACTCTGTGGCATCTGCGAATTTTATGAGCATTCTCCCTACTTCTTTATTTAGCTTACTGATTAAAAATGTTAAATAGCACAAAACCAAGCAAGGATCCCTGCAACTCTCCATCAGAGATAGCTTTCCAGTTTGATATAGAACCATTAATGGACAAAGACTCTTTGGGCTGGACCATTCAACCAGTTCTGACTCCACGTTATTAGTATTATCTAATATGAAAGTATTATCTAGTCTACATCTCTCCATCTTTTTCAAAAAGGAGTATAAACAACTGTCAAATGTGTTACTAAACTCTAGGGAAACTATATCTATAGCATTCTCCTGATCTATCTATTAGGTAATCTGACCAAAAAAGAAAATGAGGTTATTCGTATGTAACCTATTCCAGATAAAGCCACACAGACTCTATGTGATCACTGCTTGCTTCTTTAGGTCCTTATAAACCACCTTTGGTAGTAACAGCATCTGTTTTATGCTGGCTGGGATGGTTCTCTAGCAAGGAGGAAAGAAGGCCATCCATCATTGGGATTTGGTTGGTCTGAAGGACTCAGTTATATCAAAGCTTATGAAAGTTTGAGGTTTGCGAGGCTTGGTACAATTCCCACTGGACATCTTTTTGATCCAGCATTAATGCTTTGGTGAATACAGAGGTAGAAGAAAATAGTGCCCAATTTTTGGAAATTGTATCCTTTTAATCTTATCATGAATAAATTCATTTTTTATTGAATTTTATGGTCTATTCTTGAGCATGAATCATTGAGCTGTCCTGATTTAGGCCTGGCCCAGAACACTTAGCGTAGTCAGCAGGATAGGATTAGCATGATTTCATAGTTAATTTCATGGTTGAAATATGGAAGTGATATAGAGTAAAGGGATCCTCAGGTGACTGGATGTCCAGATACGGATGTTAAAGAATAGTCCTTAGCAACAGTATCATAATTTTCTAGACTGTTGATGCTTGTTGCCAAAATGGCATAATAATATTCATAAATATAAAAATGAGAGCCATAAATATTTCATCCAGCATATTGACAGTGTTTTTCTGTAGTGTCACAGAGAATACCCACACCAATGAAAACATAAATCCATTTGAATATTTCAGTGTAAAACTTAGACAACTCAAATAGATAAAACATAATAAAAAAGAGATCATATGTGAATAAATAAGTGATGAGGACGTGAGAACTCTCAAAAAACCCATTAAATAGGTAACTTGCAATTTAACTATAGAAAATTTGAGTCATGTAAGTACCATGAAAAGCATCATAGAACTAAAGAATAGCAAATATGGAAGAGATCTTTCAGAACATCCTGTCCAACTCGCTCATGTTATTGAGAAAGTAAAACTGAGGAGAATGAGAAAAGAGAGGCTGATGAGTGAACAAGAAATGATTTATATCAAACATGAGTGATGATGATGATGATGATAGAGATCCTGACTTGGGGGTATCAGGGAAACCTGGGTTCAAATCCTACCTATCCCACATATTGGCTATGTGACTAGGCAAATTATTTAACCTCTCAGGACTCCCAGGGAATTCTCTAACATTATAAGTGACAGAGTAGGTGACAATCTGAATTAATAGAGGGGTTTTCTTCCCAGGGAATAAAAATAAAAATAAAAAATCTTAATATTTATAGTAGATGACATTTATATAAGCTATAAGGTTTGTGATGTTTTATATATATATACATATGTACACATATACATATATGTGTATGTGTATATAATCTCAATGGATTCTCTTAATAACTGTGAAAAAGGGTTATTCTTATCTCCTTTTATGGATAAGAATTCTTTCACTGAATGAAGGTAGTAAAAACTCAGTTTGTAGGAATGCAATAACTGACATTCATTTAGCACTTTAAGGTTCTCCGGGCATTTTATATTTACCTTATATTTACCATTTACCTCAAATATTCTTACCCCTTTTTTTTTTTGTTTCTGGCAGGGCAATTGGGGTTAAGTGACTTGCCTGAGGTCACACAGCTAGTATACTTGTCAAGTGTCTGAGGTCAGATTTGAACTCAGGTCCTCCTGACTACAGGGCCAGCGCTTTACTCACTGCGCCACCTAGCTGCCCCTCTCACCCCTTTTCTATAGATGAAGAACCTGAAGCTCAGATAATTTACATAACTTCCCCATGGTCACCCAGCCAGTAATTGTCAGAGGTGGGATTTGAACTCAAATCATCAGGACCCACAGATCTAGCGCCCTTTCCTCTTTCTAGCTTTGAAACTGGACATATTCTTTATGGCTATCTCGCTATCGATCAAGAATGAAACTGCTTTCTCCTAGAACATACTTTGTAAAAGGGTTTGTTTTTTTCACTATCTCTCACCATCTCCCCCCATATTCAAACCGTTGCCAATGCCTGCTGATTTCACCTTTGCAACATCTCTTGAAGACGACCCCTTCTCTCCTCTGACCCTGCCACTACTCTGGTACAAGTCCTTATTGTCTCACACCTGGATGACTTTGATAGCTACTGGTGGGTCTACCTGCCCCAAATCTCTCCCCACTCCAATCCTTCCTTCATTCAGCCACTAAAGTGATTTTCCTAAAATTTAGGTCTAATCATGTCAATCCCTGCCCCCTTTCATTCAATCAACTTCAGTTGCTTCCAGTTGCCTTCAGGAGCAAATATAAAATGCTCTGCTTAGCATTCAAAGCCATTTATAACCTAGCCCCCTCCTTACCTTTTCCAGTCTTCTTACACGTTATTCCCCAACACATGTTCTTCAATCCAGTAACAGTGGCCTCCTGGCTGTTCCAGCAACACTCCATCTCCCAGCTCAGGATATTTTCTCTGATTGTTCCCTATGCCTGAAACATTCTCCTCTTCTACTCAGACTACTGACCTCCCTGATTGCCTTTAAGTCCCAACTAAAATCCCCCCTATAGTAAACCTTTCCTAACCACTCTTAATTCCGGTGTTTTCCCTCTTTTATTTCCTATGTATTTTGTATATACCTTGCTCCACATATATTTTTCTGTAAATAGCATTTTATTTTATCCTATTATATGTAAAGATAGTTTTCAACATTCATCTTTACAAGATTTTGAGTTCCAAATTTTTCTCTTTCCTTTCCTTCCCTCTCCCCTTCCCAAGATGGCAATCAATATGATACAGGACTTAGGGGTGGGGAACCTGCAGCCTTAAGGCCACATGTGGCTGTCTAGGTCCTGAAGTGTGGCCCTTTGACAGAATCCAGACTTCACAGAACAATTTCCAGGAGATTCTGTCAAAGACAAATCCTTAAAGAACTTGATAAATATTTGTTGAATTGAATTGAAGTTGAATAGTCCTTAGTTCAGTGGCCTTGTTGATTTTATTTTTTTCTGAATTCCAGCAATAGTTACACTTCTCCTGCTCCCTAAGAGGAGTTGGAAGGGTCAAATAACAGAATGCAAGCAGTCTATTAACATTAGCTCCTGAGTTCTTAGGAGGACCTTCTAACAGACACATTCAACCGCAGTATTGATAAGGTAACCTTGTACCTGAAAAGGGGATGGGAGCTTGTAGAACTGAATGCTGTAAACTAAAAATAAATAATTTTTTTAAAGAAAAAAAAAAGAAAAGTGGATGGGATGGAGAGATACTAAGTGATAGATGGGTGATGCATAGGTAACGTCTTCTCAGCTGTGGAACAGAATCATAAAATGTTGGAGATGGAGGAGACCCGGTCCAACTTTGTGCCTCTGTTTCCTTTTTGCAGCACAGGTAACCAAGGCCCAGGGAGGGTAAGTAGCTCCTTCAAGCTTACAGAGTGAGTCATTATCAGAAATGTGACTAGAATTCAAATCTATGATTGTCACTTCACTTCATTAGTCATTATAGGTGTGGGCAGGTACATGGTGGGCCTTTTAAACAATAGTGGGGTAGGTGATTTACCTCTAACACTGTTGCATCTTCCCATCTTATTCTCTTCTCCCCTCTTTAGTGAATTTCCTTCTCTCTCTTCCAGCCTCCTAATTATCCAGTGCTTCATACTATTTTTCTTTTTGGCCACTTAGGGGGTCCTCTTTGCTGTGCTCTGTACTCCAGCCCTACCCCCTTCTCCTTCCCTTCATGGACCACAGCGTCCTTGAAGGCAAAGATAGTTTCATTTTTGTCCTTGTATCCTCAGCACCAAGGATAGTGTTTAGGCACATAATATGTACTTAATAAATGTCTGTCAATGGTTTCTGGATCTATACTTACCTGTGCTGTGGTGCCAGTAAGGCAAAATGGGCTTAGTTTAACGGGTGCCCTTGAGGACTTTGGCTTTTGTTTCTTTTGTGAAAGTACTTTCACCTGTTAAGTGCTAAGCCCCAGGCCCAAAGCCCTATCAGGTGTGAAACCTGTGTGGGCGTAGATTAATGACCTAAGAGGGGCCAACTCGGGAACCAATTGGTCTCTGGACTCTGGTCTCTGGTCGTTGAGGTGGGGCTTGAGAATGCCAGAGGCCTGGCT
>CM053627.1:155562383-155580611 GCA_028646595.1 Phalanger gymnotis | reverse complement strand
GTACTGGAATGGGGAGGTTGGTTCGCTAATTTGTTGCTCTGGGCCCTGAATAAATTTTTTGATGCCTTCTGTTTAGAGAATTCTATATACCCAACGATTTTGAACCATTGAGATATATATATGATCCTTTTTGAGATCATAAGTTCAGTCTTCCTGCTACAGCTGTACATGCCTTTCACGATCTTCTAGAAATCACCTCAGTGAGGTGACTGGCTTGCTAAATCCCTGATTACTTAATGTTCCCAGTAGTATTTTCACATTATATATATTTCATATGTGTGTGTATATATATATATATGTATATATATATATATATAACTGCATTTTATTGTATTGCGTTCTATTATACTGCATTGCATATTATTATATTATCCCGTTCAGTCGTTTCAGTTGTGTCCAACTCTTTGTGACTCCATTTTGGATTTTCATGGAAAAGATACTGGAATGATTTGCTATTTCCTTGTCTAGCTCATTTTGCAGATGAGGAAACTGAGGCAAACAGGATTAAATGACTTGCCCAAGGTCATATAGCTAATAGATATCTGAAGCCAGATTTCACCTCAGAAAGATAAATCTTCCTGACTTCAGGCCTGGCACTCTATCCACTGGCCGCTATCTGCCCCTATGTTATGTTATGTTATGTTAATTATATTATATTCTGTTGTGTTATATTATATTACATTATATTATGTTGGGTTATGTTATGTCATGTTGTATTATTGTATGTTACATTATACTACACATATTATATTGAATTTTACTGTACTATACTATGCTATATATGTTATATTGTGTTTTTTATATTATATTACATTGTATTATATTGTATTATGATGTATTGTGTCATATTATATTATGTATAATTATATATATGTAAACATACATAATATATATTATATGATGTTATTTTATATTGTTATGCTACATTATGTTACACTATACATATTATATTGCATTGTATTGCATCATATCATATCACATTGCATTGCATTGTATTATATTACATTATATTATATTGTATTGTATTTCACTGTACTATACTATATCATATTACATTATAGTACATTACATTATATTGATATGGGATCTCTTATCCTGCCCAGGTTGGAAGTACAGCAATCATCCATAAGCCTGATCCCATCTCTGGCCTGCTCCAAGTGTGACCTAGCCCAATTTCTCCTTCTTTAGGGCTACAGTGCCAGTCTTAGTGCAGACACTAGATTAGTTAAGCCGTACTATACCTCAGAACTCCTGACCTCACTTGATCCACCACTCAGCCTCTTCTGTAGCTGGAGTTCCTGGTAAAATTCCCCATGCCCAGTAGTATTTCCATTTCTTAAAAAAGGTCCCATATATTGTGCCTTAATTCAAGAGTTCTTAATCTGTGATACCTGAACTTTTAAAAAATTATTTTAATAGTTCAATTAAATAATTTTCTTTGTAATCCCATATACTGCTGCATTTAAAAACATTACTCTGAGTAGGGATCCATATACTTCATCAGACAGTCAAAGGGGTCTCTAATACAAACAAGGTTATAAACATTTGCTGCAATCCAAAAGAATGAAGGCAGACCAACAGAGAAGATAAAACAAAAACAGCATCCAAGTCCAACCACAGTGCTACCTAGGTAGCAGGGCTCAATCAACATTTGTTGAATTGAATCAAGAGTTTGTTGGTGCAGAGGAAATAATTGGGAGACCTGCTTTTTGTTTCTGGTTCTGTCAAGAATCTGCTGTATGACCTTGGGTAAATTACTCAAACTCACTGGTACTCAGGATCTTCTATGAAACAAAAAGATTGGACTAGATGACCTCTAAGGCCCCTTATTGCTTTAATATTCTGTAATCATGTTAGTGAAACAGTTCACTCTGTCTCTCTACACAGCTAATGCTACTCTGTTATACCAGTATATTCTGAGGAGACTGAAGTGGTAATTACTTGATTACTACCTCTATTGAGACATACTATCTTATTGAGTTGGATTTTCTAAACATCCAGGCTTCCCCATTTACAAGTAAGGTGTACATTTGAGGGATATTTTAAATTATTGTTTCAATATAATGCAGTGCCTTGCACATCAATATGTTTGTTATTGTATTCCACCAAAATTTTTTACAGTAGGATCTATCTCCAGAGCAAGGTCATCGGGTCACACGATTACATATTTGATTTAGAGCTAGAAGGAAACTCAAGAGCCATCCAATCCAACTTCTTTATTTTACAGATGAGGAAACAGAGGTTCTTGACTTGCTCAAAGTCATACAGGTGTTACAAGTTGAACTCACACCATCTGACTTCAGAACTCTTTTTACTCTCTTTTTACTGCCTTCTTCAGGACCTCCTGTATAGAAAGCACAATTCTAGACAATGACGAAGACGTAAAGATAAAATAATAACATGCTATCCCTGTCCTTATGACACTTATGATTTAATAGGGAAATATAACACATAAATAGACAATGAAAGAAATACGAAACAGATCTTGGTAAGTATATATGAGAAATACAAACTATATTAGGCATAAGGAAGGAAAAGGTATTTCCTTCGTTTTTTTGGAGGCAATCAGAGTTAAGTGACTTGTCCAGGGTCACACAACTAGCCAGTGTCTGAGGCCAGATTTAAATTCAGGTCCTCCTGACTCTAGGACCAGTGCTCTATCTACTTCACCACCTAGCTGCCTTGGGCAAAATTTCTGATGGAGGTAATTAGGGAAGACTTCACGAAGGAAGTAGCATTTGAGGGGGATTTGAAATCATCTAAATCTGAATCATCTAATAGACGATTAATCTCAGGCAGGCAGGCAGAGATATGGATGGAGAAAATAGCAAGAAATGCTTGTGAGGGTCAACAAAAACATCTCTCCATGTTGAAACATCAGGTTGCCTCTGCTCTAGACTCATGCCGTTATCTGGCCTTTCCTTCCCATGCAAAACAGAAACAAAAAAACAGCACATATTTCCTCTAACCCTTTGTGATAACTTCCTTGCTTGTAGGCATATAGGCTTGCCATATGCCATACCTATACAACTAGGACCATTTCCATGCCTGTGACATCAAAAATGCAAAGCTTACCAGATGTGTCTGAGCATGAACCTATCCCTCCCTATAAAATCCGTGGCCCTGCTACTCCATTGAGGTACCTCTCCTGGAGAGCCCCGAGGGTATCCCTCCCCTCCCCTGGTTTGGAAGTAACAGGTGTTGTGCCAATTGTTCCTTCCCTTGTTTTCCTAGAGTATCTCCATAAGCCAACTCCATCCCTTTTTTAGTTAAAATGTACTGTGATAAAGGTCCAGCTTCCAGTAGCCAGCCTGGCTTTTTTTGTGAAACCTCCTGGGACAATGTCCAAATCAGCAGAGAGGTCAAGGAGGATGGGGACTGTGGAAATACTATTGAATTTGGCAATCAGAATCTATTAGGAGAATTTTGAGGAAATGCTTTCCTTAAAGAAGTGGCAGTGGGAGCCAGATTGGGAGAAATTTAGGAGAAAATGAATAAAGAAGTAGAAACAACAGGTGTAGATTTTCCCCCCAAGAACTTTAGCAGGGAATGAAAGGAAAGAGATGGAATGGTAGCTGGAAGGGGTAAGAGAGTGAAGGGAAATATGGTACTTCAGGGGTCTGTGCTTCCAAGGATAGCTGATATGCTTAGGGATCACAGGACCCCAGATTTCAAACTGGAAAACCCTAGAAGCTGTCAAGCCCAGGCCCTTTATTTTATAGATGAGGAAAGTGAGGCCAAGAGGGAATAAGGGATTTGCCTGAGTTTTCACAGGATAGTAAGAGAAACAGGATTCAAATTCAGGTCTTGCGTCCCCAAATGCAATTCTTTTCCCATTTCATCACACTATATGAAGGCACAGCTACTGGGAGATGATTCAAAATTCAACCAACATTTAAGGGGCTACTGCAGGCAGCTAGGTGATGCAGTGGATAGAGTGCCAGCCCTGGAGTTAGGAGGACCTGAGTTCAAATGTGACCTCAGATACTTATTAGCTAAGTGACCCTGGACAAGTCACTTAATCTTGTTTGCCTCAGTTCCTCATCTGTAAAATGAGCTGGAGAAGAAAATGGCAAAACACTCTGGTGTCTTTGCCAAGAAAACCCCAAATGGGGTCATGGAGAATTAGACACTACTGGAAAATGACTGAAATAACATGTGCAAGTCACTTGTGCGTGTTGGGGCTATAAAGCCTAAAACAAAGACAAGTCCTTGTCCTCAAGGAGCTTACTTACAGTCTACTGATTCCTAACATAATAACAGTAGCAGCAGCTTCCAGATGGTTACCAAGCACCTAGCATTCATTTTGATCTTCAGTCCTATGGCCATAAATTAGTACTATACCTACAGTATTATGGCAACCAGGTGGTAAATGGGTGGAGCCTTAGGTCAGGATGAGGAGGCTGTTCTTTAGAAAGGTTAAGCAACTTGGAGCAAGGTTACCTCCCAAATATATGTCAGAGTTGAGACATGATCCCACGTCTCCGAGGCTACAGGTCTAACGCTCTTAGTCTTACACCATGTTGTCCAGAACTCTTGACCTATGTCTCTGACATTTACTACTTGGGCGAGCCGCCCTGGGAAACTTGATCAACTTCCTTATCAGTTGTCCTAGGCAACTGCTTAGACTTAATGTTCCTGAAATGTTGAGTCATTTCAGTTGTGTCCAACTCTCTGTGACCCCATTTGCAATTCTCTTGGCAAAGACACTGAAGTGGTTTGCCGTTTACTTCTCTAGCTTATTTTCAGATGAAGAAACTGAGGCAAACAGGGTTTAAGGCCAGGGTCACACAGCTAGTAAGTGTCTGAGGCTGGATTTGAAATCAGGTCTTCCTGACGCCAAGCCTAGTGCTCTATCTGCTGTGCCATGCCACTGCTCTGAACTTCAGTTTATTCATCGTTAAAACGAGGTGGTGGAATTGTACAATGTATGATATATGATCTATAGCCTTCAAGATTTAGAACTACGTCCTTCTTATCATCTGATCCCAATCTGTCCAAATGTATTTTTTTATTTTAAATTAAAATATATTTTAATTAACAAAAATCCACCTTCTCTCTCTTCTATGTCCCCCCTCCAGCCACTGCAATCAAAAAAGAAAGTAAAACAAAACCTCAGTTACAAACATGTATAGTCAAGCAAAACAAATTTCCTCATTGGCCATGACCAGAAAAAAAAAGTCTCGATCTGTAATTGGAGTCCATCACCCCTCTGTCAGGAAGTGGGTAAAATATAGAATGTCCGAATGTATTCTT
The DNA here is from genome assembly GCA_028646595.1 of Phalanger gymnotis. Lineage (NCBI taxonomy): Eukaryota > Metazoa > Chordata > Mammalia > Diprotodontia > Phalangeridae > Phalanger > Phalanger gymnotis. The sequence goes on along the minus strand of CM053627.1, from coordinate 155,575,355 downwards.
AACACAGTCTGATAAAAGTGTAAATAGTCAGCAACCTGGAAACTAGAAGACAATGATTATTCTAGGCAAGCCTAGCTTTCCGATTATTTTTATCCTTGTGAAAGCCAGCACAGCTTTTCCTCCCACGTTTTGCAATGGCCATAAAACAGTAGTGTTCTGCAAAAGAAATAGCCTCTCTCTCAGCAACATCTTGGAATGGCAATTAGCCCTTGGTACAATTGATTCATCAATAAATAAAAGCTCAGAATCTTCCCAGGGAGAAACAGGTCTAACCCTCACTCTCCAGTCTTCACCAGTCACAAGGCAAGACTTTTTGTTGGTTAAAAGATGTCATACTGGGGCCTGAAATTCCAATCAGAGAACTGGGTTTTTGTTTGTTTTCTTGCTTTTCTGTTGAAGATGAAAGATCGCAAAGGGAATATCAAGGTGATGCCCACCAATAGGACTATGGTGATTTTTCTGGACATGGCGGATTTGCCCTTTTCATTGTTGATGGACGAGAATCTATCGTTTGCTTTTGTGCATACAAAGTTGTGTATGAATATAATGGTAACAGTAAAAAGGAAGACATGGTACCTGCTTCTCTGGTTCTGTGCCCTTTTGATGGCTTATGATTTATTATCAGGGCTCTAGTAGTCAAAGATAAACAAAACAAAACAAAACAGTGAACTGAGTGGGATTTTCCCAACTCTTTCTCCCTATCCTTAAAGGTTACCGAATATTTCCCCTGAGTCACAACAAAGATAGATCTGAGATTCTGCTTATGCTTAAGCCTTGTTACTTAAAGTGAAAAAAGGAGGGATAAGAGTTGAGTAGACAAAGAGCATGGCCAAATTTGGAGGCTTGGATTCTTATTCTAGAGCCAGAAGTGACCTTAGAGTTTATCTAATCATAAGATCACAGACCCAGAACTAGAAGGGACCTCAAAAGCATGTAATACAGCTTCTTTGTTTTACTTGTATTGAGGCCCAGAAAGATTGAAGTGACTCGTCCATAGTTACATAGCTAATAAGTGACAGAGACTGGATTTGAACACAGATCCTCCGATATCAGGAGCCATAGTACTTTACCTGCTATATCATTAGAATTTGTTGTTGGGGATATGTAGAATTCTTAATAGAAATTCCAGGAAGCTCAATAGTTCTTGTGTAGTATAAGGATCTAAGGAAAGATGAAAAAGTCTCCTCTACTTCCTAGGGACCCAGAAGTTGTAAAGGGAGAAACAATCCAATCCCATCCTCCATCTTTTTTCTCTAAGGGTTATCTGCACTTATACCTATTTCCTTTATGACACTATTTTTAAAAGGTTGGGGGAAGATGTGTCTGGTTTGACAGCTCCTACGGTCTAAGGATGTATTCATAGAAGATTCTGCCCCTAACTAGTGGTGTTGAGACTTTGTGCAAATTGCCTCACTTCTCTGGATCGGATTTTTCTCATTAATATAAGAAGGGGATTAGACTAGATCAAAGAATTTTAGAGGTAGGACTTCAGAAGATGACTTGTTCAACCCATGCTTTGAAGTAAGCAGGATGATGGAGAAAGAGTTCTGGGTTTAAGTTCAGACAGCTGTGTTAAAATCCCGGTTCTGCCACTTTACCTGTGACTTTGGGCAAGTCATTCAGTTTCTTTGGTTTTCTTTTTTTCCTAATTTCTTCTAGTGTTCTCGTTTGTAAAAATGAAGAGTTTGGCCTTGATGGTCTAAGGTCCCTTCTAGACCTAAACCTATGATGTTTTGGATAAAAATATCTTCTAGAAAACTCCTATTGTTTGTCCTTTGTTTTCAACTGATATCATAGGTGATGTCTTGATTTGTGCATGAGTTAGATTTGAGCGAGGCAGAGTTGTGCAAAGTCATCAGTCTCACTCTTCCAGAATCATTGAGGTTCAGTGGTAAGACAAAAGTCAACACAACTGGCAATGACCCAGTAGACAGTGGATGATCTTGATGTCTTTGATGTCTGACCAAGCACTAAGAGTGCTTGCTTCAGCTGCCTTCATGGCCTTTGAAACAAATTGTTCTTATCTGCCCATTGCACAGGGAAAGTCTTCACATCCTTGGAGTAGATCAAAAAACAAAAATAACAAACAAACTAGCTTTTACTTGAAGACTCTCACTACTTAACAAAATAATTTTTTCTACTTTTGGAAAGTTGTGCCTGCTAGGAACTTTTTCTTATATTGAACCAACATCTACCTCTCTGCAATTTCTGGGCCAGAGTCTTTGTGCATGCAAGCTTGTACTTATTCAAAAAGGTGGTGTCCCTTGCTGTGATCTTGATTCCTTGGTTTTGAAGCCAATATTGCCTCCTTTCTCTAGATGGAAGGGCTACTGTCTAGAGATCACAGGTATGGACTTCTCTTACCGTCTCTAATTGGGCTAATTCTTTCCTCAAAGGTAGCAGAGTATCCTTCTCACTGTGAAAGTAATTTCCTGTGGAGTTCATCTGGTTAGTATTCAGGATCCTGTACCCTGACACTGCCTTAATTCCGACCCAAAGCAAAGGCCGTAGGGGCTCTGTGGCTGATCCACGTCTCTCCCCTTGTGCTCAACGAGAATAAAGGAGATATATGACAAAATCTCTGTACTTTCTCCTAGCATTTGCAGAAACTGTGGCGTCTAGAATTTGTTGTTGGGGGTGCATAGAATTTTTAATAGAAATTCCAGGAATCTCAATAACTCTTGCGCAGTATAGGGATCTAAGGATCCCTAAGTATAGGGATCCCGCTTCCTAGGGACCCAAAAATTGATAAAAGGAGAAACAATCCAATCCCGTCTTCCATCTTTTTTTTTTTCTCCGTGGGTCCTATGCATTTACGCCTATTTCCTTTTTAAGACAGTATTTTTAAAAGGTAAGGGAAAGATGTGTCCCATTTGATAGCTACTATGAGCTAAAGATCTATTCATGGAAAGCTCTGAGTCCTTATCAGGCCCCACCTTAGGCTTCAATCTTCCAAGCCCTGTGGCCTCATGTCCTCTAGGGCAACTAATTGAATTAATGCTTATTAGATATAGTACACTGTAGTAAGTGGAAGAGATTTTAAAAAAAGATGAAAAACAATACGGTCACAGTAGGAACAATATTTCCTAGGGCATTGTTCCATAGGAGGGGCTAATTTTTTCTATTGCTCTACTCATACAGGCTAGAGTAGTTTTTCCTTTGAAAGGCATTAAAATTGTTCTGGAGACTTAGTGTTCGAAAGATTGTAAGGCTTGAGACACTAATGTAGCTTCCCTGTTGCTTAAGGGTATAAAAGAAGCACAACCAATTCCCTCCAGACTTCTTGAATGTTCCAAAGGCATTTGAATCACTGCACACAGAGCACCACATTCTCTCAACCTGAGTGTTAATATTTCTGTACAGAGTCACATCTACTAGTGCTATATCCTTGTAGAAAATACTTTCCATGCTACGACTAAGTGAACCTCCCTTTGTCATCTGTTAGACGGGTTACAAGTAGCTCATTTCATTCTGGCTTTGAACCTGAGTTATCAGAATAGCCTGAGTGGGGCCTTACCAAAAACCTTAGTACTCCTCAAATTGTTTCTGCTATAATGGGGGGAGTAGGGTAAGACATACGAAAATATGGGCTGTGGCCTCAACAGTGAATTTGGTAAATTTTAAGTCAAAGCTTTCATCCTAGGGAGTCAAAGGTCTTGGACCTGGGTCTGAGCCCAGGCTTCCCTGCCATCTTTCCTTTTAGCATTCCTCCTTTCCCCACAGTATTGAGTCCCTCCCCCCCCCCCAGTATTACCCTGGGGGTATTCTGACTTCATTCAGCACTTAGGAGAGTCGTCTTTGTATGGATGCTCTCCTCCATGTATTACTACTACCTTCTACTGCCTTCCCCTAATAGCATCTTTTACCATCCTGGTCATCCTCTATTAGATGTTGTCTAACTTTCTGTCCTTCCTAAAATGTGGTACCCAGAACGGAACACAATAATGTAATTGTGGTTTGACTAAGAAAAGATACGGCGGGATTATCCCCTTGTTCTGAATTTTCCCCCAGTTCAGACTGAAATCCTTCCATCTCCACATACCCTTGGATTCAGCCACATTGGCCTTATTGTTCCTCGCACACAATACGTCATCTCCCAGCTCCTTATCTTTGTGCTGCTCTCCTCCATGCCTAGAATGCTCTCTCTCCTCTTTTCTGACCTCTGCCTTCCTTGGCCTCTTTCAAGACTCGGCTCAAACCCTGCTTTCTGCAAGAGGCCTTTCTTGGTCTTGCCCACCATTTAGTATCTTCCCTCTGAGGCTACTTTTCATTTATTCTCTCTCTGTCTGTCTTCTTTCTGTCTCTTTCTCTCTCCTTCCCTTTCTCTTCCATATATGCGTGTATATATACATGCATGTATATATGTATGTGTATATGTATATATATATAGCACGTATACGTATGTTTAATTGGGGGAGACATGTAAATAACTGGGTAGGTAGACATGTAAATACATAATTATATATCATATGGAATATAATTTTATGTTATATGTATTATATAATTATATATTACATATAAATTATTTTCTATGAGATGTTTTTATATATCATAGCATATATGATATAATATGTAATCATACTATACATAACATATACAATTATATTCTATATGGTATAGCATATATGTGTATACACCTAGTTATTTGCATGTTGTCTCTCCCATTTGAATGAGAGCTCCTTGAGTAGAAGGATGGTGTGGTTTTTTTTCTTTGTATACCCAGTACTTAGTCCAGGGCCTATATAGGCTCTTAATGCTTGTTGGCTGACTGAAATCTTGCTAGCTTTGTCCACCCCCACCGTCCCAACCATATCATACCTACTCATGTTGAGTTTTCAGTGCACAAAAAATTCCCCAACCTTTTCACATGAGCTCTTTGTCCAGGCAGCCCTTCTCTAAAACTGTGGCTTTATCCTTTCTGATGCACATTTACCAAAAACAACTCTGACATGACCACTGATGAAGCCAAGTCAAACTCCAGATATGATGTCTGTCTTCAGTGATGGAGCAGGAAAGAAGCTAATTAGTGATGACTTATACAACCTAGATGGGCTCAAATCAACACCTCACTAATTAGATGTTAATCACCCTTCCATCTCCCCTCACTCCTGAGCTCACTTGCTTTTTCCCTCATTGTACCCACTCCTCTTTTCCTCTTCTGACAGGACCGTCATACCACATCCCTTTAGATCAGAGGTTCTTAATCTTTTTTTGAGTCATGAACTAATCTGGCAGTCTGGTGAAGCCTAATGACCCTTTCTCAGAATTTTATTTTTAAATGCACAAAATAAAACTCAGGATTACAAAGGAAACCAATTCTAATGAATATAGTTATCAAAATGCTTTTTTAGAAAATAAACCTTAATGGATCCCAGATTAAGAACCTGTACTAAATAGAAACAATAACTAGTTAGTAATTGAAAGGGAAGCAACACACCCCAAGTGATAATAATTTTTAAAAGCTTATTTGAAATAAACACATATTATAGCCTGTGTGGAATGCCATACCTTGCAAGTGGTAGGAGCTTAATAGATGTTTAGATGAATGACACCAATTTAATTCAAATTATTTTAGAAATGTACAATGTACTGAAAGGAACACTTGACTCTGAGTCAGGAGACTTGGAGTTGTGCCCCAGCTATTACACTTATTGGAGATATGGTCCCATTTTATAGATGAAGAAACTCAGACTCATGGTGGTTAAGGGGTTTTATAGTTTTATGACCACTGATAAATAAATCACTTAACCCTCTGAATTTCAGTTTCCTTTTCCTTCACTATAAAATAAGGATCATCATACTTGTACTACCTTATTCATAGGCTGACTATGTAGATCTGAGAATCACCAGTAGTGATAATTGAATACATGGGTGTTAATGAGGTCATCTAGAAAAATAGAGGCGGAATGGGAGGGTCAGGAAAGAGCCTTGGGAAACACCTATGGCTAATGAACATGACCTGGATAAAGATCCACCAAGAAAGACTGCAAAGGAGTGGTCAGACAGATTAGGGGAGAATCAAGAGAGAACAATGGGATTAGGCAGAAGATGGTGACTGGCAGTGTCAAAGGCACTATAAGAATGAGAACTGAGAAAAGGCCATTAGATATAACAAGTAAGACATCACTGCTAACTTTACAGAGAGCAGTTTTAGTTGACGGAGTCAGAAGCCAGTCTGCAGAGTTAAGAAAAGAGTGAAAAAGGAAGTGGAGGCACTGAATGTAGATAGCTTTTTCCAAGACTTTAGCTAAGAAAGGGAGTAGAGATATATGAAGATAGCTAATCTATCATTGAAAGATAGATTAAGGGAGAGTTTTTTGGAGATAGTTGAGTCTTGGGCAAGGGGACTGGGTAACAATAACTCCACGTCACAAGGTTAGTGATAGCATTATCTTTTGCAATGTCTAAACTCTTCTCTGTTTTCCTGGGTAATCCTGTGTCAGGGGACTCTTAAAATCAGAAGTTGTAAAACCTTGACCTATTATGTGGATAGAAGGGCAAGGGAAGGAGAAAAGGCTTGGATTTAATGATGTCTAAAGGTCTTTCCAGCTCTAAATTACCTAATTTTAGTTTGAACACTAGAGATTTAGAAAGTTTATCCGTAAACAAGTCAAAGATAACTTAATCCTCGTAAGTGTCTAATAGGAACTCTCCTTTAATATGTATCCATGGGTGGGAGAAGCATGGAGAAAAAGAATGGAATGTGGTATCTTATATGTGCCATAGGACAATGCACACAATTTACCTTGACTGCTAATCTTTTCAAGAGTGGTCTCAGAAAATTGTTCTCTCTGAGTTTGAGGACCACAAGAGACCCTGAAAGAGCCGTCCTCTGTTGCTTTTCTAATGAGCTGCTGGGTTGTCATCTGCAGTGCCTTATTCTGAGGGAGTATTCTAGCTCTTTTGTGAGACTACCCTCAGCCAATTTAATGGTAGATAGGGGCAGGGTGGACAACACTAATCAGTACACTCTCATCTGTTTCGATAAGTAGGGCTACCACAACTGGCTAACACTTAGGTGGCTTGTCAAGACCTTTTCTATATGACTCACTACCTATCCTCATCGAAAAGTACCAGAGCCCAAATTCTTAGCTGGGTTAGGATTAGTCAATTCCTTTCTACTCCCACCATGATCCTAGCAACTATTGTCTCAGCCATAAAAACTACCTTGAGGTTTTGATAAGTTTCAAAAAAGGCACTTAATAATGCAGGAGGGAGGTTGTTTACCTTTGCATCCCCCCCTTGGAAACTAGAATATATCTTTGTACATAGCAGTGCTTAATACATATTATATGAACGAACACTGTCATAAGAGCAGGGTATGTGTCTGCATGGAATTTAGATAAGGGGAGCCAAAGAACAAAGACTTTACAGTATGTTTCCAGAACTGTCCCAGAGAGACAGTGACTTAATTCGTTGATATTTGGTATGAATATACTTAGAGTGAGGTTGGGGACATCAGTTTATCATGGTTTGATGATACTGTTTATTAATATGATCCAACTCCTGTGGACCCTGTGTTCATCAAGCGGTTTATTTTCCTGAATGTGTTTTTCTAGATTTTCATATGAGAAGAGAATGCACCTACCAGGAGACACGAGTGTTCTGACAGTTATGTTTCTCTCTATATATTAACACATTAGCATTTATCTGTCAGCCAGTTTCTGGTGAGTTTGTTCATTTCCTGAGAGCCTCATCAGTAAAATGACAAAATTTGAATTTCTGAATATATAAGGCTAAGGACCATAAGATCCATAAGGACCACATGGGTCTGTGGTGACTCCACAAAACTGAAACTACTCTGAGAGGGCCAGCCTAAACAGCCAGCCGGGTTCCATTGCTACACCATCAGTTAGAATAAAACTTGGCCATTGCTTCAGGGATGAGCCTGCTTCTTCCTGGTCTTGGTACATGTCGACTTGTTTTACAAAAGGGGACAAATTATACTGAAATACACATGCACACACATATCTCTATGTATACGTATGTGTGTATATGTATATATAGACATAGAGTTATATATACACATTCATTTTTCATTCATTCATCCATCTACTGATTGTTTCTTTATCTATCTATCCATCTATCTATCTATCTGTCTATCAGCCAACCCACAGCAGAGGACCTTTGAGACCTTTTTAATTCTTCTAATTCTCCCTGCCATAGCTGACACCTGGATTAATCCAATAGCAGTTTGAATCTATGTGAAACTTAAAGGTTTACAAAACACTGTACTTCCATCAAACCTGTGTGGTAGGAAGAGTTCTTATTATTTGCATTTCACAGATGGGAATGCTGAGGTTCTAGGAATTTAAGTGACTTTCTATTGGTTTTCTGACTAAAAGTAAAGCTCTTTCTACTATGCCATATTCTGTAGCCTACCTGCCTGTCCATGATGGTAAGATGAAAAAAGCATTGTTCCTGGAGTTAAAAAAAATCTGGACTCAAATACTATTTGCTACTTATTACTCATGCAGCCTTGAACAAGCTACTTAACTTTCCTATGTCTTAGCTTTCTCACCTTTAAAGTAAGGGGGTTGGTCAGGAGATGGTTTCTGAGGTCCCTTTCACCTCTAGATTTTTGATTCTATGACCTAGAGGGAAGCAAGAAGGTAGAATGGAAATACCCAATGATTAGTTGCCAGTCAACTTGGATTCTATTCCTGTTCAGTCATTCTTCAGTTGTACCCAACTCCTGGTGATCCTATTTGGTGTTTTCTTGGCAAAGATACTAGAATGGTTTGCCATTTCTTTCTCTAGCTCATTTTACAGTTGAGGAAACTGAGGCATCCAAGGTTAAATGACTTGCCCAAGGTCACATAGTAAGTCCCTGAGACTGTATTTGAACTCAGGTCTTCCTGACTCCAGGCCTGTCACTCTCTCCACTGTGTCACCTAACTGCCCCTGCTCTGCACTACTTTTTGATTTAACTTTGGGCAAGTCACTTAACTTCTTTGGGGACTCATCTTCCTCACCTATATGTGAAGAAGTTGGATTATATAATCTTTAAGGTCTAACAGCATATGATCTGAGACATTTTTCTTTAAATCATCTATGTATGAGACTTAAATCAAATCGTAATATCTGGGGAATGAAGGTTATTTCTGAGTGGGGAGTTATCAAAGAAGTTTTGATAGAGGAGCTGGTCTTTTAAGCATTTCAATAGACAAAAAAATTGGGGTAAATGGTCTTAAAGGCATAGAGAATGGGATGAGCAAAGGGAGTTAGAGAGGTAGCATGAAACCTTATTGGATTGAGTAATCCAATTTGACTGAAGCAAACACTGAGATATGACTGGGAAGATGAGATGATGATATATCATACATGGCCCTAAATGCCCAAATAGAGTTTGGACTTTATTCTGTAGACAATAGGATGATAATGAAAGATTTTAAGAGGAGGAAGAATAAACTCAGTGTCAACCTACTTGTTCAATTTTATCAAATCTTTTTTTTAACCTTGTACATCCCCTTCTCTCTACCCACTCGGTCCTCACCCTGGTACAAGCCCTCATCATTTCTCAACTGAGCTATTGCCACTCTTCTAATTGCTTGCTTTGTCTCATCTCTACCCACTCCAATTCACCATCAACAGCAACCAAAGTGATTTTCCATAAGCAGAGATGTGACTCTACCCCAACCCTCAAGACCCCCACTTAACAAATTTCCTTTTAATTCCAAGATCCAATATAAAGAGCTCTGTTTTAAAGCCCTTGACCATATGGCTCCTTTCTAGGTTTCCAACATGCTTACACTTACTCATCTTCAGACACCTGATGGACCAACTACAATGGCCTACAGGTAGTACCTTTCTTTCAGAGTCCCAACTCAGAGTTACAAGCTTTTGCATTGATGTGTCCCATGCCAAGTACACTCTCCTTCTTCATTTCCACTTCTTAGCTTGGCTACCTTTAAGACTTATCTTAAACTCAACTGTCTGCAAGAGGCCTTTCCTGGTCTTCTTACTAATAGTGATGCGGCTGCCCCCCCACCGGTCCCCCTCCTACCCCCACTGCCCTTTCCTCCTCCCCCTCGACCTCACTCCTGCGCACTCACACCCACCCGCACTTACAGTCACGCTCTGACACTGACCTCTTCCCTTGCCATGCGTGCCCATTATGACCAAGGACGAGAAGAAACCTTTAGAGCAGACCGGGAGAGTGGAAACACTTCATCTACAACCTGGGAAATGGTGGCCTCTGGGGGTTTGATCTTACTCTTCTACCTGGTCTTTTGCGGCTTCCTTGCAGCACTCTTCACATTTACAATATGGGTTATGCTTCAGACACTGAATGATGAAACTCCAAAATACCGGGACCAGATTTCTAATCCAGGGTTTACAATTGTCTCCAAACCACATGGTGCATTGGAGTTTTCTATCAATACCTCTAAATCGTCAACCTCTGAAAACCATATTGCCAGCACCATAAAATTTTTAAGAGCATATGAAAGCGAAAGACAAGAATTTCACACATGCTGTCGTAAAGGAACATTTTTGAACAGGCTGACATGTCTCCTAAAAGGGCTTGTAGATTTTCTCTTGAGATCCTTGAAGCCTGCTCTGGATTGAAAGATAACTCTTACAGCTACCTGATGGAAATCCTTGTATTTTTGTGAAAATGAATAGAATAATTGGATTAAGGCCTCAAGGAGAACCCAGGATAGCCTGTGAAGTTAAGGAAGGAAAAGATGTAAAGCTATTAACTTTCCCCCATAATGGAAATCTTGACTTAATGTATTGTCCATATTACAGGAAAAAGGTTGCATATGAACTATCTATAGCCATTAGCTGCTGTCCAGGTCATGTTTGTGACCAGCAGCCAAGAAGTGTCAGTAGAATGCAAGATTGAAGGGTCACCCAATCTAAGAAACCAGGATGATTGGGACAAGTTCTTGGGACGAGTTGCCTTCAAAATCTCAATGACTCATTAGAATGAGTAGAACATCTCCACAAAGTAAACATGTTGTCTGTCTTCATGTTGTATCGGCTGGACCTGCCATTCTAGAATTTGAAACCACCTCGCAGCAATTTAGGGTGGTACATGTCGTCTGGGGTAGCATAATAATGTGCTTCCAAATCATAATGTTTAATGTTCTCAAAGTAACTGCCTTTTGCCTTTGCCTGCCCCATTGGACCAGTGTGCAGACATAGACATGTCATATTAGGGGCCTGTAAATAGCTGATTCAAAATGTGTAATAATGGTGGTCTTGTCCAATTCTAATATGGTTTTATCTCTAAGTGTCTATAAAGCTTAATGTGCTGTGCTGTGTAAATATTTTATTGATTTAACACTGGTTTAACTGTCATTATCTCAATGCCAACACAGCTTTAGGGATCAAATGATAAAAAAGGTACCTGACCAACCTAAAGTGATTTATAATTGTGAGAAGTGCAGTGTGTAGAGACACCTTAAGTTCTATGTGTGAGGAGTAAGAGAAATAAAAGTGGATTAAAAAAAATAGTGACTCTGAGATTACTTTCCATCTATTCTGAATGTATCTTGTGTGTGTATGTGCATAATATATATATATATATATGCACACACGCATGTATATTTTTTACATGTTTTCCTACCCTCTCCCATTAGAAAGTGAGCTCCTTGAGACAGAGTGTTTATATCTTTGTTTTTGTCACTAGGGCTTATAATACCTGGTACGAGGTGATTGCTTAATAAATATTTATTGTATAACTGACTAGGCTGTTTCTAAAATCTTCTAGAATTTCTTCTGAAGTTATTTCCCTTACTCTTATAATAAGGACAGCTTAAGGATGTAGAATTAATATTTCATACTACTATCTAATAAGAGAGAGACTGGCAACTTTTAAGAAACAACCTGACAAGTCCATTTTTTAAAACTATATTTCATGAACTATTAATATATTTAAATATTTAGAAGTTCTTTATTTTTATATGACTAAACTATGGTTGCATGCAAGGCAAACAAGGTTTTAAAAATTTAAGAAAATTTACTTAAAATTAAAACAAAATTAAGAAATTACCACTTCCATGACATTCTTAAAGGTACCATGGGTGAGTGGATAGACAGTTGGGTTTAAAATGATGAAGACCTGGATTCAATTCCTACCTCTAAAAGATGTGGGTTAGATCACTCTTGGAAAGTCACTTAACCTCTATTTACTCTAAGCGACTTATATAAGTTGTAAGAAGGTGGTGACTTGGGGGCAGAGCCAAGATGGCAGCTGGAAAGCAGGGATTTGCTTAAGCTCCCCCCGCCCCACATCCCTCCAAACACCTATAAAAATGGCTCTGAACAAATTCTAGAGCTTCAGAATCCACCAAATAGCAAAGGAAAGCAGGGCTCCAGCCCAGGATAGCCTGGATGGTTGTTGGGAAGGGACTATCGCAAGGAGCTGGGAACAAAGTGGAACAGAGCCCAGCGTGGGCCATGCCAGGACCAACCAGACTCGGAGCTGGGCAGAACAGGCTTAGTGCACTGAATCAGTGAGCTGTGGCAGTTACCAGACTTCTTAACCTACAAATGCCAAAGACAACAGAGAAGGTTAGTGGGAAAAGCTGCTGGGACATAGTGAAAAGAATTTGTAGTAGGCCACCACCCCAGGGACAGCAGAGGTGGTGTAGCTCTGAGGCTGCTTCCAGAGCTACAGCTGCAGTTCCTTCTGGCCTCAGGCCCACCTGGTGGGAGGAATTAAGTGGTGGATCTGAGTGGGAATGCAAAGCTTGCTTTGCCCTACCTGGATAAGGGCTGCAATCCTGGTTGGTGGATCTTGGGGCAGAAGAAACACTGGTGTGGCAGCGCTTGCTATGTAGAAGTAGCTCTGAAAATACCAGCACAGCCCCTCAAGCTTGGGGCAAAGTACTCTCTATTCTACAAGTAGTCGTACTCCAACAAAAAGCTTCAGGGTCAAGCAGTTGACTGGGAACATGAACAGGCAACGAAAACGGACTCAGATTCAGACTCATACTTTGGAATCTTTTTTTGGTGACAAAG
>CM053627.1:155546041-155561883 GCA_028646595.1 Phalanger gymnotis | reverse complement strand
ACACACACACACACACACAGAGTGCCCTGTATTAGGATACTGGTAATGGGAATGGGGGGAAGGTACTGATGAAAAATAAACTATGACATCTTAGAAGCAATGGAAGGTGCAGGCCTGGTATTCACAAGAAAGGCAGAACTGTAAATAAAAACAGGGGAAATCACCAGCATAGTGATGGAAATTAAAGTCATGTAAATGAATGAAAAAGCCAAGGGAGTGAAGTAGAGAGAAAAAAGAGGAGAAAGCCTTGGAACACCCATGTTAAAAGTTTGGGAAGCATACCGAGAACAAGTAAAAGGCCATGAGTTTTCTAATCTTAGGCATCTATTTAAATACCTTAAGCCTCATAGGGACATCCAGGTGGCTCAGTGGATAGAGCTTGGGTCTGGAGTCAGAAAAACTCATCTTCCTGAATTCAAATCTGTTCTCAGACACTTAGTAGCTGTGCAAGCCCAGAGCAAGTAATTTACCCTGTTTGCCTCAGTTTTCTCATCTGTAAAATGAGCTAGAGAAGGAAATGGCAAACCATTTCAGCATCTTTGCCAAGAAATCCCCATATAAGGTCACTAAAAGTCAGACACAACTGAAATGACTGAACAACAAAGTCACATAAAGGTTGCCCTCAGACACATGTATCACCTTTGGATGTGTTCCAAATTCACCTAAGGTCTGAAGAGAACAGACATAAATGTCAGACTACCTTTACCAGAAGTCCTAGGTCAGTGGTTCCAAACCTAATGTATACATACATCTATATGAGAAGCTTGTCAAAGGACCATGGGGAATATTTTATTTGATTTCTTAAAGTGATTTCCAATCAATAAAGGTACAAGCTTCTAAGTGTACCCTTGGAAAAGCAAATCTTTTTACTTTTATGAAAAATTAATTAATCCCTGTATTTCATTTCTTGTGCATATGCACAAGAAATTCTAGAATATATTTCCTTTCATCCTGAATAAAGGATATGGGAAAGTCTCATGAAAGCCAAAGGGTAAGGGGAGCACAAAAAGTTGGGAACTCCTGAGTCATAGGACCTGGTTATAGGCACCTCAGTCTTCCACTCCCTGCTTTTCGAATATCCCAATTAATGAGGCATACAGCAAGGTGAGAACAAAGTACTGAGCGTCATCTCTCTGGACATCCTCTGGTGGGGAGGATGAGAAAAGATACAAAAGGAGGAAAGGAGAAAGGAATCCTTTTGTAGGAAGAGCACTGAATTTGTAGTCAGAGAATCTGTATTCTGACTATGTTCTTTCTACTACTTTCTTCAGATTCTCTCTCATGAGGCCCTTGAGATTCACCTTCAAAGGAGCGAGTTTCCTCATTTTGCTGTAGATGCTACCTAGAAACTTTTCCAACCCTTCCTTTTCCTTCTATACCTCCTGAACAATTAGCATTTGAATGTGGTATCATCAATATTCCTTCAGGTAGAAAAGTAGCTAAAATATTGATTATCTTGTCAGCAGGACTTTATGCCTGAATTGTGTACTAATGGGGCCCCAGAAGTAGTTCATTTGATATTCTTAGAGACAACAAAGGTTGTGCATTAAGAAGGAATCTGCAGATAAGTACACACTTACAAACACACACACACATATACAGATACACATGCATAGACTCAGGAAAGTAAGGGGAAAAAATGTGGGAACCAGAGATGCCTACCCGCTCATTAGAAGGTAGACAGAAGGCTGGCCTAGAATGTCAATATTTTAAATGGCCAACTTTTTGTTACCTATTGTGAACTTTTTCATGAATTGAGTCTTAGCATTTTTACCCAGTTTGCATGCAGAGTGTCAGTACGGTATCTGAATAGCCCTGTTCAAAATGTCAGCATAGCTTGTTCTGAAAGAAAAAGGAACAACAAAATAAGGAAGAAAAACAAAACACAAAGTTCCCTTTGGGGATTATCAACTGTGGTTGTGTCATTCCTTGTGATCTTCGTCTTTCAGTCTCTGAGATCTCCTTAAGAATATCTGTGAAATGTTTCGATAGAAGCCAAGGAATGTATAGATCAGATACTCTTCCTTAAATTTATTGATTTTGATATGGTCTGTTTGACATGTATGAATAAACTAAATTGTAAACAGAACTGAAAGGACAGATAGAAATGCACACCTCATCCTTTAGCATTTATTTGCTCTCTGTGACTCCGGAGCTATGATGGATGCCTGGGCCAGCTTGGTTTTTCCCCTTTACTATTGAAAAACTTTCTTTTTTTCTAGTAATCATAAGATTTTACTTTTCTCACATAAAGTTTCTTTCATCTGTATTATGCAACACTTTAATTCAATAAAAGAAATTTGGAAGCTTGTCCTTGCATTGTGGCAGCTCATTTAGCAAATGCTCTGGATGGATGAGCATGAATGAGCTCATTATGTATTATGCTACCATGCAGTAGTGTCTTTGCCCTTGTGGTGGGTAGCATGAAACAAAGATCAAGTAGGGATATGAATTTCAGTTATGGTTGATTTTTTTCATCTTTTTATGTTTTGGTTGTCAACAACATTTTAAGCGTTTTCTCTCCTTTTATAGAAGAGTTGCCACTCTGAATATGAGGAGAGAATTTCTACATTGGTAGGACCAGCCTTTCACAAAATTAGTGGTTAGAGCATTGGGCTGGTTTTAATGAAGAGCTGACCAACCCTAGATAGCATTTGTCTGGTCACTTGGGGGCTAACCTGTATGTTGGAAATTTTTCTTAGGGAGGAAGGTGGTAATGATATTTTTGGAAGGGCATTGATGATGTTGAGAGCAGGGTGGCCAAGAACAGATCTGGGCTCATGACACACGAGGATATCAGTTGAAGGAATTAGAAATGTTTGGTCTAGAGAAGGAGAGAATCCTGGGGACACATGATAGCTGTCTTGAAATATTTGAGAGGACACAGAGAGAAGAAAGATGGTGGGGCATTCTCCAGCTACATGGAGCAGCTCTGCATCTGTGGAGCAACACCTGTAGTTCCTCCTCCTCAAACCCAATCAAAGGGAGATGCCAAGAGGTAAATGCTAAAGGGGCAAGTCTGGAGGCTCTAATCTGGACTCCTCCATCAATCAAATGCACTGTTTCCTTACTTGTAAAATGAAGAGTCAGACTAGTCAATCCCCAAAGTTTCTTCCAGTCTTAAATCTGTGAGCCTGAGGGTGATTAAATTTGTTCTTTTCCCCAAAGGGGCAATACTAGAAGCAGTGGAAGGCTGGTAAAGAGGGTAATTTCAGATAGACAAGGAAAAACTTCCCAAGTAGAGCCATGGAATGGGCTTTCTTTCTTTTTTTTTAAAGCTACACATGTACAATCATGTTAAAGATATTTCCACATTAGTCGTATTGTGAAAGAAGCATTAGAACAAAAGGGAAAAGCCACAAGAAAGAAAAAAACAAAATGGCATTTTCAGTCTGCATTCAGATTCCATAGTTCTTTCTCTGGAAGTGCTTAGCATTTTATGGAATGGACCTTCTTAGTAGATAGAAAGTTTTCCCTCCTTAGACGTCTTCAGGCAATGGCTAGAGGACCTCTTGGGTGGGCTGCAGAGGGGATTTTTTTCACCTGTGCTGTGTTCTAGATTACCTCTGAGAACCTGGCCATCTTTGAGGTTCTTGGATTCTGTGAGGAGGATTAAGAAGGAGAGGCCATGGCATCTCTCTGTCCACGCACTAGGCATGTGGAGGGCTTTCAATGTCTTCAGCTGCTCTGGTGCTACAGATGTCTTTTCTTCTGTCTTTGACCACTCTTTAGCTAATCTGGAGGTTTTACGCTATACAATCTCTCTTTGTCATTAGTGAGAAACTGGCTGTCTAATTATAACCTGAAAATAAAGCTTTTCTTTTTTTGCAATGGGTTTCTATAACACTCAGGTATCCAAGATAGAGAATCTAGATGAGCCTCAGTGGTGGGATACCTGGGGGGCAGCCCAACTCTCTTGAAAGTGGCTCAGCTGATAAGGGTAACCCAATTTAAAGGTACCCCATGGATTTGCATCCACTAAGAAGCACGACTCACTCAAAACCAGAGGTGTCCAACACATGGCAGTCTGGCAATGCTCCTAAGTACCTCCAGAAACAGATCAAAATGTAATTGGGAAATATTTGACAAAATAAATAAAAATATAGTAGAACACAGATAATGTTAATATGTGGTTTTCTAAGTCAATATGTGGGACAAAAGGATCCTTATAAGCAGTTTAGTGGCCTCCAATTTCAATCTGAGCTTCATCCCACTGCTCACAACCATAATTCACTGTGATGGGAAATAGTTATCATTCTTAAAACAGAAAATGGTACCTTTTCCTGTTATTGGTAGTCCTAAATGTCAGAAGCCTCACCTGTGTGTTTACCTCTAAACATTGGCCAGAGGACACAATTGGCTCAAGGATAGCTATGAGGACCGTGCTTTGTTTCCTAACATGCTTAGCACTTGGGGCAAAGACTCTCCTGCTGTAAATGGAAGGCCTTGGGGAAAAAAACCATAGTAAAATTTCCTCTCCTTTTCCCCTACCCCCAGAATTTTTGCTGAAGCTTCGTCTGGGGCTCTAAATTAAAAGTCTGAAGTAGAGCCAACTCTTCTTAAAAGGTAGAGACAACACGATAGCCGAATATTTTAGCTGCACTTAGAATTAGAGAGTAACTCTACCACAGCATATGCAGTGGGGTGTTACCTGGAAATATCCCCTGGAGGCTTATTGACCAGAGGAAGCTATGAAGTTTGGGAGAGATTTATGGGAGTGAGTCTGCTGGGAGCAGTGCAATGACATCATAAGACATCAGTAGCCCTGTGTCTGTACCCACTCCAACTCCCTCGCCCCCACAAAGGTATGTCCTAGATACAAATGTTCCCTATAAGTAAACTCCTTAAATGTGTTTGCTACATAAGTCTATTAATTTCACTGGTGACATGTATAATTGTCAGAGAATGTGCCATAGAAGTATTTTATTGCTACTTTCATACTGTGCTATTTTATTAAATGTCTTCACTTTGAACTAAATTGTGTCCTTTCCCTGACTAATAAAAGTAAATAAATTGGGTACATATGAGCTATGGTTTACTTGGTTATAGATTCAGAGAGTACTCTGAACTTGGGGTAACCTTGTCTGGTAGACACACTGTCTGAGATTTGGGGTGCCCTAGGTGCTTCAAAGCATAGCTCAGTTACCAGCCCCTACACAAGGCCGAACCACCCCCATAGTTAGCACACTGATCTTTTAAAAATTATTTTGAGTTATTTTCTATGTATAAATTCATATTTTTTTGTTGGGACCTCCCAGTAGAATAATGTAACTTCCTTTAGGGTGGGAGAAATTCAGGATTTTTTTGGTTTTGTTTTGTTATGTTTTTGAATCCCCAGGGTCTAGCATATAGCAAACTTAATAAATGTTTGTTGAACAGAATTATTCAGTTGATACAGAGAAGTAGACAAACTAGTCTATGCCCTCAAGGCTTGTGATCATGTCAGGGGAGACAAGGCTAATATAATGATAGAATTTGAGAGTAATTAAGTGGAGGACATTGATGTGCCATCACTAGTAGGAGGGAACCGCTGAATTCTTACTCGCTGAATGGAGGAACTGTTCACATGTACTACGTCAAATATTTGGGTCTCTACTATTGAACCAGAGTTTCCCCAGAATATATTAGAAGATATAAAACAATACAGAACAAAACAAAATATTAGAAGAACTCTTTGAACAGAGGGAGAAAAGAAATGAGTTGGGTGATGGGAGGTAGAAACACGAGATAAAAGGACCACTTTGGAAAGGTCAGGTATGGCAAGTTAATCCAGAGATATCTTCACGCTGATTAGGTAGCTGTCTGTTTATATTAGTGCATCATGAGGTTATAGCAAGAAAGGTGGTCGTAGAGCCAAGAAGACCTGGGTTCAAGACCTGCCTGTGATACTAAATGACTATGTGGCCCTGAGAAAGTTACTTAATCTCAGTACTGCAGGTAGATATCTAAGACTATAAATTGTGGATGAATTGCCTTTCTGTAGCAATAGAGAGAGGACAGCTAGGTAGTCCAGTGGATAGATAGAATACACTAGGCCTGGAGTCAGGAAGACTCATCTTCTTGAGTTCAAATCTAGCCTCAGACACTTTATATGATTCTGGGAAAGTCACTGTTTATCCACTTTGCTCATCTGTAAAATTAGCTGGAGAAGGAAAAGGTAAACCACTGCAGTATCTTTGCCAAGAAAACCCTAAATAAGGTCCCAAAAAGTTAGACATGATTGAACAACAACAAGCAATGGAGAGAGTATTCTCTATTCCAGTGGTTCTCAAAGTGTGATCTAGGGACCCCTTGGGTATCTCTGAGATCCTTTTAGAGGATCCATAGGGTCAAAACTCTTTTCCAAATCTATTAAAATATTTTAGTTTTAATACAGTAAATATCAGTAGATGTGACCTACACAAACAGAATCTTGAGGTCTTTAATAATCTTTGTTTGTTTTTTGGTATTTTTAGAGGGAGAAGACAGGGCAGATGGGGTTAAGTGACTCACCCAAGGTCACACAGCTGGTAAGTGTATCAAGTGTCTGAGGCCAGATTTGAACTCAGGTCCTTCTAACTCCAGGGCTGGTGCTCTACTCACTACACCACCTAGCTGCCCCAGTCTTTAATAATTTTTAAGAGCATGAAGGGGTAGGGCAGCTAGGTGGTGCAGTGAGTAGAGCACTGGCCCTGGAGTCAGGAGGACCCAAGTTCAAATCTGGCCTCAGACACTTGACACACTTACTAGCTATGTGACCTTGGGCAAGTCACAACCCTAATTGCCCAGCCTTCCCCCGTAAAAAAAAGGGGGGAGGGGAAAGAGTGTAAAGGGGTCCTAAGATAAAAGAAAAATTAAGAACCATCATTCTACACTACATATATATATATACATATGTATATATATATATGGATGAGTGTGTATCTCTACATATGTGTGTTTGTATCATATAATACACACATATGTGTATAGTATTGTATATACATACTGTATGATAATGTATGTATGTGTTTCTTCTTAAGATCTCAAAGTGTTTTAGAAAAACCTAAACATATCTAGGCCTCAAATGATTTCTTAAAGTCACATGGTGGCTTAAGGCAATATGTAAATCAAACCATAATCTCATGCCTGCTAGTAAATAATGATAAAAAGATTTGAGGAGTTGTTTTTAATTCAATTTTTTGAAGAGCTCCGATAGGTTGTGTTTATTACACAAGTAAGGAACTCTTTGAAAATTTCTTAATCTCCAGTTCTGATGATCTTGTAACAAATTTACATACACATATATTCCCTTGGGAGAAGGCCCATCTGGGAGGCTCACATATGTTCTTGTGCTACTCTATCATAGTTACAGCCTGAACTATTTCTGTTCCTCTATAACCCACATTTTAAAGTTATAATTGCTTAATGGTTTAGCACATTGCCTAATGTGTTTTGAAACTGTATTCAGTGCAACAATCCAGGGCATGGAAATGCTAGGGACAATCTTGTCAACAAATTAGCTCTATTTAAAAATCAAATATGGATGCATATACACATTTTACATCTTCATATATAAAATCTGAGAGACAGTGCTGCCTGCTGGATAGAGCTGGGCTTGAAATTAGGAAGACCTAGTTTCAAATCCTGTCTCTGAAACATACTGGCTAGTGACATGGAAAGACCCTTAAACTTTCAGTACTCTATGACTCAAAGTTGTAGAGAAGATGGCAAAGAAATTTCCTCTCCCAGCAGTTCCTCATACCAATAAAATCACAGATTCAATCTTAATCCATTTAGCACACATATGTATGTACATATGCGTGTATACTCATATATTCACATATGTGTGTATACACATACATCCTTGTCAGTTTATTCTCTCACGTGCTTTCCTTTTCTAACAGTTTACTAATTTCATAATCAATTGGTCAATTAGTCATCACCTTTATCATCTTTCTTGGTTTGCTATTTTTCAAAGTATAATCACTGTGAATAAATAGCTGTGTGTCTTTGCTCAAGTCCCTTTACTACTCTGAGCCTCTCTTTCCTCATCTTTAAATTGAGAGGGCTAGAGCAGATGACCTTTATGGCCTCTTCAAGCTCTGGCATTTAATGACTAGAATTCCTTAGGTCTTTTCTCCCCGACAATGCAAGTTTTGTAGAATTATTCCCAGCCTTCTTTTTCTAGATGCTCCCCATTCATCTAATTATTCATATAATTTCCCAATTCATATGGTAGGTTGTGGGAGAGGATGACATGATGAGCAATGGTAGGTTCTTCCTGGCTTGCACAACTAGCTGGCATCAATTTCAACTAAGAAAATAGTGATTTGATGGTGAGGTCAATGATCTTAGAAAAACACGGAAAGACGTGCACAGAATAATGAAGATCTAAACAAGCAGAACCAAGAGAACATTGTATATAGTAACAGCAATATTGTTTTAAGAAGAACTTTGATCAAATAAGCAATTTTAACAATTATAAACACCCAAATTGACTATAAGGGACACGAAGAAAGACACTATTGACATCCAGAGGAAGAACTGATAAATAGCAGTATGTATAGAATAATTTTACATATGGATACCAATTTCTGTCTAATGGTAGCCATTTCTGAGTGAGGGATGGGGGGAGGGAAGAAAAAAAGCCGGGCTGGGGGAAGGAAATTTACATGATCACTTTGTTCTGTATTTAAAAGGAATATCAAGTTGTTGCATGGTAGATTTGTGGTTTCACGTACAATCACCTTTTTATTGTACTGTTACGAAAATACTTGTTTTATTCCATAAATTAAAATAATCAATTAACTTTAAAAAAGAAAATAGTGATTTGAGGATTACTAAGGGCAATTTCATGGTTACTTTGTGTTACCATGAAAGAATTACATTTCTTCTCACAGTATTCATTTCTCCTCAAAGACTATGCCATTGTAAAGGACTAGTTCTGGCAGATCCTACCAAGCCGGGAAGACTTTGAACATGGGCCCAGCAGTGAACTGTGTTCTGTTGACCAAGGACCAGCCTAGCTAAGCTTGGGGCAGCTCAAAGCCAGAAAGCTGGCTAGCAGGTTATGAATTGTTTTTAGTCACAACTCATGAAGACCATGCACTAAGGCACAGAGTGAATGTGATCTACCCTTGTGGAAGGAAAAGCCATACTTAGGAAAATATAGACGCGTGAAGTGGTGAATGAGAATCATTCATTTCCTTCCTTGGTCCTCAGGCCATCAAGAATCACTAACTATTAAATTGATCAACAGGAGTAAAAGCACAAGAATCAAGATGTCAGTTTCCGCTAGTTATTTTTCATGTGTTTCTCTTCTTGAGTACACGGACTAAATCTTAAACATTGTGTCCTCTGTGGTACATAAGCAAGGTAGGAGAAAGCTCTGCTATGTCCTCCCCTCCCACAAGTTCTAAGCAAGCAACTTAGTTCAGGACCTCATTACCTCTCGCCCAGACTCTTGTAGTAGCTTCCTAACTGGTGTCACTTCCTGAAGTCTCTAGTGCCCTCAATCTGTCTGTCTTCTACAAAACTGTCAATGTGATTTTCCTCAAGCATAGCTATGATCTTATCATCTCTCCTTACTTAATAAACTGCGTTGACTCCCTATTGCCAAGAGGATCAAATATAAACTCCTCTGTTTGGCATTTAAAGCCCTTTTCTGCCTTCCCAACGTTATTAAACATCACCCCTATTCAAACTCCATTGTTCAGCCAAACAGTCCTTCTTACTATTCTTCATCCACAACACTCCATCTCTTGACTCTTTGCCCTTGAACTAGCTCTCTCACAGATCTGGAATGCACTCACTCCTCACGTCACCCTCTTAAAATCTCTAGTATATTTCAAAGTTCAGCTCAAGGACTACCTTCTAAACACATCTTCTCCTGATTCCTACAGCCACTTTCCCTTTGCTAATTAATTAAATATACTTATTTATGTACACATTGTCTTCCCAAATAGAATGGGAGATCTTTCAAGGTAAGAATTATGTTCTTTTTCCAGTGCCTAAAACATAAGAAAAGCTTAATAAACTCTTTAAGCCTACAAGTTATAGAGAAGGTGCCAACCTGCATGGATAGAGGGCATTTCCTCTTCCTGGAGTTCCCCATGCTAATGAAATTACAGGTCTAAAAACTGTTGAGTAACAGTGCTAAATAGATATGCAATAAATATTTGTTAAATTGAATTACTCTCAACTATCTGACACAAGGTCAATAGAAATCACTTCTCCCCTTATTCTTTTTTTGAAATTAATTTTTTTTCAATGAACAAAAATCTTTCTTTTCTTCTTCCCACTACCACCTCCTCATGTTGGGGAAAAAAAGGCAAAATTCAACTCTTTTAACAAATATGCATAGTCATACAACACAAATTTTTGCATTGGCCATGTATACATATACATATACATATATATGTACATACACATATATGATATAAATGATATATACATATATATAATATAAAGGACACATATTAAAGATATAAAGGATATGGGTTACATATATGTGTATACATACATACATACATACATACACACACATACACACATATATACACACACACATGTATATACCATTCTATACCCTGAGTACATCACTTCTCTGTCGGGAGGTTTGGTAGCATGCTTCACTATTAGAATCCTGATTGGTTATTGTATTGATCAGAGATCTTAAGTCTTTGGAAGTTGTTTGTCTTTATAACATTTTTGCATAAATTTTGGTTCTGCTCACATCACCCTGGATCAGCTCAAACAAAACTTATAAGGTGTTTCGGAAACCTCCTCTTTCTTCATTTCTACAGAGCAATAGAATATTCATTGCATTCATACACTATAATTTGTTCTGACATTCCCCAACTGATGGGCGCCCCTTTTATTTCAAATTCCTTACCACCACAAAAAGGGCTGCTACAAATACTTTCTTTACATGGGGGTCTTTTTTATCCCTCTTCGATCTCTTTAGAGATATAGGCCTAGTAGAGATATATCTAGGCCAAAGGATTTGCACAGTTGAGTGACTTTTCCTTTGACCCTTATAAGAGCAATTTGACTTTTGCCTTCCTTTCATCATCCTCTATGCTTCTGTAGCAATTGCACTTTTTATAGTTTGTCATTTCCAGAAATCATTTGTAATGTACCCTGTTTGTTGAATATTCCTTTGTGTATTTCTCTATGACCCTCAGCACACTGTTACCTTTAGCCTTCTAGCCTTGGCCTGGAATCCATGACATATTCAAGAAACCTGAATACAATGCGAAGTGCTTAAGGAGATTGCTTTTCATTTTGTATTCTTAGTCCCTACCACACCACCCTGAGTAGCAGGCCCTTAGTTAATGCTTGTTGGATTGATGTGAATTCAACTGAACCAAAGGAAAACTTCTGAGTTGGGTGCAACTTCAATGGAAAATTTAAAGAAAGACAATAGACATGAATGAGGGCCATGATGAGTATGTGAAAAGATGATTCATATTAATGAAACCACAGATACATTGAAATATAAGCATTCTGACATTGTTCATGGTGCTAAAACCCTCATCATCTCACACCTGGATGATTGCAATAGCCTCTAGATGGTCTCCCTGTCACAAGTCCATCCCCACTCCGGTCCAATCTCTGCACCACTGTCAAAGTTATCTTCCTTAAGTGGAGTTCACACCCCTCCCACCACTTAATAAATTCCAGTGGCTCCCTATCACTCCCAGATCAAATGTAAAGTCCTCTCTTTGGTTTTCAGAACCTTCCATAACCTACCTCTACACACACACTTTTATATTCTTCTTATACCTTATAATCCATCCCTCCACCACCATGGACTCTTGATCCAATGATAATAGGCTTCTCATTGTTCCTAACACAGAAGGCACTCTATTTCAAGACTTTATTCATTTTTCACTGGCTATCTTTCACGCCTAGTGGAATTCTCCTTCTCCTGGTCTCTGTCTCCTGGCTTCCCTAGTTCCTGCAAGTCCCAGCCAAATTCTTACTTTCTACAAGAAGGTTTTCTTATTCCACCTTAATTCTAATGCCTTCTTTCTATTGATTATCTCCAATTTATCCTGTTGCATGTTGTCTCTCCTATTACACTGTGAGATCCTTGAGAGTAGGGACTGTATTTTACCTTTCTTAGTATCCATAGTGCTTAGAATACTGTCTGGTTCATAGTGGGTGTTTAATAAATGTTTATTTACTAATAAAGAATCACAATGGCATGATGTTAATCATACTTCTCAGAGAGCAGTTAGACACACATACTTTTTTATTTATCCTTCATATTTATATATAACAAAATAAAGTATATGAGTCAGAATATGTAGAAATTAGATTATTGCAACAGGTATGCCTCATTTTTATAAATATTTATGCATGCTATTCTGAATTGAATTAACATACCAAAGAAAACCACAATAGAATGATAAAGAGATTTTAAAAATAGGATCACAATTATTTTGGTTGCTTCTGGCAAACACTAAATAATCAAATTTTGCTCTATGATTAATGTACTGCAGTCATGTCAGTATTAGGACAAAAACAGGTTTAACTCATTTGGGAGGTGATTGCTCATGACTTTTTCAGCTCAGTGCTGTGAGGAAAGATATGTAGCACTGAGCTTGCAGCTCATATGAAATCAAACCACCCAGACATTGAAAAAAACCCCAACAAAACAGACGGTGGCTGTATCTCTGGTATGCAGCATTTGCATTTTTTCCCTCCTTTTACTCTTTAAACAAAAATGTCTCCCTTTGTACTCCCCTTTTCTAACACTCCTCAGAGGTTGCCACAATATGGTTCATTGAAGAAGTTAATTTTAAGAAGGTTTGTTTTCAAAGGATTCACTCATTCAACAAATGTTTATCAAGCAACTATTATGCACTATGGGGATTATAAAGAAACATAGGGTATGGTTTCTGACCTTCCAGAGTTCATACTCATTCAATCAACAAGCATTTATTAAGCACTTACAGGGCTACAAAGATAAAAATGGAACTGCCTCAAACCTGTAAGATTTTATATTCTATTAAAAGCACATAACAACAACAATGTACACACATAAATATATGTAAACGTGACATATAAAGTAATTTTTAATGGAAAAGGCTGATATCTGGTAGAATCAGTTAATGCTTCCTGGAAAAGGTAGCAATTAAAAGGTTTTTTGCTTGTTTGTTTGTTGATTTATTTTTGTTTTTACCCAATTACATGTAAAAACAGTTTTAACATTCTTTTTTTTCAAATTTTGAGCTCCATATTCTCTTTTTTTCTCTCTCTTCTCTCCCCTTATCCTCCATCCCATTCCTTCCTTATGTTCCCTCCCCCCCCCGTCCACTTACAGCAATTGAGGAAACCAAGGATTTTAACAGGTAGAGAAGAGAAAAAAATCCATTCCAAGTACAGGAAATGCCTAGTGCAAAGACATGGAGAAAGGAGATGGATCATCACCTGTGAGGAGCAATAAGGAGGTCAGTTTGGCTCAAAGAGAGAGTGTGTGAAAGAGAGGAGAGTACAGAAAGGCAGAAAAGCTAGGTATGAGCCAAGTTATGAAGGATTTTAGATGCCAAATAAAGGAATTTGGTTTTGATCCTTAACTCTAGGTCCTAATACAGCAAGCAATTAATTTCATCCATTGGCTATGCTCCATTTGGAAGTGAACTTGATGGCATAAATGATTTATAGCAACTTCTCTAATTTTGAATCTTCTCTTCCTGGTGATTGAGGTGGTAGAAGGGAGAGTTTGCCCCTAATTGGGGGGGGAGGGTGTGATGTTTATATTTCTGTTCTTGCTATTTCTACTCAACAAATATTCCTTTGGAAAACAAATTCATCCTAATTATTTAAAGGACACTGAGGCACTAATCTCTGGTGATTGACTTGAGAGAGAACATATTAGAATAGGGACTCAAGCCAATATCAATAGAAAGATTCTCCTCTGCTTCTCAAACATGCCCCTGAAACCCTGAGGAGGAGATATAGCTAGTCTTGCTTAGAGCAGGAATTGGGATAAGACTAACTAGAGATTATAAAGTCTATACAAGGATTCTAGGATGAGACCTCAAGCATTGCAAATCACTAGAATAAACAGCTTTAGAATCTTAATATTGCTTCAGGATAAACAGCATCTGGTGTATCCTTATCACTTTTGCCATCTCGCAGCTGCCATTACTTGATGAAGCTTATTCTATAGTCTGGGAACTACTTTCTTAACTATATTATTAAGGCCTCTATTTCTACTTTATCTACAAGTTTGAAACTTCAGTTTCACATTTTGTCAGCGCCAACATGACTTTGTCAACATCAGGTCATGCCAAAGGAACAGAAAACAGAGTAGGTACCATGGATGTTCTGGTAAGTATTTAACAACCAGCTGGGAGTGGGATGGTTTGGGACAGTGGATATGATATACTTTAAAGTTTTATCTGCACTAAGATATTTTCCATCGCTTAAGTCTAGACATTCAATAAAACAATATATCAATTCCTGATTTGTAGCATTGGCTGATTTTTGAAGTATATATGCTTAGACTGAATCTTGTTGCTCATCTTTTGTTTTGGAAGAGGACCAATGATGTCTTGACTTGCAAGTGTATTGGGTTTGAGTGAGGTGAAGCTGTGCAAAGCCATCAGGCTCACTCTCTTCTCCAGTTATCCAAAAGGCAGCAAATCAGAGGAGGCTGCCCTTACTTATTTGATTGGGATGCAATGGCCTCCATGATAGATAATCTGGACACACTCCAAAGGCCCCTTAAGGTGCTTCCATTTTAGGCAAACGAGGCTTTCTCAGATAATCATGGCTTACGTAGATTACCTGCCATAGGGTTCTCAAGGTATGGTTTGGGGATTTCTGGGGGCCACTGATTCTCTTTCAGGAAAATCACTTTGACTTTACAAAGTTAAAACTATTTTCATAATACTAAGATGTTATTTGCCCTTACAGGACTATGCTTACGAAAATACTATCATTTTTCCAACTGTGTCCTTTGAAACATCCCTTCAATATACCTACCCCCTTCTGTCCTCTGATGCTGCTACCACTTTGATGCAGGTTGTCATCACCTCATAGCTAGACTACTGTAGTAGCCTGCTAGTGGGCTTGCCTCCCTTAAATCTCTCTCCATTCCAATAGATCCTCCGTTCAGGCACCAAAGTGATTTTCTTCAAGCTCAGGTCTATAATGTCACCTCCCTACTCAATAAACACCAGGGGTTCCCTAGTACCTCCAGGATCAAATACAAAATCCTCTGTCATCCAAAGCCCTTCACAACTCAACCCCCTCTCACCTTTCCAGTCTTCTTACACCTTACCACCCCCCCCCCACATACCCTTTGATCCTGTGACAAGAGTCTTCTGGCTATTCCATGAACAAGATGCTTAGACTGTATATTTAGCAAATGGCTCTAACAAGCTAGTAAGAGCTTACTTCAACATATGCCTCTGATTGTGGTACATGGATATAGAGGAACATTATTGTGTTGTTAAAAAAATAAATAGGAAGAATATAAATAATTCAAAGAAACATGAAAAGATTTATTTGACTACATTCAGAATTAAGCAGAACCAAGAAAACAACATAATCAATGAATGAATATTTATTTAGCATCTACTATGTGCCAGGCACTCTGCTAAGTGTTGGGGACACAAAAAAGAGCCGTACACAACGATTGTAACAATGAAAAAAGAAAGAACAATGCAACAAAACTGAAAGATTTGTAATCCAAGTTTGAACTGGAGAAGATTTGAGAAAACATATGTCTTTACTACCAAATTGCAAACTATGCTAGAAAATAATAATCATTAAAGGTGCATTAAAGATGACACAGTGGATAGAGTGCCTGGCCTAGAGTCAAGAAGACTCATCTTTCTGAGTTCAAATCTGGCCTCAGACAC